>JARFJB010001278.1:4430000-5030000 GCA_036346205.1 Vesta saturnalis
AAATATCAGCATTTACATAAGCCGGGCTTCTGAGACCCGTTACATAAAATGACGTATAGTCAGAATAGAAACAAAGTTATTGAAATAAAACTTTTTTTTTATTTATACATATGCACGTGAACGTTATTGTTTAAAAATTATTTAGGGATTAGAGAAACATTTAGTGCACACTCTAATACTATGCTCATTACAGATATTATTTTTACAACTAATTGTGCTTTTACAATCAATACTTGCGGGGCCCACTGAGCATCTCTTTCTCTTAATTCTTGCACTTGTTTGAGCGGCTGGCGGACAACAGATATCAATAAATCTGCTTAGACACTCCCGGACATTACGCTGAATACGTGGTATCAGTAGTTCCTTCGCTAAATTTTTCAAAAACAATCTACGTTTGTGAGTCACTCCTATGTTGCAGTTTGGATGTTCCTTTGTAAAGACAATATACACTGTGTCCAAGATAAGGATTCTCATGATGGGAGAAATGGTAATAGATACAACTCCGGTTAAATGGAAAAGAGTTGTATAATTAGAGGACCAATAAAATGACACAAAAAATTGATGGCGTGATTTTTTGTTTTTGAGATATTTGAAAAAAATTTAATATTTGAAATTTCTATTTTATTTTTTCTGGCATTATTATAAATATCGTTACAGGCTTTAACATGGCATAGTCGGTTTCTCACTCGGACGTTTCGTATTTTTATTGCCATTATCAACTTTTTTTTTGGAATACGGTCCTGATATTTTGAAAACTGATTTTTTTATTACAAGTTCAGCAATTTATCACATTTGACCGTCTGATCGCGTTTTGAACCTTTTATGGACCATCATCACGAAATTTGTGAATACAGACCTGCATTTTTAAAAAAGTTTATTTAGTTAACTTTCCTTTGTGTTTAATATTGTATACCGTAGAGAAAGTACAAACATAAAATATTGTTAATTATGCAACCAACCTAACATAAAAACTAAATGCTTGTAAAATTAACATTAAAGTTACCTATTTAACTGATCATCATCAAACACTGCTAAAATACGTATGTATAATTTCCAAAAAAAAATGGATTTTTTTAAACTGATAAAGAGTTTTTCATGAATCTCCAAAGATAAATACTATCTTATTGTTCTATTTGGGACATCATAACAACGATGTGATGTTCCAAAAATGAATAAATAAAAACAGGCGGCTTTGAAAAAAAAATAAAAATAGACGGCTTTGAAGTAATTCAGTATTTGTCATAATTTTGTATTTTACAGTTTTGTATTTAGCTGGTACTAGTATTTTACTCTGAATTAGTTAATTTGTGGTAATTTTTATCAAAAAGTATGGCGCAGGTTTCAAATGTAAAATAATATGATATGCTATCATGTTACATACTATGTCTACGAAATTCCAAAGAACTGGAAGGTATATATTTAAACAAATATCCAGAGAGACAGCAGCCTCATAAAACCACATTTAGGAACTTGTCAGTCAATTTAAGGGAACATGGTACATTTAAAAAGCTTGTAAATTCCCGTAAAAAACATTGCAATGAAGAAAAAGCAAATAATGTTTTTTTAGCTGTTACTGAAAATCCAGAAATTGCTACACGACACATTGAACAAACGATTGGAGTGATCCATTCTACTGCTCATTTTATTTTACAAAAAGAAAAAATACGCCCATTTAAATTTGTCAGGGACTTCGACCAGGGGATTCCGAGAGGTGCAGATAATAAGCAATTTCCGTACAAAATCATTTGGTCGGATAAAAGTCAGGTGAGCAATAATGGAATTTTCAACAGAATAAATGCTCACTATTAGGCGAAAGAAAATCCTATAGTCTATAAAGTGCGCAACACCAACACCGTTTCGGTTTTAATATGTGGGCTGCAATATTCGGAATGCGAATAATACGTCCATTTTTCTATAACGGATCTTTAAATTCCGAACGCTACCAAAATTTATTAGAAAATGAAGTAGAAGCAGCTTTAGCTAATTTTTACCTTAGCTGATATTGAAGATTATTGGTTTTTACAAGACGGTGCTTCGGCACATAATTCCAGAACCGTCCAGGAATATGTATCGGCAAGGTTTCCGTTTCCAGCAAGACGGATTGGAACATATTCGAGAGTAAGATGGCCAGCGCGATCCCCCGACATAACACCTCTTGACAATCAATTGCGGAACTTGCTACTCGAAGCATTTAAAAGTATTATGTCTCAAATTCTTCGCAATGTTTTGAATCCAACTATAACACGGTGTTTGTTTGTGTTTGGAAAATAATGGAGAACCTTTTGAACAATTATTATAAGACTTAATTTACACAAAAGGAATTCGTAGTTTTTCCTTTTGCCGTCAATTGTTTGTTGATATTAACTTCTAATATTAAGAAACTTTTTTATGGCCTGTGTCATAATCACACGGGAAAGTTACTGCATCAACTTCTTAAAAAAGCAGGTCTGTTTTCAAAAATTTCGTTATGATGGTCCATAAAAGGTTCAAAACGCGATCAAACCATCAAATGTGATGGATTCCTGAATTTGTAGTAAAAAACCTTTTAAAATGAATTTTCAAAATATCAGGACCGTATTTAAAAAAAATAAGTTGATGATGGTTATAAAAATAGGAAACGTCCGGTTGAAAAACTGACTATGCCAACAAAAAGCCTATAACAAGTTGCCATGAAGAATTGTTTGTATTTTTGCTCTAGTATTTATAATAACGCCAAAAAAATAGAACAGAAATTTAAAAAATTCAATTTTTTTTTAAATATCTCAAAAACAAAAAATCACTCAATCGATTTTTTGTGTCATTTTATTGATCCCCTAATTACACAACTTTTTCCGATTTAACCCGAGTTGTATCTATTACCATTTCCAAGATCCCCATAGTGAGAATCCTTATATTGGACACAGTGTATATGCGTTGAGTGCTGCAACATCAATGGTGTTGAAGAAAAATCTCATGGGCCATTGTTTACTTTGCCTCTTGCACGTGATTGTTGACACCACTTGATCCATGACGTCAACACCGCCCTTTGTTTTATTATAATGAGTGATGATTTCATGGATTTGTTATTTCGAAAACAAAACAATGAAGAGCAGGCTATACGATCTTTTGAGGCTTTCATTTCTTTCGGAATGTCACTCTTATTCTGACGTAGTGTACCCACAACAGTAATATTTTTTCCAACAGATACATTGCTAGCGGAAAACTAGTGAAGAAGTTGTTAATCGTGAGATTGAGACCAGAATTATGAATGCCACGCACAATAGTTTGTAATACTTCAAGCCCCAGGTTTTTATGTGGAGGTTCTCCGGGCCTGCGACTAACATCAACTAAATCATCCAGAATATAACCAGGCTACAGAGTCCGTCAGAAAAATGTATACACATTTTAAAAGATTATATCTGTGAATTTTTGTCGAACTTGGATCGGATTACGGCAACAATGTGTAGTACGATGTTTCATTAAAAGATGTCGTTAGTCATGTGGCTGTGCAACAATGTATAGAGTACGATTGTAAAACAAAACGAAAGAAAATGGCTGATGGACGATTGACATTCAAGCAGCGAAAATGCATTCTGAAGTGGTTTATCATGTTTGATAATGCCGTTGAAGTGCAGCGTCAGTGGAGGCGGAAGTTTCAAACAGATCCCCCAACCCGCTTATCAATTAAACGCATAGTTGACAAGTTTGAGGAGCATGTAACGATTTCTGATATTCACAAAGGAAGATCGGGAAGACGGCGTACAGCTGCAAGTCATGAATTGTCAGCTCTTGTGTTTGTTGTTTCTCCACAGAAGTCTGCTACGCAATCTGCACGTGAAGTGGGGATTAACAGTGCAAGTGTACGACGAATTCTGAAAGCTGCTAAGTGGAAAGTTTACATTCCACGATTACTACACGCGATTAACGATGACGATCCTGATCGTCGAATGCAATTTTACGAATGGTATTAACAAATGGTAACTGAAGATCAAAAATTTTTGACGAAGGTAGTGTGGACTGATGAGGCCGTTTTTAAACTTAATGGAACAGTGAATCGGCACAACTGCGTATACTGGGCACCAGAAAATCCATATGTTCATGTCGATAAGGCGGTCAATCTATCTGAGCGTGGTGTGGACTATCATGAAGAGGTCTTCTACCAACAGGACGGGGTGCCACCACACTACTATCTAGCCGTATAAGCTTTCCTGGGTGACAATTTTCAGAGACACTGGATTGGACGAAGAGGACCCATTGGGTTCCCTCCGCGACCACCAGATATTACTCCTATGGACTTTTACTTGTGGGAACTGTCAAAGATCAAGGCTACCCACGTAAGCCACGCACGCTGGAGGAATTTCGCCAGAAGATTACAGCGGCATGTGCTGCAATCTCCATTGAAACATTGACTGAAGTAGTTGCGGCGACTGCTCGTCGTTCAGTATTTACATGTAAAATAAATACATAAGTAATACTTTTCGTTCCTTAAAGTGTGTATACATTTTTCTGACGGACTCTGTAATTTAAGCCCATATTTTGACGGCTTACTTGGCATATATTGAATGAATCTGCATCTACCTCTAAACCCAATGAGTTGTTCATCAAAAGTTACATTAGTATCCGGTATGACGCGGGTTTTGCATTTCTGAATGAATAAATCCCAAACGTAGGACACCGTTGCTAACTTATCGGTTTCCAAACGTGCATTCCGGGTTCTCTTGTCGTCAAATCTGACGAATCTTCGTATTTCTTCAAAGCGAAATATGGATACTGTGGCTCGGTATATAGCATTGGAAAATTTACTACAAAATAGTTCTCTCGCAGGAACATCCCAGCTTCTGTCAACTCACTCATGAATAAGTAAACCACAGAATGCAAGAAATTCATCAACAGTTACATCTTTCCACAGTTTTCCTTTTGCTCCGTAAACACGCCTCCCCTTTAAATTAGTACAGTTCACAGTTTCTTGTACAATAACTAAAGTTACAAATAACTGAAACACTTCGTTTGGTGTTGCAGTTATATGTTTTCTTGCTAGTCCTGGCGCACGCCGAAAAATGTTGTGTGGTAGAATTTTATTTCTTGTTGGAGGTTCCAAACTCCAATCCAGACCACTTGGAGAAATGTAACCACTCGTTGAAGAATTACCAATATCGTCAACATCACCCTCTGAACTATCGTCAACATCATCAGAACTGGATCCAGAATACTCGTCAGAAACCAATTCGAAATTTGTGTCTTCTGTATTATCATTTTTTGCTTCTGACATATCAATATCTTCAGAAGGCAGATCATCACTTTTAGCTGCCACTGCGACACTGCTTTTTCATAGACACGGATACCAAATCTCACGCTTTTCACATTCTTTTTTGACGCCATTATCACCTGTTTTTCACAAGTTCACTCAAGGCAACTTTTATTACAACTGAATGTAAATTAGCTGCGCTAACTTTTATACATCCAGCAGTAATGCAGGTTTCAACTTGCACAAACACATACAATTCCGCGCAGCAGTGCTGGACAAATTATAATAACTATCAGCCTTGAAACTAGTTTTATAGGAACTAGTGGTACACGGGTTTCGGAGGCCCGATTTCTGTAAATACGGGTTATTAACGGAAAAGATTTATTTTTCGATTTCTAAATACACTTGAATGTTTTTTGAATCAAGTGTGTGTCGAATGAAGACGTGTTTAGAGCATATCTGAATGCCCAAACCGATTTAATTTATTTTAAGCAAATTATGAGTAACTAAAATCTCTCCGGGTCTGAGAGCCCGCTTTATGCATCCTAGGGTTAAAGATACTCTTACAACTTCACAAGTTTAGCAGCATTTCAGAGACGATCATAACACGTCCTATAAAGGACAATTTCGGTCTAAGCTAATGTACTCAAAACAGCCGCATAAGGAACAGCAAACGATTTGCACATATACTACTCAATAAAGCAAAAGCTCGCAGATTCCGTTATTAATAAGTTGAATTACAATCCTACAGAAAACCTCTACATACAATGACATTTAAAAGTGATTATGATTAACATACTATTCATCCTAAAGTTGGAGTAGAAAGACACATATCATCGGCTTAACCTGCAAAACCCGTAAGTCAAAAAAGCCACATTTTACAGGAGACTAATAAAACTATTTTCAAATTAACCAATTATCGTAATTACGGTAAATGAAGCATAACAAGTGTAATTATACAATGTGTCCACATTTTGATGCTCACCATTGGTATATCGGGTAGAAAAGATAGAGCAACAGTCAGATAGGGAATGTTTTGCAGAATTCAATGCTCGCAACAAATCTCATATTAAATTCATCCCCACTTCTTTGGATTATGAGATATTTTGAAAAAACTAAAATTTTCCGATTTCAATCTTCTTCAATAACTCAATAACACCTTATGCAACCGCTTTGAACTTTCATATTGTACAGGCACTTTTTTTACGATAAATTCGTTTCTGTTAACACAAGCCCCCGATTTCCTTCATTTCTACGAGATATATTAACAAAAAATAAATTAAACTCCAATACGAAATTAAAATTTCAAATTCACTTAAATAAACTGCTCAATATGGCCACCATTCTTCTCCAGACACCTTTGGCCTTGCTCTAACATAGTTACAAACTCTAGGTAACGTGTTCTCATTTAATAATCCTAACACACCCACCACTCTTTGTCCAACATATCGCAAACCTCTGGTGGTTCGACATTGAATACTTCGTTTTTAATGGCCACCCACCGATAAGAGTTAGGGGGGGGGGAAGGTCGGGTGATCTCATAGGCCATTGTACTGGTCCATTATTTGAATTATCTCTCTCCTTAAAGTATTCTCTCAAAAAATGTTACAATTCACGAACATTATGAGTCGGGCAGCCGTCCTGCAGGTACCAGATGTTTTGCATGTTCTCAGGGTTAATAATTTGTCTCAGTGCGGGCATTATCTCGTTCGTTAGTAGCTCCATATATCTGTTTCCAGTTAAGTTGTTATCAAAGATGCAAGGACCTATTAGGTGATCATCTAAAATGAAAAACAAACACTCAGAAAAACAAAAAAAGTCAGTAAATGTCCGTACTAATCAAAACAGACCAGAGAATAAAACCAAATCGAACTTGAAATCTTCTTTAATTTACCAAATGTGGATTTGCAGTAGAACAATGATGATAGTTATGCCTATTGAACACTCTACTATTGGTTAACCGGGTTTCATCAGTCCTAGAAAAATCAGCATCATCTTCGCATTATTGCAGATCGCCTTGTACAATTGTTGGTTTGTATATGGGTAGTATTTGTTTTTTATGAACATGGAATTGCGGAATACCAGTTTCTTGAGCGACTCGACGAACCGATGTACTTTGTAATGTCCCTAGGAACCTTTTCCCTAAAAGTGAAATTCGAAGTTACTCTCAACAATTAAAAACCTATAAAACTTTTAAAAACATAATATTGAACTTATTCGGAATGATGCAAATTCTAAAAAAAATAGAATTAATCTATCTTGATTTACTGATAATAATACTACTCTTACTCAAATTATTGTCGTGCATCACATTGACTTCTTCGCAATAATTAAAGCCTAAGAATTTATTTACAAGTTTAATATTGAATTACTCGCAAAACTCAAATCTGATACACACCATTGGCCACCTAGTGGTAAGGTACGCTGTGTTAATTGAATGTGATAGGAATGGATGAGGTTAAGTGTTGTACCATAGGTAAACAATTAAATTACTTAAATTAGAATTAGCGAGCTTTGCGCAATATGGATCAACCCGTTAATTTGCAAACTGGGAAAGGACCACCAAGAAAATCCAGTTTATTAATTAATAAGTAATCTTACAAGTAAATCAAAAATGAAGAACAAAAACAAAGAAAAGAAAAGGTTCAATATGATAATATAAAAGGTTAAGATGTGCACAAAATTATAAAACCAGGTAACGACACAATGAAAAACAGCTTAATTAGAAAACACAATAAAAGAACAAACAATGAAATCATCCCCACATCTGTGTCATAAATACATCAGAATTAAAATTGTGGCACCAAACATGTGGCCGTTATACAACCAATCATGCCGGCAGTTGAGTTGATAGTAATGTAAAAAGAAAAATAAAGAAAGAAGTAAAAATAAAAATAATAATGTAGATTAAGCTACACATAAAATAAAACAAACACTAAAATTGAATAGGTAGCAATAAGGTAACTGCACTGTAGTTTACACTACATACAGTCAAGGACATAAAATAGGCAAAGAATTTACACATACACAGTTGTATAATGAACAAAAGCAGTCTTTCACCTAATCCCAAAAATATATTCGTATAATTACAATAAATGACATATATAAAAAAATCAGTTCGTAGACAAGCAATTCTAAATAAGCGACTGAATCAAAGACACTTGAAAAATAATGCAAACAAAGCCTTGCAAGGGTAAGGTGAAAATAAAAGAGTTACGTTAACAAAATGACCGTTAACTGACCCGCAAGCAATGACGCAAAAGTTTGAGTGACTGCGCTAGAAACTGCAGCATCCCCTTTTTATAACTTACACATTCATCTCTGCATCAAGAACCAATAAGAACGGGTTAGTTTGAACAGCTAAATCCGTGGGCATTAATAACAACAAAAAACTGAGGTTTATCATACCACGTTTGTCCACGCATTAAGTCCTCTACGAGTTTGAAACTGTTAGTAAATAATCAACAATGCCAAATCGGACCAGCAATGAGGGGGATACTATACGGTTCTTTAAACAGATTTCAACTTAATAAGCGTGGTTGCGAGATGGCGTATTGCCAATTAAATTACTACCGCATTACTACCCTTTGTTATCAAAAGAGAATTCTGCGCGATTCATCATCTCGTGATAATTAAATACTAGCTTCATGCAAGGCAATGATCGATTTTCAATAAGTTACACCAGCTTGTTGGATTACTTGTTGCAAGTTTTAATCTACATTTAAATATGTACTTACGTTTGAAAATAATCCTTTAATTAATCACTTAATCACCAGCACTTAATGGGTGTTGTTTACAAGCCCGCTTCGCTGAATAAAACCAGAGCGATGTGATTATTTATCGATATGTTTGTTTACACGTCCACTTTGCGGATTAAAATGAAAACGGGGTGATTATTTATCGATCTAAGCTAGTTTACACGGCACTTTAATGTTTTGAAAAACTTACATTAACACAGAAAGAAAAGGACAAATTCGCGTTTTTAGTTTTTCTAAAACTGAAATGATATTTTTATGGCTACAACGGTTGACAATTATAGTTTGTGGCAAAACCATAGAACGTCTCCTACCCGGTACGACTCAATCGCACCTCCAACTTCAACTGTTTTCTCTAAAATTCACCCAAGTTTTTGAAAGTTATAAAAAAAAACAAGAAATATTACGTAGAAATAGCTTCATATTTATTATTAAGAGAAGTATTAATTTTTAAAATATCAATTCCAGTGTAATCAATTACTAACTGACGACATTTTACCCATTTTCGTGCGTATATAAACTCTCAGCGATTTGTCACGGTCTTCTTCGAATAATAGTTTCGAGGCACACGGGAGAACACATGCTTTTCTACCCCAACATGTGTTTTCTTTTCCTTTCCAACCCTTAATTACAGACATTTAAATCCTAGTTACATAAAATACATAAAATAATACATTGCCAAGTGAATAACGTCTATATAAATCTGCGCGATAGTAAAAGACACTTTTAAAATAATCCTTTCTAATTATTGGTTTTGGGTATTGTTAAGTTAAAAGTTAGGCCTGTATTCAATACTGTTAATGTTAATGTAAATGCGTTGGTCAACGACATAAAAGAAATCAAGTGTATAAGCAATTAACAATTGTCACAGCGTGAATTAAAATATTAAGTTC
The DNA here is from genome assembly GCA_036346205.1 of Vesta saturnalis. Taxonomy (NCBI): domain Eukaryota; kingdom Metazoa; phylum Arthropoda; class Insecta; order Coleoptera; family Lampyridae; genus Vesta; species Vesta saturnalis. The sequence continues at coordinate 4,439,873 of JARFJB010001278.1, forward strand.
AATAATAAACGTTAGAAATAAATAGTAAAAACATTAAAAAACGTAAGGCCGAGTGTAGAACATTAAAGGCCTCTTCGTTAGGATACTTCGGTGGAAGGAGAGGACAGTAGTTAATAAGATCAATTTGTGTAATGAAAGATTAATTTTCCTATTTGCTAATATTGCATTTTAATTAGGCCATAAGAACAATCAATTCTAATCACTATCATTTTTTTATGTGTGTTACTTTAAGACTATCTTAAGTCAGTAAGAATCAATATAATTAAAATATTTATTGTTACTTCACGGCAGAATCCAATGTACATTTATATTAATATGAAAATTTACTTTAATATGGTTATTATTTGGACTGTAGTGAAACATTGGCAATAATTTTTTTTTGAAGCTGATTTAAAACAAATATCTAATTTAAGTGTTGCATGTCAGCAGTGACTTATTTGATTTCCTTGTTTTTTTTTATGTGTAAAGTTAGACAAAGGGTCACGAAAAAAGATCAGTGTAATAGTTCTTTTGTTACGCATATATTTGTTTATCGAATTAAATAATAAACAAAGCAGGTCTTATTCTCAATTACTGCTTAAGAACCATAAACTTTCAAAGAACAGTAGTTGATAGAATATAACTCCAATTTAAGCACAGATCGTTAACCTATTTTAACTTCAAACAGAAAACAGTGAATCAAGGTTTTTTAAGCAAATCTAATGAAAACAAAATTCGTACTTGAAGGACTAACATATTATTTAGCAGAAGATTATGTGCTTCTGTGTTTTCTTTATATTCGGCGTTCAAAACACCTTTACAAATCAATTTAAAACTCATATTTATCAATTTTGGATTATTGTTGGTAATGTAAATATTAGTTCATGTTTTACGAGGGTAGAACAAATAGAAACAATAAAATAGAGCAAATTTTCTGATTATTCACAGGGTCGTGAATTTCCGGATAAACCATTTTTTTCTTACGCAGTAATTCGGCGCCAATTAGACACTGTCTTGCGCCGTTAAAATAAAATTTTGCACCCTTACAGGAAAGAAGTTATTGTAAAGTCACATTGACACGGGTAACTTCACAGCCTTGAAGTTGTGCATAAATCAACTTTTACTTATGCAGTAATTAAGCACTAATTATGCACCATTTTGCACCGCTAAAATAAAATTTTGCGCAACTATTGGAAATAATTACAAAAATTACACAGACAAGGCTAACTTTTTAGCCTTATGAACAAATTATCCGTTTTTCGCACGATAATTAGACACCAATTAAGCTTAGTTTTGCGTCATTTAAGTTAAATAGTGCGCCCCTATAAGAAAAAAGTTATTGTAAAAATTAAATCGCTACGGATAAATTCACAGACGTGGATTTCTGCAAAAATAATTTTTTTCTACACTTTTTCTACAGTTTGCTACGTTAAAATAAAATTATGCGCCGTTTAGCGCCGTTAAAATATTATTTTGAGCTTCCATAGTAAATGCGTTATTTCAAAAATTACATCGGCAAAGTTAATTTCATAACCGTAGGAATAAATTAATCTTTTATTATTGTACAAAGCGGCTAACTCACATCCCTGAACTTGTGCATAATACAATTTTTTCTTATGCATTAATTTTGCACCAATTACTCGCTTTTTTGTACCGTTAAAATAAAATGTTGTGCCCCTATACGAAATAAGTTATTGCAAAATTTACATCGACAAGGCTAACTTCATAGTCTTGTGAATAAACCAATCTTTCCTTGCGCAATAATTAGGAACCCACTATGCGCCATTTCTCGCCGTTGAAGTAAAATTTTGCAGCACCAGTATACTTAGGTGCTAATTGTGGACCATTTTACGTACAACGGCCCATAATTGGTGTCTAATTATTGCATTGCTGTAGATAAGCGACCTTATGAATTTAAAACGTAGATAGGTTTAAAATTAAATCGGAATTTATACATTATTACAATATTTCATAAGTAATTTATAACGATAAGTATCTTTAAAAGAAAACATACGGGTAAGAGTTCACTTAGGGTGTCAATGTAATTTTTACAATAACGTGTTTTTTATAGGAGCGCAAAATTTAATTTTAAGGCACAAACAGCGCACAGTGGGTACCTAATTACTGCGTAAAAAAATATTTATTTCGAAATTCGGGATTAAGTTAACCGAATCGATGTAATTATTACAATAGCTTGTTTCTTATAGGAGCGCAAAATTTAATTTTAAGGCACAAGCAGCGTACAGTGGGTACCTAATTACTGCATAAAAAATATTTATTTCGAAGTTCGGGATTAAGTTAACCGCATAGATGTAATTATAGCGCAAGAAAAGGTTAATTTAGGTATAAGGTTATCAAGTTAGCCTTATCAGTGTCATTTTTGCAATAACTTATGTTCTATGGGAGCACAAAATTTTATTTTAACGACATAAAACAACGCACTATTGGCGCCTGGTTACGGCATAAAAAAGAATTGATTTATGCAAAAGTTCACGGCTGTGAAATTAACCTTATTGATGAATAACTTGTTTCATATAGAGGTGCAAAATTTAACTTTAACGGCACATACTAGGTGGCTAATTCTAGCGCAAGAACAAATTAATTTATATGTAGCTTTTTCAATAACTTCTTTCTTATAAGGGTCCAATTTGAAGGGCGCAAAACGGCACATAATTTATGCATAATTAGTGCGCAAGAAAAAAACTGATTTATGCAGAAGTTCACGTGTGTGAAGTTAGCTGCGTTATACAATAACTTGCTTCCTGTATGGGTGCAAAATTTAACCTTAACAGCGAAAAACAGCGCACAATGGGTGCATTTTTATTAACGCGCCGTGTTAATGTAATTTTACAACTCCTTGCCAGTAAAGGCGTAAAATTTTATTTTAACGGCAGAACGGCGCATAATTGTCGCGTAATTACTGTACACAACAAAAAAATTGATTTATACGAAGCTAACTGGCTCAGAAGTTAGCCATTTCAATGTAATTCTATAACATCTTTCCTATAAGAACCCAAAATTTTATTTTAACGACGCAAAACAGCACAACGATAGAAGAGATTATGTTAGTCATAAAGTTATGAAGTTAGCCTTGTCGATCTAATTTTTGGAAAAACGCATTTCCTGTGGAGACTAAAATTTTATTCTTACGGCGCAAAGGTAAGTGTCCCTTTGCGCCCCCTTTGGAGGCTAATTACTACATACGAAAAACTGATTTATGTAGAAGTTCGTGGTTGTGAAGTTACTCGTGTTAGTGTAATTTTATAATAACTCTTGTCCTATAAGGACTTAAAACTTTATTTTAACGGCGCAAAACAGCGTCTAATTAGCGCCCAATTACTGAATCAGAAAAGAAAAAAATGTTATAACCCGCGAAGCTAGCCGTGTTTATAGAACTTTTGCGAGAACTTAATTTCTATTGCAAAATTTAAATATAACGGCGCAAAATTATGGTAATCACGTATACACAAGTTTAAAACACATTATTGAAAATACGCCCGGTTATCTTCACACACCTCTCTAAGGACAAGTATTCCTAATTTTCATATTTATTCACCCCTGACGCTAACAGAGGGGTGTTAAAGTTTAACGTGTGTATCTGTATATCTGTCTGGCATCGTAGCTCCCAAACAGAGAGACCGATTTTGAGTTTTTTTATTTGAAAGGTGACTAGATCAATAGTGTTCTTAGCTATGATTCAAGAAAATCTGTTCAGCTTTCTTTGTATTCTTTAAATTTATACAAAATTTCCGCTGATTATGTAAGGGTGTTTTACGTCAAATTTCAAGCGTTTGATGTCTTATCATGACTATTCTCATCTTCATGGTAGTTAGTCAGCACCCTGCTTATTTTATAAGCACTACATTGTTGAAAGTTAGTGCCCGCTTCATAATTATAAAGAAAACCTAGTAAAACATGCGGGTGTGTTTATGTTTAAAGTGGAAGGGATCTTAACAAACCTAATCTTCAACAAATATAAGTTTATTGAAGCTACAGTTTTAATAAAAACAATTAATAGTGAAAATCGTACGATACTAATTTAGAACCAATAGGAAAATTAATTTTGGTATGGTTTCCAAGTCAACAACAAAATGTCTTGATAATCTTCTTTAAGTTGACTAACCTAACTTAAATCGCTTAAAATTATAATTAAGCGATAATTTTTTGACATTCACTGTCATGGTGAACGTCAAAATATAAAATGTTTCCGAAATTACAAATTTATCCTTCGATGTAGATCCATCCAGCGTATAATTTCTTTTGTCTCACAAAAGGTCAAAAACTGCCACCACACAGAAAGTTTACTTCTTTTTGTGTTTTTAGGCACTGTTAGCTCTATTTCAGCATTAATATTTGTTAAAGATTCAGTACCAAAGCGCGACATTCTGTTGGCTGTCACAATATTTCATTTATTTACAAATTACTATGCATACATTTTTGAAATCAGTTGACATTTTATTTTCGAGTAAAATTTAAATATTACTTTTTCAAGCCGTGTCGCAACGATTTTCTTGCCGAATCTACATTCGAGCATTAATTCATGTCCGGTAATTTTCTTATCGTGCACAGAACAATGTAATCGGCCCTCGCGTACCGCTCGTGCCGATTAATACGTTGTTTCTGTGCACTCTAAAAAATGACCGGAAAGAATTAATGCTCTTATGAGATTATAAGTGATAAGCATTCACCATAAGTTCCGAAAATACCACATTCGCCAATTTATTATAAAGCAATACTGGCGAAACATCGTTCAATAACATTCCCATTAAAATATATATTATAAAACCAGACATTTCATTCAGTGAACAGTTTTAAAAGAAATAAAAACCGAAAAAGTAAGTCTAGCCAAAAACCATCAAACATTCGAATAATTTAAAACTAAAGGCAAACTATCTACAATTCACATTACAGTTTTTTTTGTTGGTTACATATTCTAAATGTCTTTTAAAAGTGCAGTAAAATGTTACGGTTCAATAACTAATCAAATTGCTTACCTTTTATTCCAGTATAACTTTAGGTTTACTCTATCCTGTAACAAAAAAAAAAGTAAATTACAGCAAACTCCAAATATTCGCAAAAAATTAATGAATAGTGAATATAAAAATAAATGTCAGGTTTTAAGGTCGTTATAATTTTGCAAGCTTAATATTTAGTAATTTATGCTGTTTGGAGGATGCAATAAATAAAAAGCTTTTTGCATTCGTACCTGCAGACTACATAAATGTCAGTAAAAATGCAGTATATATCTATATAATGCGAATTATATTACGCTAAAATGTTTATTTTTGTAAATAATGGGAGGATGAAGAAAAAAAAGGACACAAGCAAAATACGAATTTACTAGTATTAAATTTTCAAAAATATCTCAGTTATATAAATTTCCAAATAATTCTTATAATCATACTCAACATTTAAAAAAAAATTGCTATTTACTGACCAAAAATGCAATATTATGTTAAAATATTGTACTATTAAATATTTACTATAATTTTGATTTTTTAAAGCAAATGTCTCCATTTTCTAACATAAAATAACCTAATAGTGAAATAATACACTGCTCAAATGCCCTAATATAAACGGTACTAACTATGAGATACTATTATCTAATTACTACCTATACCCTGTTCCATCTTATTTTTCTTTAGAGCAGGCCATGTGGGCCATGTGGTACCACTGTCAAAAGAACAAAAAGTTACTACCGTAGCTTGATTTTTGAAAAGTGTATTATTATATTTTTAAAGTGAAACTAATGCAGCGTTGCAACATAGTCTTTCACGCTATTTAGACTTTGTTTACACGAAAATTTTTGAATTTCGTGTGACCTATTTAAGTGTGCGCAATAAAATTATTCTCGACGATGCAGAGTGTTCGAAAAAAGCAGTGCCAGAAACAACGTAAGCATTTTTCAATAGAACACCCTGTATATCATTCGATTTTTGGACTCCACATGCAATTATAAAACTTATTTATAATTATAATATATAATTATAAAACTTTATATAGGTTTCATACATGTAAAATTTACGGTTTTTGAAATAACTCGAATTTTATCAAAAAAATCGCGTATACAGGTATAACTTTATTATTACGTACCATCTTGTGCTTTATTAGGAAAATTTTTATATTTGGAAATATCAGAGATAAATGCTACAAGGTGTTCAGAATATATGCTCAAACCTATGAAACTTGAAATTCAAAAACATCGGTTTTCTCAAATAGAACACCCTGTATATTTTTACGCTGGGTAAAAGAGAATCACAAACCACACAATCCTTGATAAGTATATCCTATACCTATCTTTCAAAGCAGTTTAGTGACCACATTGCAACAGTAATAGGTAATAAAACAGAAACAAGTGATAACAACGAAAATATCAACAGCTTCAATGAAATTATAATAGATGCAATAAAAGAAGTCCAAATACCCCAAAAACGGACAAAAACCCCAAACACAAACAAAAATAGAGGACCGTAGAGCACTAAAAAGTAAATATAGACCGACAAAAACTAAGAGAAATCAACAGGGGAATATCCAAGAAAATGAAAAGAGACCTACGAAAATATAAATACGATAAAACAGTCCAAATTATTGAACAAAACAAAGGCATGAAAGTTCTGAAGAAACAATTAGCGAATGGTAAAAGAGAAATTCTGCAGCTTAAGGACGAAGAAGGAAATCTTACAGCAAATAGAGAAAATATAATACATTTTTTGTGGAAAGATTCTACCAATATTTATATACGAACAACCACCCATATCCAGATCTGAATGCACATAACAGAGAGAAAATACAAAATCAGGTATCAGAAGACATACCGAATATCACCAAATTAGAGATTTACCACGCTCTAAAGAAGATGAAAAATAACAGAACACCTGGGGAGGATAGTATTGTAGCTGAAGCATTAAAACTCGGGGGACCAATATTAATACAACAAATAGGAAAACTTTTCCATTTATGCCTGCACAGCCAACAGATCGCTTCAAGATGGAATGATGAAATAATTATTCTCCTACACAAGAAAGGAGATATTAGCAAGCTTGACAACTATAGACCGATTAGCTTGTTTGATCATCTTTACAAGCTATACACCCGAACACTAACGTCTAGATTAGATACAAAGTTTGAGTTCTATCAACCGCGAGAGCAGGCAGGCTTTCGAAACGGATATGGAACAAACGACCATCTCCAAAGTCTAAAAACACTAATCGAAAAGACCACCGAGTACAACAGACCTCTAGTACTAATATTGCATGTAATATTAAAAGCTCTAAAAGAGAGTAGGATAGATTATCGATAATAAAATATATTTTCAAACACCGACAATTTTTAGGGACTAGGCCTAATTTTGTTGTAAAATGATTTCACTAATTTAAATTAAATATTGGAAATGAGCACCGTTAACAATCTGACAATAGCCAAGGCGATTAACAAATGATGTTTGAACGTTGTCGATGACATCTGCGATAATCTTACTAATTTCTTGGCGAACTCGAGCTTTTAAATCTTCTAAATTGGCCTGTCGCATCGCGTATACTTTACTCTTTAAGTATCCCCACAAGAAGTAATCTAGAGGATTTAAATCTGGCAATCTGACTGGCCACTCAATTGTCTTTTCTACCTATCCAACGATTTTGGAAAAACTTCATCCAAATAAGCGCGAACAGGTAAAGCTTAATGTGGCGGCGCTCCATCTTGTTGAAAAAGAGGTCACGGTGGTGACAACTCTTCCGTCAACTATGCCACACCAAACTTTCAATTTTTTAGGCTTTTAGGTGTGATATTCCTTGAACTAATGAGGATTTCGGTTGCCCAATAACAACAATTTTATCTATTCACATGATCATTTAAAGCCAATCAAAATCATTTTTCGACAGCTCGTGAATTAAGATATTCTTGAACGGATGGAACTTCTCTCTTTTCAACACTTTATACACAGTAGATCGCGCCACATTAGTATTATTAGCCGTGTCCGTAATGGTGGTATTAGAATTATCTTGCACTGCTAACACAATGTTCCATCGACTTTCGACCAGACTTTCTCATATCCCGAACATGTCCAAATTCCCGAAATTTCGCATCAACTCTGCTTATCGTGCTTTGGCTAATGGACGGTCGATCAGGATGAGTTGCATTAAACAACGCAACCACTTCTGATTGAGTGCTCGACTTATCTCCGAAACCAAGCATGCACAGGATTTCAATTCTTTCACGTTCGCTTAATTCCTCATATTTCACAATATAAGGGTCAAGTTGTTACTAGATAAACTCACGATAACAATTCTGTGGGCTATCAAAACTAAATACATGTTGCTAACGTGCAAGTAATTAACATAATTTTAACAAAATGTACAATTTACCTTTTTTTTACGTTGATATTTTTATTCAATATTTCCTTATGTAACCATCATCCAAATTTACCTTGTCGGACGTAAAAAGATGTACCCTTTCTAATTCTGCAATTAAAATGGGGGTTGATATTTAAAAAAAATGTTGATGACGTCATATCTTTTTCTTGGCACACCCTGTATATTTCATTTTTACGTAAAAAATTTAAATTGAAAATAAAAATCTCATTCGAATTTTAATTGAATTTATCTGCTACTTTTCGAACGCACTGTATACTTATATTTCATTTAAGTTTAAAGTTAGTCTCGCTGTAAGTAAATTCACCATTATTAGTTAAATAGAATTATTATTATTACATTATTTTACTTATTAGTCAGAGTGAGAAAATGTAGCTATTTATACAAAAGAGCTGCCCTTTTTTTTCTCGTGTAGATTTGCTGAAAAACAGATACACTTGCATATTTTCTGTTCGCAGAAGTGTTTACAGTAAACACCACCTTGTGCTACAAACAGTGGTTTCACCAAAAGTGAGTGTCAATATGGCTTGAAAAATTATGTTTTTTAGAGTGGTTTTATGATAATAAAGTAATACTATTTAGTAACAACCAAAGTAAATATAACTTCAAAATGTTCAATGTATCTACAATCTAAATTGAGTTGTACCCACCACGTATTCAATACTTGAAATTGGTACGCTAGAAACTGCGGAAAATTACCGAAAGTATGAAACCTTTTCTTTTTATTTTAAAATATAGTAAAGAAGGAAAAAATTCGTATATGGAAAATTACAATGAATGTTTGGAAAGGTTTGCTTCTTTCTGAAAAATGAGCAGAGAGAGGTGGGTTCATCATAAAAAAAAAAAGTAAATGGGTAGAAAGGTCATGGATTTCCATTTTGAGGTATGTAAAATACAACGGGGTTAATTATATTACAAATATATTTATTTTGCATATTATCCTTGAACGTTAGTTAAATTTTGCTAAGAATGTGCGATGTTTTAACATAAAAATGTGGATGTCTCTATAACTAACGACTTTCGAAATAATTAAATGGCATCATTTTTTTAAACCGTTTTAAAATGATAGACAATATCGAAACCGGTCGAGCACTCATAATTAATATGGTGGAGTTTTTTATAAAGTTACTAATTATTTAATAATGTTTACAAAGTTTACATAAGGATAATTGCTAAACGAAAATGGAAGAAGAATCAAATAATATACAAAATGTAATTAAATAAGTGAAAAACATTGCGTTTTGGTTCACTCTGTACGCTTACGATGATAATAAACAGTTTGTATAAAAAAAGTTTTCCATTGTGTTTCAAAATTTCTAAAGATAGATATGCATTTTATGTGTATTGTGGATTATACTGCAAAATACTTATTTGATGATGAATTTGTCATAAAAGTGACCATAATTTTTAAAATACTCTGTATAACCTAGCCAAACCTTAGACAATGAGAACAATTGAAATCGTTTCACAAATTTTCAGAGAATTGTTTATTAATGGGAATTATTAAGCAACGCCAAATCATGCTATTGATAAACGACTTAAATGAAGTTGATAGGAGCCGCTGCATTGATTTGTATGTAACATCTAACTGGGAATGAGAATTGTCAGATGTTGTGTACTTTTATTACAAGATGGCAGCATGGTCGATATAAAATTTTCTCTTGGGAAAAACAGGATAGTTAAAGAAAGAGATTCTCTGAAAAATATTGTAACCAACTCGTCTATTAATGCGCGATTAACGATCGTGAATTTTTAACGCGTGCTCACGCGTTGTCTCATCGTTAAACGCGTTCATTAATACACTTGATGGTTAAATAACTATTAAAATGTACGTCTAGTATAACACGTTTGTACAACATTTAATAAAAATAGGCGAGGTAGCATAGTTTGATCATCTTTAATCTATATTTAAAAATTTAAAGAAATGTCCAAATTCATATTGTAAGGCTCAAAGCGTTTTGAAAAAATTAATTTACGTATACTATGTTCGATCTTATTTTGTATTAGAGCAGGCCATAATTTTTTTTTCTGTGGTAGTATTCCCATTTGCCATAATGACAAGATGTCAATTTGACGTCGTCCTGTCAAAAGTAATTGTGCTGTGTTGCCTACTTATGTAACGCATATGGTGATCACGTCTCATATTGAATTAATTATAATTGTCGAGAAAATGCCAAAAGTCAACGCAAAGAGTACAAAGTTGCACTTACAATTACAATGGGGAACTTATCGTAATGGTGTTGGATATATTTTCAAGCGCTAACAACTTAAATCAGTTTTTCGTGCGCACATTATGTGTGTATTTTGTTTTTAGTTTCACAGCGACTATCCAACATATAAAGGGTTTTCCAATAAGAGGTGTTATTTTGAATAGCCCGCTATTTCGGTAGATGTCACTTTTGAAGCTGTCATTTATTGACATTTGACAAGTAAAAACTACGCGATTAATAAAAATGGAACGATACACGCTTCAACAACGCAATGAAATTATTAAAATTCACTATAAAAATGGTGAAAATTTGGCAGAGACGGTTCGTAAAATTAAAACATTTTTGGGTCGTCGTGAAGCACCTTGTCGGACCGCAATACAGAAATTGGTGTACAAATTCGAGCTGTTGGGACAAGTTAATGATGTGAAGAATAAAACCCGTACACGTCGCTCAAGAACAACTGAGAATATTGCTGCTCTAGCTGAAGCTGTCATTTATTGACATTTGACAAGTAAAAACTACGCGATTAATAAAAATGGAACGATACACGCTTCAACAACGCATTGAAATTATTAAAATTCACACAACTGAGAATATTGCTGCTGTAGCCCAAAGTGTTGAAGAAAACCCAGGTTTGTCCATTCCTCGTCGTTTTTGAATTGGGCATTCCATAAACGTCATTACACCGTATTTTGGATAAAGACTTGGGTCTTAAGGCTTATAAAGTTCAGTTAACACAAGAACTCAAGCTGGCCGATCATCAACAACGTCGTGTCTTTGCTGATTGGGTCGTTGAAATGCATGAAAATGATCCGGAATTCCATCGAAAAATCATCTTGACTGATGAGGCCCATTTCCACCTCGGTGGGTACGTCAACAGGCAAAATTGTCGCATCTGGGGCTCGGAAAACCCAAGAGTTATTGTTGAAAAGCCTCTCCATCCTCAACGTGTGACTGTTTGGCGCGGTTTATGGTCTGGCGGGGTCATTGGACCTTACTTTTTCGAAAATGAGGCTGGAGCAACAGTTACGGTGAATGGATTGCGCTATCGAGAGATGATTAATGATTTTTTATGGCGGGAATTGGATGGTATTGATCTGGACAACGTTCACGGCGCTACGTGCCACACAAGCAACGAAACCATTGATCTTTTACGGGAAAAGTTTCCGGACCGTGTTATCTCTCGAAGAGGTGATCACAATTGGCCACCGAGATCTTGTGATTTAACACCTTGCGACTTCTTCCTTTGGGGCCACGTGAAAGATAAGGTCTACGCCAACAGCCCAGCGTCGATTCAAGACCTCAAAGATGGAATTCGTGAGGCTATCGATGACATAGGGCAGCCACTTTGCGATTTGGTTATGGAAAATTTCATGAAAAGGATATGGTCCTGTAAGCGTGGTCGTGGTAGCCATTTGGCTGATATTGTTTTCCATTATTAACGGCATACCTTCCTCTTTATAATGAAATAAACATCCGATCAATTATCTAAAAATTCCATTTTTCTTTGAATATCAAAATAACACCTCTTATTGGAAAACCCTTTAGTAATGGCATGACCTCAAAATTTAAAGTCGAAATATTGTGGTAAACGCGGAAAATGTGAGTTTCACCTTTCAGAAAGATCTACGACTAATTTGGCAATTTAATTCGAAAAGAGAATATTTTACTTTTGACAAATTGTATCATCACGTTAAAACAGTTCTCGGTTTTGATGGGGGTCAAACATTATTTAGAATTTTGAAATCAGTGGCTTACAAACATAAACGTGTCAATGGATTGAACATTTTATATGAAATGAAACACGTCGTTGTATCCAAAATTAAGTTTTTGAGAAAATCTTTGTAGTTGCAAAGTTCAGGACAAGATGTCAGATTTGTGTATGTAGACGAAACGTGGATTTATCAAAATGGTTCTAATATCTATCGTTGGGTGCACGATTCTGTCACCAAAAATTAAAAGTGAAGGTAAAAGGTTTTTACACGCGGGGTGTAATTTAGGGTTTTTGGAAAACTGAGACTATTTACTAGATTCGAGGAACGAGGATCGGGGTTATTAAGATTGGATCATTAAGCAGCTGATTCCTGCGCTATCCAAATTACCCGACATTGTGTGGTGTCATTTTCTAATAAGAAAGATCAGCTGCAGGAGTGCAGAGTACCTCTCCATCATGTTTAATAGTCAAGAAAAGAAAGAGAAAAATGCAGTAAGTAAATTTTATCACGAAAACAAGTCTTCACATTGGATTAATTATAAAATTTCTACATATTTCACCCTGACAAAACATCTCATTGTATTAGGTGCTTTAAGGGTAAACTTTGCCAATAAAATGTATTTATCATATTGTATGGCTTGTTAAGTGCACCATTTTAAAATTAATTACTATCTATAATCTGTTCCATCTTATTTTTGCATTACGTAGGTTATATTTTTAAAGTGAAACTAATGCAGCGTTGCAATGTAACACAGTGTTTCACACTTTGTTTACACGAATATCTTTGAATCTCGAGTGATTTATTTAAAAAAAAGTCAATTTTAGTCTTCAAACCATGAACGTGTATTACTTACATAAAACGAAAATTGTACAGGGTGATTCAACGATAGAGTAAAGTAAACCGGTGCTTAATGGGTAAACTTTGCCAATAAAATGTGTGTCATATTATATGACCAGTAAGTGTGCGTTTTAATATTATTCTCGACTATAAAGAGTGTTCCAAAAAGCAGGGCTAGACAAAGTTAATACTTTTTAATGGAACACCATGTGTATTATTCGATTTTTGGATTCTACTGCAATTATGTCACTTTATTTATATAAGTTTCATGCATGTAAAATTTACGGTTTTTGAAATAATTCAAATTTTACCCAAAAATTCGCTTTATATGTAGAATTTTATTATTATGTATCATCTTGTGTTTTGTTAGAAAAACTGTTATATTTGGATCAAAGAAAGACCAAGCTTAAGCCTATGTTCTGAAGAAGAACTATTAAAGATAAATTTTACAGGATGTTCAAAAATATGTTCAAACCTGCGAAACTTGAAATTCAAAAATATTACTTCTCTCAAATAGAACACCCTGTATATTTTTTACGCTGTGTTAAAGAGAATCAAAAACCACACAATTCTTCGTAAATATGTCCTATACTTATCTCTCACTGTTTTTGAGTTATTTTGATTTTTCTAAATTTCAATATTTTTTCTTGGGATTATTCACGGTAGCCATGAACACAATTTCCCACATGACAAATATTTAACCTGTCAAAGTGTTGTTGCATTTTGATAGCCACTTACTATTGTGAAAGTTTTGTGTGTTCGATAATAAAATAATGGATTAGTCTAAAAGTGAAAAAAATTTCTATTATTGTAAGTATTGTGTATATTTTACGCCAAACGGCAAACAAATAAATAAACAAACAAACAAATTAATTGATATGGTTCATGTGCTAGGAGAGTTTCAAAAAATTGTCTTCTAGCTCAAAGGTTATACAGAAACTCGCATGTCAGTAGTCGTCAGATAGCAATACCACATCAACTGTACATCGGACAACTAGAAAATATAAGTAGATTCTTACCATATTGAATTACACCAGGAATTACGCAATGCTGACTTGAGGCGAGTAAACTTTTGCCAATCGGCATAATATGCACTATTACATAATCTATTTTGGATCCGATAAACTGAAAAACCAAAACCACTGATCCATAAGTGTTTGTCGCGGCATTCTCCGCAATAGAATTATAGGACCGTATTTTTTAACACTCCTCTGACTGGTCGTTTCTACTTTTAATTCCTCTAGAAAGTTTTGCCCAACCTCCTTCATCTGCTTAATAATGATGAAGGACAGAATATGTGGCTGCAACTGGACGGTGCATTTCCGCGCAACCAGCGCGAGGTACATAAATTTTTGGATTACAATTATCCTCAAAAATGGATTAGGCGTGGAGGTTTTGTTCACTAGCACCCAAGGTCGTGCGATCTTACCCTATTTCGAAAACATGTTCGTTTATTTTATATCAAGTTCTTATGATAATGTAATATATCTGCTGTTGGAGTTAATTATGTCTATATTAGTGTTAGTATTTAATGCAACTTTTTATTTCTCTTCTTTTCAAATTTCATGACTATTGCGAATAATCACAAGAAAAACCATTGAAATATTAAAAAATATAGAAAAATCAAAATAACTCAAAAACAGTGAAAGATAGGTATCATCATCATCATTATCATCACCAAGTCAGTATAGTCCGCAGTCGGACATAGGCCTCCTCAAGATGCTTCCATATTTCTCTGTCCTGAGCAGTTGCAACCCAGTTTGTTCTTCTTCAAATCGTCAATCTAACGGGTGGGTGGTCTTCCTGGATTTCTCTTCTCAGCTCTCGGTCTCCATTCAATGATTTTCTTCATCCACCTCTCATCTCTTTGTCTTGCCACATGGCCGGCCCATATCCACTTTAGTCTAGCTATCATTTCTATTATGTCTTCAACTCCCGTTCTTCTACGTATCTCCTCGTTTTTCACTCTATCCTTTAGTGTTATCCCCAACATCGATCTTTCCATCCTCCGTAGTGTAATGTTTAGTTTTCTTATTGATGTTTTTGTTAGGGTTAGAGTTTCAGATCCGTAGGTAAGTACTGATAAACTGGTCTTAGGAGTTCACATGTTTGATTGTCCCTACTGATTCTTATTTCGTGCCCCAAGTATATATACTTTTCAACAAGCTCTATGTCTATACCTCCTACGTGTATGTTTACACTGGGAACTAGGTTTGTCATTATTTTTGTTTTTCTGTAGTTTATACATAGACCCACCATTTCTGTTGCATTTTTTAATTCTTGTAGCATTACATTACTTTCGCCCAAATCGTCCGTAATCAACACTATATCATCGGCGAAACGAAGGTTGCTTAATTTTTCGCCGTCTATCTTTATACCTTTGTCCTCCCAGTTTAAAGTGTACTCTAGAACTGCCGTAAATAGTTTGGGGGACATGGTATCGCCTTGTCTGACTCCGCGTTTGATATCTATTTAGGTACCATTTTTTCTTCAAAATGACCACATGATCAAAACTACCCTTAAAAACATAATCAAACCTTATATGAAAAGAACACCCTGTATTAACATCATCCATATGTACCTTGTTGTACGTACCCTTGTTAATTCCGAAATAAAAAATGGAGGTTGACATTTAAAAAAATGTCGATGACGTCATATCTTTTTCTTGCCACACCCTGTATATTTCACTTTTACGTAAAAAAATTCTAAATTGAAAATCAATGACGGGTCCGAGCGTTTTCTTCCTAAACTCCCATTCGAATTTTTATTGAATTTATCCGCTGCTTTACGAACGCGCTGTATATAACAGCATAAACTACAAAACTAATATAAAACATAACTGAAACTTCAAATTAGTACACTAAGAAATTGAACTCAGGAACTGACGCGGCTGGAGGCCTTGTAAAACGGAGACGGGCAGTCGATTTCTTTGAACGGGTCGGAACTGGTTGCTGGAGGAGTATTATCTCATTGGAGTGTTCCCTAACCAAAGTTATTTCTAGATCGAAATACGAGACAAAAGTTTGTTTAAACTTTTTGAGTACGGTCCTAGTGAATTAGGAAGCAGTCAGATCACGGTCTACGACGTTTCGGCACAACATTTTCGGTGCGACGCCGTTTCGGCTAAGAGACGGTTCGACGCGAGATAACTCGGCGCGAGGACGTTTCGACGTATACATATTTTATGGGGACTGTGACCCATGGATTATTTTTTTCTAGCTTCTGGGACGGGACTTGAGATCATAAAGAATCGTAGTTTTACCATAAAAACATTATAAACATAAAGGAATAGTATTTCCAGTATTATACAACACAAGAAAAAATATTTTTGCAAAATTATATCGTATTTATATTATATCCATATTTTGTTGAAATTTTACATAAAATGGCAGGGAGAGAATAGTAAGAAATCAAATATAAAATACACTAAATTATTGTCAAGTTCACTTATAACTAATGTGAACAAATACAGAATATATGTCTAAGTTATGGATTCATCTCATAATTGTGAGATAGTCCACGCAGACAGTCTACTATATCTGTTTGCGTAATCACCCACTATTGTTTTTTATGCGCATATCAGGTACTTATAGAACATATCACGAACTTTTTTAATTCTTCTTAATTCATCTATAAGCGCGTATAAAATTGAATGATCCAGTCCCGATGTGTTTGAAGACGTCGATGAGCCGCTTCAAAATGATTTTTGTTTTGTCCATGTCCTTTAATATACGATCACACAAGTACCACATTTCCGAGGGAAAAATTGCAAGCCTCCTAACGTTATCATGACGATTTATTCGCCCAACATAAAATCTTCGAATCATTGCAACAGCGGTTGTAACTCCCCAGGGGCAACACATACTTAACTAAACTTAACTTTCACGCCATTTCCTTGCGGGGTAGGCAAAACAATCCCTGCCTCTTATTTATTTTTCATTCACAATTTTTCTCCATGCTTTCCTATGTCCGCATACCTCCCTAACTTCCGCAAGGTTCATACATTGTCTCTGACATGCCCTTTTATTTTTAAAACTCCTTATTTTTCTTTCCCTTATCATACGTTCTACTGCATTCAGCCAAATTTTACGCGGCCCACCAGGCCCAGCCTTTCCTCTAACCTCACCCACATATATTTGCTTCGTTAATATTGCGTTGTTCATTCTCTCAATGTGACCAAACCAACGTAATGTACTACTTTTATATCTATCCATCATCGTCTTTTCCTCGCAACACTCCGTCATTATGCATTCATTCTTTATCTTGCCCCTTCTCGTTTTACCACATGCGCTTTTCAGGAACCTTATACCCACGGCATTTATTTTTCTTGCGTGCTTTTTTTGACATACCTTCCATACAGTACTGACGGGACAAACACGCCATTATAGATTGCTCGTTTCGCAGTTAGGCTCATGCTTTCGTTTCTCATTATCGTCCACATACTTCCAATCACTTTCCTTTCAGCATTGACCCTTCGTCCAATCTCGCCCTCCATTGTACCATCTGCAGTAAACATTCTACCCAGATATACCAGCTCGTCCACTCGCTCCACAATTTCATCTTGCAGGGTAAATACTCTACTCTCCTTTCCACCTTCCCGATTGAACACCACAATTTTAGTTTTGTTCACGTTTACTTTTAGGTCCATGCTCTCACAGATTGTATCAAACTTCTTCAGAGTGGTTTGTAGCTCATCCGCAGTGTCACTTAATAAGATTGTCTCATCTGCATACACCAGAAGTCGTACATTTACGTCTCCAACCATTACACGATTTGTATCGCTACATGCTTGTCTAACACATTTATCCATGTATACATTGAACAACCACGGTGACATCACACAGCCTTGTCGCACTCCTTGCTCAATATTAAAGTATTCACTCACACCTCCACTCACCCTAACACGTGCCCGACTACCGTTGTATACTGCCCTTATTCCATTTATTAGATCTTTATTTACGCCATATTCATTTAAAATTTCCCACAGCTTCTCCATATTCACTCTGTCGTATGCTTTCTCAAGATCTACAAATGCACAGTACAGCTTCGTTTTTACCCTTATACACTTTTCGATCACCTGCTGGAGAGCAACGATCTGATCAACACATCCTCTCCCTGGCATGAAGCCACCCTGCACATCCCAAATCTTAGTTTGTGTAGTTTTTCGTACTCTTTCCATCAGAATTCTTCCAAATACTTTACCAGGTACACAGAGCAAACTTATTTCTCTGTAGTTCTCACAATCACCCTTGTTCCCCTTACGCTTATATAGTGGTACAATGATCGCGCTCTCCAATCCCTGGGAACTTTTCCACTCATAAGGTATACATTTAATAATTCACACAATATTCGTACAAGCTTTGCACCCCCATACTTTAGCATTTCACCAGTGATTTCATCTACGCCTACCGTTTTCTCTACCTCATTTATCCCAATATCCTTCTCAGTTTCATTCATCATTCCTTCTACATTCTCCTTATTTAACCCTTCTGTCTTACTTTCCTCACTACTGTACAGTGCATCCAATTTTGGTTGAGACAGCCAATCGCGGTTGTTGTTGAAGATAGAACCTTGCGGTTTTCGTGGTCCACTATTTTGTGAAACTCAAGATGGCCTGAACGTATTTTTCCTAACTTCTTTCGTTCATAAGTTACAGAGCGTTTTTGAAAATTCACACATTTTTGACCCCCTCCATATCTACGAAGTTTCTCAGTGATAATGTCAAATTGAAAACTTATCCCATAGAGAATTTTATGTAGAATTCTTCAAAAATGCTCCAAAATCACTAAAACATTGATTTTTATGGATTTTTCATACAAAAAAAGTTCAAATTGAAGAAATACTATTTGTGATTTTTCCATGAAAGGAACAAGAACAATATTAACACTAATTCACTAAAAAAACATAAAATGTAGGTAACTAATAGCAACAAATAAATAGTAATACAAAATTCATAATGTAGAATAAGCAACTAATTAAATATTTACTCATACTATTTCATTTCGAAATTATTCGGAAACTTATTCATTGAATTGTTCAAATTGTTGTCCATTTTCCCTAACACACAATTGACACAATTTCTTAATACGTCTTAATACATTTAAAATTATGAAAGGCCGATTTTGTAAATTCTGGAAAACTGCCTCTGTTGTTGCACGAATTTCTTCAATATTATTGTGCCTCTTACCGTATATTTTATTTTTCAAAAAAACCCCACAAAAAAAAAGTCCAACACTGAGAAATCAGGTGACCTTTCAGGCCACCTAATGCGTCTATTTGTTCCAATCCAATGGTCCTGGAAAGTTTCTTCTAAAAACGGCACAATCAACCTCGAATTGTGGGCAAGGGCACCGTCTTGTTGGAAGTAAATGGCATTAAGATATGCGAGAGGAACATTCTTCAGGAATTCTAGTATTACTTCTTCTAAAATTGCCAAGTACGTATTCGCGTTGAGAGCCCCTTCAAAAATGCGGTATTTTATTGATGTCCCCAATAAGAAACAGGCTACATTAAAACCAAATCGACCCTGTTATTGTTGCTAAAAAATTAGGTGTTGGTTTTCATCATACCAGTGCCTTGTATTTTGTCTGTTAAATAAACCGGCACTGCTTATATGGGCTTCATGACCTATGACTTTACTCGCAAAATTATTGTCCCTTCAAGTTTGGTTTAAAAACCAATTACAGAAATTCACACGCCTCGCTGCATCACCAGGGTATAAATGCTGGACAATATTCACTTTGTAGGGTTTCAATTTGTGTTTTTTTAAAATCCTTTGTACCCGTGATCGGGGAACGCCAGTGTTAGTAGATTATTCTGCTTTCTGGATATCTAACGTTTTAAAAACAATATGTCATATAAATTCTCTATGGGACAAGTTTTCAATTTGACATTATCGCTGAGAAACTTCTTAGATATGGAGGGGATCCAAAAAGTGTAGATTTTCAAAAAACGTCCTGTAATTTATAAACGAAAGAAGTTAGGCAAAATCCGTTCAGGCCATCTTGAGTTTCACAAAAAAAAGTGGCACAGGACCGCGGAAACCGCAAGGTTCTATCTTCAACAACAACCGAGATATCTGGCTGTCTCAACCAAAATGGGATGCACTGTACAGCTTTCCGAAATATTCTTGCCAGCATTTCCTCACTTCACAATCGTCCCATACTATTTCGTTGCTCATGTTCATCACTCCTGCAGCGTTCTGTTTTGGGCCACGTTTTGTATTTTTGACCCATTTCCAGAAGAGTTTTTTGTTTCCCTCAAGATTCTGACTGCCTCCTTCGCTTCTTTGTTTCTTAATCTGTACACCTCATACAATCGCTTTTTCTCAGTCTCATTTTTTGCAGCAATCATTGCCTTGTACGCATCTTTTTTCTTACATACTGCCTTTTTTACCAACTCATTCCACCAAGCACATTTTTACTGTAGACCTACAGTCGCCCCTTCACATATGCGCACGGCACAATTGACAACACAGTTAGTTTTTCAAGCTTAACCATGCACTTTCAACGTCGGTGTCTTTTATTTGTTCGTTCCACACTGTTTCATTCACATTCAACTATATATATATATATATATATATATATATATATATATATATATATATATATATAATTATATTTTTATTGCAAATAAGATTTATTTAAAAATAAATTATTACAATTAAAAACTGAGACCTCACTAACTATAAGTTAATATGAACTCTTAACTATTGTTATCAATGCAGCGTCTTTTATAACAATCATTAAAGATGACCAAACTATAATAAAAAAAATTTTAATGGAACGCCCTGTATATTATTACTTTTTTGAATTCTACACATTGTTCCTAACAAATTCTCAATATATTTCCCTATCCCTAAATACAGCCGTTTTTGAGTTATGTCGATTTTTATAAAAAAAATTGAAATTACAGAGATAGCTTTGAAAATGTACCTCCTTAACCGTTGAAAAGCAAAAGTTATCTAATTTATATCAGAACAAGTACACAGATAGAGCTTTCTTATAATGGCAAAAAAATGTCATAATTGCATACAGGGTGTTTACAATTGACTTGCCAATCCGACATTATTCCAACTAGTAAAAGTTTACTTTTTCAAATAGAACACCCTGTATATTATTCCGTTTTTGGTTTCTACATATTAACCATTATCAATTCGATATACAATTCCCTATCCCTAAATATAGCCGTTTCCGAATTATTTTCAATTTTTCAAAATGTATAAGATTATTGGAACATTTTTTTAAATCCATGGCCTCGTATAAATAGAAAAAAAAACAGTGGAAAACAATTGTATTGCAAATTAAAAAACGCAACAGAAACTAATACACTATAATTATTAAAATTATTTCTAAAAATACAAAACTAATAAAATAAAATAAAACAATTTAACGCTAATCATTAGCGGTAATGATTTATAATAATTGTTCAAAATGTTGTCCGTTTTCTCGGATGCAGACCTGAAGTCGATCTTTAAAAGATTGTTCAACTTTACGCAACAACTCAGGAGTAATGCTATGGAAAGCCTGTGTTATATGATTACGCATATCTTCGGCAGTGGTTGGTGGTTCCCTATAGACAATACTTTTTATGTATCCCCATAAAAAGGAATCTATTCTTGTCAGATCAGGGGACCTAGCTGTCCACCTCAGAGGTCTATTTCGCCCAATCCATTTATTTGGAAAGACTCTATTGAGATAATCTCTTACATCTGCAGAGTAGTGAGCAGGAGCGCCATCATGTTGATACAACATTGTGGCTCTAATATCAAGAGTAATATTTTCTAATAAGCCCGGTAAATCGTTACCCAAAAAGTTAAGGTACTTCTCACCATTCAAGTGTCCATCAAAAAAGAATGGACCGAAGACATAATTCCCAACGATGGCACCTCAGACACTTAGAGATCACTTATGTTGATTATCAACTTCTCTTAATAAATATGGATTTTCTGAGGAATAATAATGAAAATGATGTGTATTAACAAATCCATTCTTATGAAATGTTGATTCGTCTGTCCATAAAATATAAAAAAAAATTTGGGTTTTGAGTAATTTTTTCTCTGGCCCAGTTACAAATCTTACTCGATGATCGAAGTCTGCATCGCTCAATTCTTGGTGTAACTGAATATGATAGGGATGTAAGCGATTCTTCTTTAAAAGACGGCCTACTGATCTCTCACTTATACCAACTATTTCACTTATGTCCTTTTGGCTTCTGTGATGATCCTCTTCGATGGCGAGAACCCTCAATTCACTTCATTTCATTCATGTCTGGAGTAATTGGCACATGAAATTGCAATAAATCTACTCATAACTTTCTGAAACGATCTTACGTTTGGATAAGGGTTAATATGTAGAAACTAAAAAGTAATAATATACAGGGTGTTTTATTTTAAAAAGTACACTTTTACTAGTTCGAATAATGGTTGATTGGCAGGTCAATTATAAGCACCCTGTATGCAATTATATCATTTTCTTCACGTTAAAAGGAAGCTCTATCTGTGTACTTATTCTCAAATAAATTAGATAACTTTTATTTTCAACAGTTAAGGAGGTACATTTTCAAAGCAAACTCTAATTTCAATTTTTTTTAGAAAAATCAAAATAACTCAAAAACGGCTATATTTAGGGATACGGAAATATATTGTGAATTTGTTAGGAACAATGTGTAGAATTCAAAAAAGTAATACTATACAGGGTGTTCCATTTACATTTTTTTATAATAATTTGGTCCTCTTTAAATAAACAACCTGTATTCGCGTGAATAATTTTAAAATATGCACACAACTAAACTATAACTGCATTCCAAATTTTATTAATCTAGCTTACATAAAACGGAAGATATAGAAGAAGGCGCTCTTGTTGCCGGACCCTGTATATATATATATATATATATATATATATATATATATATATATATATATACGATCTATCATTTTCGTATATTTTTTACCCCTGCAGGGAGTTGGTTAGATGGGGTCGGAGTGATCCAGTTTGTTTGCGAATTGGTATAGCTGTACCGACCACATGGGGATTTGTTTGTAAGAGATAAACAAACAGTATAAGCGTGAGAGAAACAAAAAGTAGGAGGGGTTCTAAATTAAAGGAGAGGGGATAGCACGCCCTTTCTTTCTTGGTCTTAGAAGGAGAGGAAATAAGTCAAGCTTATTGTGCTTCTTACAAATCTAAAAAAAATTCAGGAAACGTGAGAGGGCGGTAAATACTATACATTTTGTAAGCCAAACACCGCTCTTGATGATTAGACGTGGGGACATTTTGAAGAGCGTGGAAAAATTTTGAAGAGCGTGGGAAAATTTTCAAGAGTGTGGGAACTTTTGTCGACAGGACACTGGATCCTGTATGTAGAAGAATAATATGCAATCAGGTGATCACTGGTTTAGATAAGACCTTAGAGATTTACTACTAGAATCAGGTTTTTGTATAAGCTGTTTACAAGGGCCCTTGGTAAAAATCGCTGCCTGGGTCGCGTTCGGACTTCCTCTTAAATAGAGCCTTGTTTAAGCCGGTCTTAAGGGGCCGTCTTGTTAAAAATGACCTCCAGGATCCTCTTAGGACTTTGCCGCTACCCCAAACTGGGTCATATATAAACTTTTTGTTAAAGATAGCTGTCGAGTGTCCTTAGGACCTTACCGTCAAACCGGGCTCTTTGTTTAAGCCTATGCAAGGCCATCATCGTTAAAAAACGGTTGCTTGTCTAGAATGCTGAGTGCTGGTAAGATTATGAAGAATACAGAAACATTTTGTGGGGCGTGGGAACTTTACCCTTGATGCCGCGTCGGTGTTTTTAGCTTATTATCCAGACTACTGTTATCTAGCGTATCACTCTAGAAAACTAACCTCTGGAAGGCTATGCCGAATATGCTCAAAGCTAGCTATATCAGGATTTTTCTATTTCCTAGAAAAAAGATATCATTGATTTGGAATGCTTATTTTACACATTCTATTTCCTAGACAGCAATTGTGTTGCTTAAATCGGCTCCCGGTAGATCCTTGATTTACATATTGATATATATATATATATATATATATATATATATATATATATATATATATATATATTCAAATCGTTATCTAACCGGAATGGAACCTTCCTCGCTACTGAATAGGCACGAGCATTTTGGTGCTAGGCTATTTATACCCAAATATGTTTTAACCGTACACTGCTGTCTTGTATAATAATTCTACGTGTTTGTTGTTACTTTTAATGACACTTGCGGTGGTGCCACAAATATTTAAGAAAGGTGGTAGGTTTCTATTGAGTACTCGTGTCAGAGATTAATAGTTATGTGAATGATTTAAATGGCCAATAACTGAGAAATTTTAAAGAAGAAAATTATTTAATTATTATTTAGAGTTGAACATATATATATATATATATATATATATATATATATATATATATATATATATATATATAATATACTTGATTAGAATTCTTTGAAATAAGTGATGGTAATCCGCAAATAACATAGCACTTAATGTCAATTACCTGGTTATTTCCCAATAAAAAAAAAGAATCTCCTAAGCTTTCTTCTAATTTTTTGGCCGTGAGTGGAATCTCCGCGTAAGTATTTTTTGTCATTCCAAGAACTATTAGAACCTGTCTCTATGGACATGTCACTTTTAATCTCTAACTTGATGTATAACATACTATTATTGCTTTCTAATCTCCCTGGCATCACTTTTTTACATTACATTAAAATAACACCATCTGGATGGTTTGGAAAACAGTTTTTAGAAAGCTGGATAATGTTGAAGTGGCGCCTTTTATATCTTTGATTTTTAACATACCGTCACAACTCAAATTGTGATTATACTATATTTGAGATGATTTGTAATCCGGTCTACTTTGACATTAGACGAACAGTAGAATGTTAAAAAAATTGGACAGTTTTTCAGATATAAGAAAAAATATAAAATGAAGATTTTATCTGTAACTTTTCTTGTAACATTTCTTTAAAAAGTATTTATCCCAAACTTTTTCGTGTTTTTTAAATTATGTAGAATATTTTTCAACCCCTTTAAACTTCAATAAAATGAATTCTGACTTTTATTTAAGGTATTACTCGAATCCGACCACTGGTGTACAGATGGCACCTCTATTTTCTCAAATCCATGTGATAGTGGCACACAAATTTGGCGGAGTTCATCCATTTGTTACGCGTGCCTCTTCGAAACAAGAAAGTTGCATCATACACGACATTGTTAGAAATGGTTAAAAATTTAGGACCTAATTTGAATCCAGCTCATATATCATGTGATTTCGAATTAGCTGCGATTTATGAAAAAGCAACTCGCTGGCTTAAACTTGATGAAAGGTTAGTCGATGTCGCGAAGCGTAACGTAGGTTGTCACGCGCGACAATAATAAAACAGATTTGATAAATAAACATTAAATTAAGTAACAAAGAAATAACTATAACTCCGAAAGCTAAATTAAAAATAATTCAAGCATGTGGTCTCAAATAAATAACAGCAAGTCCGATGAGTGGCGGGGGGCCAGAAATCGCAAAGGGAGCAATCTGGTTAAAACGTGATGTGTTTAAAGGGTATGTAAGTAAAAAATGTACATGTATATATTGTACATTGAGATATTCATACAGTAAGAATACGATCTATTATTTATATCTTTCTTGACTCTGTCTATATTTCTACTTCTTCCTTCCTGTCGAGGCAGTAGACAAATAACTGTCCGGTAGTAGGACGATACCGTTAGTAGGGAATGCTACATCGTCCGGGGCACGACTTGGCTAGTAACCGGTCTGCTCGCTATGGTATTACTCAAGAGAAAAATACAATTGCCTCGGATGGACCTGGCTACATGGGGCGTTCAAGGTCGAAACAGACAGGCCCCGTTTCTGACGACTGTGCAAGGAATGAATGGCGAGTCGGTACGTGGAATGTTATAGGTATGCATGGTAAAGAATTTGAAATTGCGAATGTAATGTACGATATTCTGTGTGTATCGGAGACAAAGAGTAAAGGAAAGGATACTGTGGAGATACTGGGTGCTATTATGAAGGTCATAATGACACCCAAATGAAGATGATAAAGGTCATAATGACACTGGCGTAGATTAATATTTTAATATATTTTAATATTTTAATTGTAAATGGTTGTTGGGTGTTTTTTATTGTATATTGCTATAGTTTTGTTTGTAATCTCACGATAAGTATCTTGAGAATGGAAATAATTACATTAATTAAAGCCTAAACAGAATTGACTGCAACTTCAGTTTTCCGAAGAACATATATATATATATATATATATATATATATATATATATATATATATATATATATATATATATATATATATATATATAAAACCACCCGTTGGAAATCTTTTGATAAGCAGCACAAAACTGTCACGCCAAAAGCTTTCCGACCAACTTCCTTCCCCACGGATGAGAAAAAAATAGTTTTTTGGCGAGATAGATGATTATTTCGAAACAATAGATCGTAGATAAATCATGCGACCACTGTTTAGAAATTCCTCAATAAGCCGCAACTGTGATACTCCGATCTTTACTTAGGCAACCTTTCGGGGAATAAGTAAAAAATCTTTGTCGGTAGTTTTGGTCTTTTCACAAAATCTGGTCGAAAATTCTTAAACATGCCTTTTTGATCTCTAATGAAAGAACTCCAAACCAGGAGTGGGTTTTCTAGCAACTTTTTATTTTATTAAATAAGTTATAGAAATTATTTTTGTATCAGTGGGTACCACATTTTAAAAATATTTTTGATCAAACAGGGTGTTTCATGTTGGAGCAAACTTTTTTGAATGAAACGCCCTGCATATTACTACATTTTTGGAAAGCCCATAAAATATGCTTTCATTTGATACCAAATTGTATGGGTCTATCTCCTTTGGTTTTAGAGATATTCAATTGTTTTTCGAAAAAATGATCTCACTTGCGGTCGCCGCCACTGATTTGTTAGGCGATTTTTGTTTATTTTAAAATGACAAAAACTATTTGGTTGTCTACAGGACGTGTTACGGTTTGTAAAAACAACTGTTTTCAATTTTTTTAAATGGCACCCCCCCATGCTGTTCATGTCATTCGATGCCTCGTTTGATATTATTTCTTTTTCATCAAGCATGTCTTATATCTAAAATTAATAATGTTCAAAATATTTTCAATTTATTTGCGAAATTGCGATTGTAATACAAAAAGACTGAAAATAGAGGTATTAAGTTGGCCATGGTAGTGTAGGTTCTTACTAAAAAGTTTTTTCAAGTAAAAACAAGAGTTAATATAACAAATACAAATTGATTTAATGAATTATTTTAAATTTAAGAGACCTTTTTGAACAAAATTAATGCATAAAACACTCTTGCTTCTAGGAAAATTTAAATCAACCCTTAGTAAAATTTCTGAAGTACTCAATTTGATTATGTTCAGATCAACCATTTCATTTTTTACGTCTTTTTGTAAACGTAAACGTATGAACGTGGTCATGGAATTGTAGTTTCATAGTAAAAAATTTTTTAATCAACTTGTATTAATTTATAAAAGAAACTTTGGCGTTCCTAAATATCTATCACTTACAAAGTTTTGAGACACACTCGCTTCTACTGTAAAAATTCGAATCTTCGAAAGTATTTTTAATTTATTTTTTTATCTATTGGCATTATCAAATTTGTCTTAATATTGTAAATTAACTATGCATTCTTTTCAGTAAATTAGGCTGGTGAAAATAACTGTAAATATGTATTATTTTTATATGCAATTCTGTGTAATAAAATTAGGAAATACAAATTACAACAAAACAAGAACAATGAAATGAAAAAGAAAGAAAATCAAAAATCAATTTCTCATTAAATGCTCGAATTTTCTTCTATCAACTTGAATACATTTATTAACACGTCGACAAAATTATTTTTCACTAACTCTAATGTAGGCCTTGTGATATTTTGAAAAGAATTTCAGAACTTTTTTCTTTATACACATAATCTTTTACGTAACCCCACAAAAAGAAATCTAGTGGGGTCCTCTTCGACCGATCCACCGATTTTCTTTAAAGCGGTATAAAATGTTCGCACGGGCGGGTGCACCATCATGCTGGAACCACATATTTCCATACACTGCTTCATTAATATTTTGAAGAATGTTAGGTAGCACATCTCTTAAAAAATTTAAATACACCTCGCGGGATAGAGTATCTTCAAAAAAATAAGGACCCATAACATGGGACCCCATAGTTCCCCCCTACATATTTAGTGACCATCGATTTTGTTGGTCAACATACCTGATCCAATGAGGATTTTCAGTGCTATACTAATGCATGTTATATCTGCTCACCATTATTCCATTCCATTATTTTTAAAGGTAGCTTCGTCACTAAATAATTTAGAATTGAGAAAATTAGGAACTTCTGCAACTTTTTGAAAAAACCAGTTGCAAAAATTAATTCTTCGTTCAAAATCTTGACCACATAATTGTTGATGAAGTTCTATACAATATCCATGGTATTTACGATGTGCATTTAATATATTTTTCACGCAAGATTTTTTTATATCAGTCATATGTGCATACATTCTACTTGGCAGTAAGCAAATTTTGACAATGTCCAAGACTAAAAATCACTAAAACCATTTCCTGAATATTTAGAGCCATTTTCAACACTTTGAATAAATTAAAACACAAATTAGGTTTAAACTGAATAGAACCAATCTTACAAACAATTTTTCTTTTTTCAACACAGTATTGTCATGGTACTCTTGTTTTTTAATTGCGAGTTTAAACATTAATTAAATAATCGTTATTTGATCAGTAACCAATTTAAATTTACAAAGAGCCGTAGAAAATGGAAAAGATGATTTGAACATAATCAAATTGAGTACTTCAGAAATTTTACTGAGGACTGATCTAAATTTAGAAATTTCATTAAGGATTGTTAAACATAACAATTATAAACCGTTTTTTGAGTGGATCGGCCTATTTCCACAGGTTTTGCTTTTTGAGAACGACGTTTCAGAAGCGAACTCTGCTTCCGTCATCAGGCTTAGTTCTGCGA
The DNA here is from genome assembly GCA_036346205.1 of Vesta saturnalis. Taxonomy (NCBI): domain Eukaryota; kingdom Metazoa; phylum Arthropoda; class Insecta; order Coleoptera; family Lampyridae; genus Vesta; species Vesta saturnalis. The sequence continues at coordinate 4,469,018 of JARFJB010001278.1, forward strand.
AGGACTGTTTTCGCACTTGAGTCGAATTCACATGTTTATGATTTTTTCCCAAGTATTTGACCACTCTCAGATTCGTATTTGGTACCTTTCACTTACAAGTCTGACACCTTTACTGCTGAGCCACTGAGTAATCCAATATATATATATATATATATATATATATATATATATATATATATATATATATATATATATAACTCTTTCGTGGTTGTGCAGTACATTATTGCGCAGGTGTATTGCACTTAAGGTCTTCGCGCATTATTGAAATCCATATGGGTTTCATTTCCACACTAGCTTCGCTTATTGGATTTTTTGATAGTGCGATACATGTTGCTTCCTTGAGTTTCCGGCGAGTTGTATTCTCGTCCTTTGCCACTATCTGTATGTTATTCCATTGGATGCGGTGGTATTCGTTCCAGACATATTCGGCGATTCCGGATTTTTCTAGTTCGCACTTGCGGATGTTGTTCCTAAGTTCCTGTGTTCTCACTTTGATGGTCTAGTGCTCTCTCCTATGTTTGCTCTGCTGCATTCGCATGGTAAGTTGTATAAACCGTTTGTGGCAATAAGTAGATAACTGTTTCCGGTTTAGTATCAAATTGAGTACTTCAGAAATTTTACTGAGGACTGATTTAAATTTAGAAATTTCATTAAGGATTGATTTATATTTGCCTTGAACGAAAGAGTAGCTTGTGTAAGAGTATGCACCAATTTTGTTTTTTCAAACCGTGACTCTCCCTGTACATTATTAAAAAACATCTGAAAATTAAGAAATTTCAAAATACTACAGGACCACTAACAATATACTGCCATTTTAAAATAAACAAAAGTTCCCTAACAAATCAGTGGCCGCGGCCGCAAGTGTGATATTTTTTTAAAACAATTGAATGCCTCTTAAACCAAAGCAGATAGACCCCGTACAATTTTGTATTGAATGAAAGCGTATTTTATGGCCTTTCCAAAAATGTAATAATATACAGGGTGTTCTATTTAAAAAAGCATAAGTTTAGTTTGCTCCAATAACATGAAACACTTTGTATGATCAAAAACATTTATAAAATGTGGTACCTATTGCTATATCCCTTACTTGTTTGGTTACCCTGGATATACGTAATCGGAACACTTGGAAAGCTCTGAACGAGCTTTATTTCCTTCTCCTCTCTGGCCAACCCTTGCGGATTGAGCATATGGATTCCAAGCTGAACGGTTTGACGTAAAAAATACGCTTTTCATTAAAATAATCTTTAGATCGTAAATAACTATGGCTATGAGTACAGTTGACCTACGTTATATGTCTAGTTCGGCATAGGAAGAGAGGTTGCAACATATTACTAAACCGGCTTGAGACGGTTAATTTAAAAGAAAAATACACTCATTTGCCAAGTGAAGTCTGTTTATTGAACGTACCCCTTACTTACCACATGACCTATGAGCAAGTTTTAAAACCCTGACATTGCTTTATCTATTTAAAGGTAGCTTATTTATGGATAATTGGGTTGTGATCATCATCATAAAGTAAACATTTCTAAAAATGGAAAAAGTGTTTTATAAAAATCATAAGATGCGATTAGAAAAATAATCACGTTTTTAGATGACTACCAATGACGATCGCTACGACACTAGAAGCGTAATAAAAGACAATCGGCTTCTTCGATCTTGTTTTAGTTATTATTTAACGAAATTATGGCTAACCATTACTAATTTTTTATACAACTTTGCTTAAGTTTGAAATTGTTATTTATAAAAAATGAAACATATTAAAAAAAAAACTACTGTTAATGTCTAAGTTCGTTCCCGATAAGGCTGAAATGCGCTATAATCGTAAAAGTTAAGTTTGCAACAAATTTTCTTTAGCTTTATGTACGAAATAATCAACGTTCAATAGAATCTCGACTCGAACCTACCTCAACTATCAATAGGGAGCATGAAATAGCGTAGTAAGTGAAGCTTCAATACAGTGTTGCTAGATAAACGAGAAAGTTATGTCAAAAAACAGAACATAATATAAAAGTCTTACAACTAGAGCTCGCGTAAAATCTTATAATCTTGCGACTTACGATAATTCCTTTCTGACACGTTTCTGTTGTAAAAATTCTTCAAGATTTTCATAGATGAGCGCTTGTCATCTAATATTGAAAGGTTATAACGTAACCGATAATTGGTTATGAGCGGGTAAAATATATAAAGGGAGGTATAATACCAATCAATCAACTCCCAGAGATTTGATTGCGTTTTTCCATTATCCAGTAATAAAATGACGAATAAAAATGCCATTAAAAAGGAAATAATTGAACGAAATTAGAAGTACGGATTTAACCAAATCTAAATATCAAGATTAATTAAATTTTGAGCAAAAAAAGTATAAGTAAATACAATAATTTACATCTCAAAACCGTAGTTATTCAAATTAAATTTAAGCAATAAGATCGTTATCAAACTTTGTAAAGTTAGTTTAAGTTACGTATTTATCCATAAACATTCCACGAGAAATTTCTCTAAGTTAATTAATTTAGCATTCCATTCGAAATTAGCGAATTCATATAAAAAGTTTTGTTGTAAAAATTAGGCGATTCTCAATTTACAATTAGAATCGCAAATTTTCATTTTGTTTAATTGCGTCCCGTAAACGGACGGGCTGGAAACGGGACTCCCATCCTCATCCCCGCTAGGAGATCGGTGGGATGAGAGCATCCCTAATATTACCGAAGTAAATACGAATATCTCCGAGAAGGAACCATTGCTTCCAGCGAGCAGCCCGAAAGGACAAATCGATCCTTGCAAACCGCAGTTGCCAATAATAGTGGCATTCCAGGACTGTCGGAGATTTGGCAACATTGTCTGCAAACATTGATTCTTTCCATTATAAATAGTACGCAAAAAATGCGTTCCTATATATCATCTCCCCCAGACATGCTTTGTGGCCCGGAAATTTCATTTTATAACTTTTATAACGACGCTGCTAAATGATTTTCATTTCCTATAAAGTAACATATAACGCAAATTTTAATTAATTTTTTTTGACGTGTTCAAAAATTTTTACTCAAAGATCTTTTCGGAACGATTACCAGCGGAATCAACAGATTCAACTTGTGGGATTTTGCAGTTTATCGTGCTGACAGCTGAACAGCTGTACCATGTCGAGGGCACCACCTGTTCGTACAGAACTGAGTGGGATGCCTGACCTCAGGATGCGGCCGTCGGGACGCGATATCTGTCACCGCGACGCCTCTGAGGTGCTTTTAACCAATTATCTGTTTTTTTTTCTCTCGCCAAAGCTTTCCTGTCACGCAAAATAAAGACGTTAACTTACTTTTACCAAATATTTAAGGAAGCCAAAAATTTATCTTACGATATTATAAAACAAACGCGTCACCATGCTAATTGCACTAATTACGCCACGGGGATAATTAAGATAAATGACTCAAAAATACAACTGCACATACACGGGGTATTTCGCAAGTTTTATATTTATAAATACTAAATTTAGTATTTAAATAAAGGAAATAATTAACCAAATTAATTCAATTGTTAGGTGTGATGAACCTTACGTACATAAAAGTGTTGCAAGATACAATAAGGGCCGATAAAAATGCCATAAACACCTTGTACAAAATGTTTAAAGCTAAAAGTGCATATAACTTACTTTGATAAACGGAGTTCGGAAATAAAAGCTATAAATAATATGTAAAATACAATTTCAAAAAACAAAAGTGGGGAAAGCTTCAAATAACGTGTGTAATAAAAGTTTTACCGTACATTACTGACTTCGTTATAATAAACGAGCGTTATACAAATTTATACAGGGTGTAAAATCAAAAGGTAGCGATAAAAGTTACTTCGAAAGAAATTTAAAAAACTTTAATCTAGAGGAAATTATTGGATATAAAATAATTCATACACGTTACGTCTTTGGGAAAATTTTTTCTTATTAAAACTGACCAAGAGAAATGACTGAAAACTATTTTCAGCTTTCTAAAACAGCCACTAGAGCCCATAACCTAGCGACTCAATATGAAATGGCGGTATTCTCAAAATTATTTGTAGTAAGCCAATGTCGAAAGTTTTTATCCACCTTGTCAAATAAAGGGCGAGGGAAGGACTGAATTTTTGATAGAACAAAATTCTTATGTCTAAATCAATTTTAATAAACGAGGTTTCACTCGAAAGGGTATTCATTCACTAGGGGTTGGAATAATATATCCATATTATCAATATTGTAATTTTCAGGAAAAACTAAATACAATGATCTAGTAAATATTAAACCAATGGCGAAAACCACAAGTCAGTTCCTCTTTTCTTTGCAAAGATATACATAAAAACATTTCCAACGATTTTGTTGTATTAAACGGCACTATGGAAAAGTAGGTGCCAAAACAAAATCCAAATATTATAATTTCGCAGCAATTTCAGACTTTGGAGTATTTGCTTTAATAAGCCTATCTGTTTAGACACGTCCTTTTCAAACGAAGGAGCTTCTGATATGCACACAGTTTATTTTCAGTGCTTTCAAATTCAACAATTGCTACAAGAATATATGAGCAGCTTTAAACGTGGAATTATTGTCACAGAAGGCGTTGCATAAATTGTATCGAAAAGAATGTTTAGGTATCGGTAAATTTCATTAGTTAGTGAGTAATTAAAGGATATTAATTATATGTCAATAAGTCGCAATATTTGCTAAATTTTTCTTTTTATGTATTTTATGTAATTAAGGGGCTGAAAAAAAAGGGCGTTATCCGCACACATAAATCGTGACGAATCGCTCAAACTTTTGAAAATCACGTAATTTTTGGGTAAAATATCACTGCTTAGGACGATGACTATTAATTGAACTGATGGGCATACGGCGAAATCAAAGTTGTCAGTTTTGTTACACAGAAATTCAATACATATGGAGTTGTCTACGTATGAGTGAATACTTTTTATTTTGTATTTCTTGTAAATGGGAACTGTTTCCACGTAATATTCCTTATTTTTTGAAGACAATCTTTTTGGACAATTTAGTTAGCGAGTTAGGAGATTTGGTACTGCACGAATGCGGAAGCTTGAGTTGAAATGTTATTAGACGTTCTTTTGTTAAACATAATAATTATAAACCGTTTTTTTTTTTGAGTTGATCGGCCTATTTCCACAGTTTTTGCTTTTTGAGAGCGACGTTTCAGAAGCGAACTCTGCTTTCGTCATCAGGTTTAGTTCTGAGAAGGACTGTTTTCGCACTTGAGTCGAATTCATATGTTATATATAATTTTATCCCAAGCACTTGATTAGGATTTGGTACCTTTCACCTACAAGCCTAACACCTTTACTGCTGAGCCACTGAGTAATCCAATATATATATATATATATATATATATATATATATATATATATTTTAGAACTTATATATAGGGTTGTCCAAAAAAAACGGAATTTCTTTTTTAATATTTTTTTAAATTTCATTGATTTTAGTTGTGTTTGAAAAAGAATTGAAACATGCACTAACCCAATATTTTGTTTGCTTTGTTTAAAGAATATCGGAAGAAAATAGGAGTCAGTATGTTAAAACGTACTTCCATGTTTGACCTTTCGTTCTATTCACAAATATCCAAGCTTTCGTAAACTTGAAAACATACACAGTGCGACTTGAAAAAGTTCCAACTAGTTTTAAAGTTTGGTAAAGTTTGAATGTGTCCGCCATTCTGTTTTTGTTTTTTTTATGATTGTGGACCTGAACAGGCTAAATTAGGCCTATCGTGCTAAAGCACTCAGGAACACTTAGGAGGATGGATAGAGGGATAATGAATTGCCAATAGATGCCTATAAACAGCTACCTTAAACTTTCTCATATCATAAGTGAGAGGAATACAGGAACTAGGGAGATCATTCCAGAGTTTAGAAGCCGTGTAGAAAAATGTGGACTGCGCCCGTTTAGTACGACAAGTGGAGATTTGTACTGCATACTGATGTGAATGAGCGAACCAAGTGTTTCTCGCAAAGATAGCCCAAGATGGTATCAAAGAATATAATTCAGCAGCACAATAGCCGTTGTAATAACGATAATATAAAGAAAGAACTGAAACCATCCTTCTATGCTCAAGGGACTGTATGTGAGAAGTTAAGGACGGGTCATTTATAAGCCTAATCGCTCTCTTTTGAATACGACCAACGATATCGAGAGCGTATTGGGGAGCACTAACCCAAAGGTGAGAATTATGTTCCAAATGAGGCCGAATTTGGGGCTTATACAGCAGAAAGAGTTGTCGAGAGGTAAAGTACTGCTTAGATCTGTACAAAAAGCCTATTTTACGAGCAGCTGTTTTGGTAGCTGACAGAAGATGGTCAACCCATGAGAGATTTGAAGATACAGTCATACCCAACAGAGTAACAGAGTCTGAAAACTTAAGAACTGAGCCATTCATACTTACAACAGGAAATGATCGATCTTTTTTGGCGGACATAAGGCAACACTGAGTTTTGTTAGCATTAAATTTAACTAGATTATTGCTTCCCCATTCGAGAATACGTTGAATGTCTTTGTTGATTGAATTTGCCATTTCAGGATTAATTTATTGATTTGACATAGAAGGTGGATTATCACTATGAGTAGACTGAAATGAACTACAGTGAAGAGTGCTACTATCGTCAGCAAAGCAATGGATGGGGTTAGTTGTTGAAGAAATAAGGACATTTATGTACAGCAGAAAAAGTGTAGGCGCTATAACGGATCCCTGTGGTACGCCCGTGTTAATGCTACCTTCTTTTGAAAAAAAGCCATCAACTACGACACGTATTCGTTTTTTATCAAGGAAACTAGAAACCCAGTTGATGAGCGTATCATTTAACCCAAACGAGGTGAGTTTGGCAAGTAAACACTTATGCCACACTTGGTCAAATGCCTTTGAGATATCTAAAGCGATTACAACGGTTTCACCGGACTGCTCTACTGTATTGTTCCAAACTTGGGTCACATATGAAAGAAGATCGCCTATTGAACGACTTTGCCTAAACCCATATTGGTGGTCACTAAGGAGTTTGTTAGTTTCAAGGAACGTGAGCAGTTGCTGATTAATGGCTTTTTCCATGATTTTAGACAAAATGGAAGTGATGGCTTTTGGTCGGTAATTTGACGGATCGGTCTTATCGCCTTTTTTGGGAATAGGTTGAACATTTGCTAACTTCCATGATGAAGGGAATTCCCCAGAAGACATAGAGATCGTATAAAGGTTAGATAGGACTGGTACTAGTTCGGGGGAACATTTCTTTAAGACAATAGCTGCGATACCGTCTGGGCCAGTCGCCTTATTGAGATCAAGCCTACTGATGATCGATTCCAAGAGCTTGTACCGAAAATGAATTGGTTTCATAGCGTATGAAGAAGAGTTGACTAGGGGCACATCTTTTCCAGAATCATTGAGACACGAGTTTGATGCAAACAAATCCACAAAAACGTTGGCTTTGTCTACAGATCCGTCAATAGACGTCAGGGGGGGAAATGAATATGTTCCAAAGTTTTTACTAATGGTTTTAGCTAAAGACCAAAATCTACGACTGCCTAAAGGGAATGTAGCTAGTTCATTGCATTTTCGTTGTTCGAACAACCTTTTAGTTTTAGTGATGACACTTTTGCAGATATTTCTAGCACCAACGTATTCTACATGACTGTCGATCGATTTATTAGATTTCCTTATTGAACCAGGGTTGGGAACGTGAATGACCTATACGGTACTGTTTTTTGGGAACGTATAACTCCATTCCCATGAGGATGACTTCAGATACTGAAAGAGCGATGTCCGAAGAAGAGGACGACTTAAAACAATTATTCACCCCATGGAAAGGTTGCAAAGAAATCCCGTAAATCACTCCATCGAGCTGACTTAAAACACCACAAGGTTCTATCGGTTTTGCGAACAACAGTGGAATTAGGTACAGTAGAAATGATTTTTATTAGACAATGGTCGGAAAGACCTAAAGGCGAAAGAACGGAAGTTTTATAAACAAGAGGGTTTGATGTAAGAAAGAGATATAGAAGATGTGGAGTATGGTTAGGGTTATCAAGGATTCTTGTGGGTTCAGAAATCATTTGTGTGAGATCACATGAAATAGCAAATGTTTCTGCACTATGACCAGCGGGATTTGTAGTAGACGAAAATTGAAGCCAATTAGAGTTATGAACATTGAAATCGCCTACAAATCGCGAAAATATTAGGTTAGTGATGTGTCTTCATGAATTCTCTTTCAAACAAACCCCGAAATCAATGAAATAGGTTAAGAAACAAAAAATATTAAAAAGAAAATTCCGTTTTTTTTTGACAACTCTCTCTCTCTCTCTCTCTCTCTCTCTCTATATATATATATATATATATATATATATATATATATATATATATATAGGGTGACATAGAAAAAAGTGCCATGCATAGTGCCACGCAATAGAGGACACTAAAATAAGAAAAAGTTCCTATGAAGTTAGGTCCGCAACGCCTTCGTTTAATTATTTTTTGTTTTTTTAATATCTTTTTACAATGATGTAATAAGCGGACGAAATTTTGTATACAGGGGCTTTTTATCATGCAGAATTCAAATATGACCTTAGTTCTTTTATTACTGATAGAGGGCGCCACATACAGGTTTCCATCTTGTTTGAATCGGTCCTAACTTTTTTGCCTTACACTGTATGTCATTTTAGACTGGAAAAATGTGTTTTTCCATCTTTTCTGCTTCAGAAAGGTATACCTTATTGAAGTAGCTAGGACCAACGGTTCACGAGAAAAATGCACCCGATGCATGAAAATTATCCAAAAGCGCCAAAGTAACTTATTTGCAAAAACAATGATATAACACTTCAACAATTAAATTTTAATAGCAACAATGAAGGGTAGTGATTAAAAAAAACATTAAATCTTTAGAAGATGTTCAAATTGTTATCCTTGTACTTGAATACATTTTTCAATGCTTCTTCCTAAGGATTGACGGCATCTTTGAAATATTCCTGGGTTATTACGGAATCTATCTGCGGATTCCATAATTCTTATCCATAGTTGCTCTTCATTATGTATTTCTACAGAATAAACATCATTTTTCATGAATCCCCAAAATGAAAAATCGAGGGAATTAAGGTCGGGACTACGAGCTGGCCAGGGTACAGGTCCCCTCGACCAATCCACGTATTTCCAAAATCTCCTATCCAAAAATTCCCTTGCTAATCGAGAAAAGTGAGCTGGCGCGCCATCATGCATGTAACGCATTCTACCAATAATAGCCAATGGAACATCCTCTAATAACGTATTTAGTTCATTCTCCAAAAATTTCGATACACTTCACCTGTCAATCGATTGGGAAATTGAAATGGGCCAATTAAGTAATTGTCAATTATATCGAGAATGATATCCTTTAGGACAGGTTCCTAATGTTCGAACATTTATTGACGTGCATAGGCGTTTGGATGAAGATGGGTGGTGAAGATGTCTGTTTAAAAAAAAAGTTAATAGTGGGAGTTTCCAGAACTCGTCGCACTGTTGAAAAGGAATAACCTGAACACATTATTAGAAGTTGTTTATTGGACATTGTTGCGAGTGGACTTTATGCTTGATGGCAAACTAGCTCACTTTTCTTGAGTGGTAAGGAAATTTTTTGAAAGGAGGTTTGAAAATAGGTGGATTTGTCGTGGGGGGTTTGTAATATGATCACTGCTCTTCAGTAATAAAAGAACTAAGGTCATATTTGAATTCTGCGTGATAAAAAGCCCCTGTATACAAAATTTCGTCCGCTTATTACATCAATGTAGGAAGATATTAAGAAAAAAACAAAAAAATAATTAAACGAAGGCGCTGCGGACCTAAGTTCATAGAAACTTTTTTTCTTATTTTAGTGTCCTCTATCGCGTGGCACTATGCATGGCACTTTTTTCTGTCACCCTATATATATATATATATATATATATATAACTTTTTCGTGGTTGTGCAGTAGTTTATTGCGCATGTTGCGCCATAACTTAACTTAAGTTCTTCGCGCATTATTGGAATCCATAAGAGTTTCATTTCCACACTAGCTTGGCTTGTTGGATTTTCTGGTAGTGCGATGCATGTGGATTCCTTGAATTTCCGGCGAGTTGTATTCTCGTCCTTTGCCTCTATCTGTATGTTATCCTATTAGATGCGGTGGTATCTGTTCCAGATATATTCGGTGATTCATCATTTTTCTGTTTCGCCCTTGCGGACGTTGTTCTTAAGTTCTGTTCTCACTTTGAGTGGTCTACTGCTCTCTCTTATGTATGCTTTGCCGCATTCGCATGGTAAATTGTATAAACCGTTTGTGGCAATAAGCAGATAACTGTTTCCGGTTTAGTAAAAACCAAAGCGCAGGATGGTACATTTATGTTTCCAGTAATAACAAAGTTTTGTACAACAAATTGATATCGATATTTAATATAACCGCCATGGTTTTCAGATAATTAAAGAAGGGTGTAGCGTGTGATTAAAATACCTACTAATCAAATTATATCCATATCCAGTTTTGTAGGAAGTACACATAATTATTTCTTAATAACATAAAATAGTAATTTGGAATTGAATTGGCAATACACTATGTCGCAAAATACGATTATTATGTTGAAATATGTTAGTACTTACGTTAATAACACTTTACCAACCTTGTAAAAAACTCAACACGTAGCAAAACATGATATGATAACCTTAATTCATTTCTATTTATGGTTATTGATAATGCTTGCAAATTATAGAACACGTAGCCAGATAATGGGAAGATGTACAGGTGAATGTGACGCCGTCTGCACTAGCGCGGTCACTCAAGTGGTTATGCCCGTTTGTCATATAGTTTATCGGTCAACCTTTGTCCCTTTGTAACCTTAATTGTTTTATTTTCACATTACCTCTACAAGGCCGTTTGTTTGAATGATTTTTACTTGTACTTGATTCAGCTGGTTTTATTTTAACCTAGTTGATCCTAATTTACATATGATATAATTGTGTGCGATATTACTGTTTGTTTACCTGTCGCACTATAATGCAACATTTAATCTCATCCATTCCTATATCATGCAATTAACACATCTTAGTCTACCACTAGACGACCAATTATTTTGATCAAATTTGAGTTTCTCAAGTAATTTAATAGTAGACTTTTACATAAGTTTATATTATTATCGCAAGAAAAGGCGTCGTTATGCAGACAAATAATTTGAGCAAAGTTAGAATTATTACCACGAAAGTTAAGACAAAGCTATTAGCTAATTTTTGTAACAATTTGCATCATTGGGAATAAGTTCAATATGTTCCTCTTAAAAATTTTGAAGGATAGGGTGACTAGTTTTAACTGTTTAATATTATGACAAAAGATTAAATTACTCTCAGTGAATATTAAATATAATTGACCGATTTCTCTCACATGCTTTATGGACAGATGAAGCAACTTTCATTAGCACTGAAGAGGTCAATTCCGAAATATGCAGAATAATGCATATTAGACCAATAGGTCTACGGAAAATCCACACTAAGTGCAAATGGTTCTGTATCAAGGCCGATGGAATGTAAGTCTTTCATGAAATATACAAAAAAATTACTGCCCCATACATTTTTAATGCACCCTTAATAAAGAAATCTACTTCAATTTCTTAGAGCAGAATTAAAGATTGACGTAAAATATGTTTCAACACTATTGGTGTACCGCACATTATTCGATTAATATCGATGCTTTGGTTTACATAAATTGAAAGATATCTTAGTTGTAACCATTTGATTGTCCAACATGGATTACCATAATTGATTACATTAATTACCAGTCTTGCATTTGTTTTACATGCGTATCTTTAATTGGTGTTAAAGTAACAACGGTTTTAATGTGTGTTAAATCCACCACGTTTACCAAAGATTTGTGGCAAGCATTCATGTTTATATAAATGCATTCTTTAGTGATACAGTAATACACTATTTTTAACAATTATAATTATAGATTGCAAACAAAAAAATCAAAGAGAAAGGAGAAGAAAAAGGGATTTCAGATAAGGATCAAGGTAAATGATATTTAGCGAAATCAAGGAATTATTCTAATAGTTTTTCTTATTTTAGTATTAAGGAAAGGAACAGAAAGGAAATGAGGTTATAGGTAAGAAAATTATGATTAAAAACGACTGACCTTTTGTTGATTTCTACTTAAGTTATTTTTTTGCGAGATGAACTAAAGATGTACGAAGAGAGAATTTCTAAGTAAGTTACAACATATACAAGTGCAGATGGTATACTCCTAAACTTATTTTAGTTGTAAAGAAAATGGAACAGTCACAACAATAACCAGGACAAAAATAACTGCAAGGTCAAAGTAAAGTTCAAGCTCTAAGAAGGAACGAGAGCTGTTCGTGATAAACTGTATGAATGGCATACTTTAAAACTGCAATATGCGAAGAAAACAATGAATACTCAGCACTCTCGCGTAGAAACTATTTTCTTTGTGAAACAATTCCTTTTTTAAATATCGTTCTAGCGAAAATTGAAAATTAATTCAGAAACTTATTTAAGAATGCTTCAGCAACCAAACATCAAAGTTAATTCAACCACAAAACTTTTATGGAAAAAGAAAGAGTGTTTGTTATCTATAAACTAGCCAAATGTGTGTTAAAATGCAAGAAATAAGAAATATTGAATAGCCAAATGTAAAGTTAAACTGCAAGAGATTATAAATTGTTGAAAAACCATTGTAAAAATAAGAGGTGTTTTGTATAAAGGTATAGGCAACCAATACTTTAATGTATATTTAATTGTATTTAATGTATTTAACTGTAACAAAAAATAAAAAATTCAATCCAAATTAAATGAATAATTCAAAACTTGAGAAATTGTTGTTACAATATATGTATAGATAAATTGCTTGGTTAAGGTTAGGGAAATCCTAGTTCCATCAGGCTTAAAGTTGTAAAGTCACAAAAAACGACCACATAATTATAATTTTGATATATTTCGGTTGAAAAATTCAAAATCTTTCTATAATGGCAAAAATTGACGAACTGAAGTATGATTTGCTTCCGCATCCCCCTTATTCGCCCGATCTAGCTCAGTCAGACTTCCATTTAAGTTTATAAATTCAATAATGTAAAGATGTTCACCTTTTTTTAATGTATCTGTTTATATGATCTCCATAATTCTGACCTAAATTTTGTAAGTAGTTTTTAAGATAATCCAAATTATGTTTGATTATAAATTTGTCGTCTTAGAATTTTCTGGTGAAGGTTGAAACTGTCAACCGAAATATATAAAATTACAATTAAATGGTCGTTTTTTTTGTGGTGGCTTTAAAACTCTAAGCCTAATGGAACTAGGATTTTCCTAACCTTAACGGCTTAACCACGTAATTTATCTATTATTAGTTCCTAGTTATTATTAGTATATATATATATATATATATATATATATATATATATATATATATATATATATATATATATATATATATATATATATATATATATATATATATATATATATATATATATATATATATATATATATATATATATATATATATATATATATATAATAAATGTCATTAGTGAGTCAAGAGCGATATCTTAGTGATTATGAGTTTTAGAAGGAACATTCTATCAAAGTTTTTGGTGTTTAAGAGGTGCGTATTCAAAAATGATTTAGTAACATAAGGGGTGCGTCAAACGTATGGTAGTAACAAATTGTTTGTTTTTTAAATAGAATCCCCCAATTTTTTTGCCATATTCGGATTTATCGTCAAATTTTAATGTTAGTTTATGTAAGATGTTTTATCTTAAACATTTAGCGCTTCGGAATTATTTGGAAAAATATGAAAATATTGACAGCTGCAAGGTTTCACAAAAATCGGTACTGTACCCTGACCTCTGCGAATGTCGGGGCTCTAAGAAAACCTAATAAGCTACATTTTGACGTATTTTATTTTAAAAAAAAGTCCTCTACAACCCTCAAAATATTAATCCGAAGTTGCATGATTTCAAACTTCAATAACTTGTTTTCAAATGGAATAACCTAATTTTTATACCGTTTTCTGATTTATCATCAAATTTTAAGGTCATTTTATGTAAGGTGTCTTATCTTTAAAATTTACCGTTTCCGAATTATTCGGCAAAATAAAAAAATTATTTAATTTTTATTTTGATCAAGTCAACCGGCTACATGTTGACAATCCAAAAATACATTAAACTCCAGAAAATTATTTATAGGCAAATGAGGTATTCATAACAGATTCTTAAACGGTCCTATTTACCTATTTACTTATCGTAACACCTCAATGCTTACGCTATTTATAAACGCATGAATTATGCGTTGCTCATATCTTCTGCAGTAGTCGGAGCAGTTTGATATACGTTTTTTATATGACACCATAGAAAAGATCTAAGTCTGGCGATCTAGGTGGCCAAGAAACAGGACCGCCACGGCCTATTCACATACCTTCATATTCTCGATTTAAGTAGTCTATGACATTTACCGTAAAGTGCCCAGTCGCACCGTCATGCTGTAGTCATAAATTTTCCCTTAACACAACGCAATGATTTGCAAAAGTTGGGGCAAATCAATTTGCAAAAAAATACAAATATTGAGCACCATTCAAATGTCCGTTAAACAAATGTGGCCCAACTATAATATCAACCATACCACCCTAAACATTTATAGTCCCTTGTCACTGCGAATTAACTAATCTTGCTATTTTTGGGTTTTCCGTTGCATAATAGTGAAGACTATGACGGTTTGGGCTACCACTCTGAGTGAAAGTTAACTCGTCGGAGAATAATACATTTTGGAAAAAGTTAGGTGTTATTCTTTCCATTTCCAACTCCCATTGGCAATTTTTTGTCTTATTTTCAAATCAGGACCCAACAATACTTGATGGAAGGATATACTGTAGTCATGACACTTGTTCCTCTTTAAAATTTTACTAACGGTAGATTGGGGTATATCGGTTTCCTTGGATATTGTTGCCTAACTGGTAGAAGGCTCCGAAATTGCAGACAAACATTCAATTGGTCTTCGTCGCTTGTCTTCTTAGCCCTTTCACCTTTTTCATAATTCATATTACCTGTTCCAATAAACGTGTAATACTACTATGACATGATACTTTCGGAAAAAACGCAGACATCAATAGGAATAAACAAACATTTTTTCTGTTTCCATGTCACCATGTAGCTGGTTCACTTGATCATAATAAAAATTAAATAATTTTTTTAATTTTGCCAAATAATTCGAAAACGGTAAATATTAACGATAGGGCCCCTTAAACAAACTCACCTTAGAATTTGACGATAAATCCGAAAACGGTATAAAAATTAAGGTATTCAATTCGAAATAAACAAGTTATTGCATGCAAGTTGGGATGAATATTTCGCACGTTCTAGAGGACTTTTTTTGATCAAAATACGTCAAAACGCAGCTTATTAGGTTTTCTTAGAGCCCTAGAATACCGATTCCGAAATTCGCAGAGATCAGGGTACAGCACCCATTTCTGTGGAACCCTGCAGCTGTCAAAATGTTCATATTTTTCCAAATAATTCGAAAACGGTAAATTTTTAAGATAAAACATCGTACATAAATTAACATTAAAATTTGACGATTAATCCGAATATGGCAAAAAATTGGGGGGCTCTATTTTAAAAACATAATTTGTTACTACCACACTTTTATGACGCATCCCGTATATTGGAAAATAATTTTAAAGTACGTACCTCTTAAGCACCAAAGACTTTGATAAGAAACGATTCCTTCTAAAACTCATATTCACTGAGATATCGTACTTTGACGCACTAATGAGCAACCCTGTATACATATAGCTTTTTTCATTTTTCTTGAAAGGGTTTTAAGTTTAATTGTATTACTTTACCATTTGGTGTTGTATGTGGGACATGTAATTGCACGATCAATGGGGTATCAGTTACCAAGATCAAGCCATATGTTATTCTCACAGATTGATCTTAAATAAATGGACGTCGCTAAGTAGTTGTAAAATCTCTTGTTTTTTGTAAATCTGCTAAGTGATATCTCCATAGTAGAAGCTTAAAATATTTATGAAAGAAAGAATTTACATAGAAATGGTCTATTAGCACAGCCTTCGAAGTTTATAGCAACTGATAATATTAATTCCGAATTAATTCCGAGAAGAATGATGTATGGTGTATAGTTTGTTGTAGATAATTGTGTAGATATTTAGTAAAGAGTTGATTCTACATTGATTTATTTAAACTCAATTAAGGTGTGGAATTTTCGGATTTGTATAACGCGGAACATTAGGTATACATTATTATTAGATGAAGTATAACCGTACAGCTTGTAGAATGAATTCGACCAGTTTCATTACTGCATATTTGAATAGTGTCAGGTTAATGCCTTTTTAATATTGATTATTTATTTGTTTGATTATAATTTATGAGTGACCAACATTCGTCTTATGCTCTCGATTGTTTTCATAGTCTGATAGATTTTTGTATTTTAATTGTCGTCTGGCTAATTGGTTACTTATTATTTTTTTAATTATTGATTTAATTTCATGAACAAACTATACATCTACTTAGTATTTTTTAAATTTTAACTTACGTTCCGCAAGATATTTTATTTCTAATTTGAAACAAATGTTTCAGTTTTATTTAAGAACTTTCTTACCGACTTATAAATTTAACTTATTTTACATCCATTTTGAAATTAACAGTTGCTTTAATTTAATTTAATTAATGTTTTCACTAGTGTCATACGGCGATTCAGTCGAGTGTACATTTGGGAAACACTTTCCTTACTGCATTTGAGCTCCCCAGTAAATCTCTAGTTTGTAGTGTCCCAAGATACCGTACCTTTAAACTTAAAACAAAACGATCGCTGAGGGATGTATCTTGACTTTACTACACATTAATGCTACTATTACTCAAATTAATTGCCTGTCTTCCATTGACTTTCCTGGCAATAATTAAAACATTAGAATGTATTTATTTATTTAATTACTCACAAACATCAAATCTGATCGAAAGAGTAGGGCGTCTAGTGGTAAGTCACGTTGTGTTATGTGCATGAGATAGGATTCGATGAAGTTAATTGTTGCATAATGTGGGACAAGGTAAACAATGAAACTACTCAAATTAGAATTAACGAACTTTGCGCAATGATGTTTTAACCCGTTAATTTACTAAATTGGGAAAGAACCACCAAGAAAACCCAATTTGTTCATAAATAAGTAATTGCACAAGTACATTAATAAATCAAAGAATGAAAAAGCAAAGAAAGGTTTCAATATATAACAAAATACCATTAAATCGGCAATCAGATTAAAGTGTGTACAAAATGATAAAAAAATAAAAAGCCGTTTAGCTACAAATAAACACACAAAAAATGTCACAATTGTGTCATAAATAAATAATAATAAAAATTGTAATACTAAACATGTGGCTCTACTATACAACCAATCATGCCGGTCTTTAAGTAAATAAGCAAATAAGAAAATAATAAGGCAGTAAAATTAAACAGGTAAAATAAGGTAACTGTAATGCAGTTTAGCTGCACTTAGACAAGAACAAAAAAAAATAGGCAAGGAATTTACACATACACAATTGTATAGTGAATAATAAAAGCACAAAATACATTCGTTCGTAGACAAACAATTCTAGATAAGCAGACTGAATCAGAGCCACTTAAAAAAACTCATTAAAACAAAGCCTTGCAAGGGCAAATAAATCATAACAAAATGATCGGTACACAAGCTTGAGTGACTGCGTTAGAAAATACAGCATTCCTTCCTCAGCTTACACATTCGTCTATACAAAACAATAAGAATGGGTTCGTTTAACAGTAAAGGTGGAATTTGAGGTGGTTTTAAGGTCGCGTTTGTACACGCCTTACTACCTCTACACAAATATTAATAAACAGTCAACAATGCCAAGTCATACTAGAAATGAGGAGGGGCACGGTACTGTCTGAAGCGAACTCCTTAAATTTTAATAGATTTCAACTTAATGGGCCTGCTTGCGTAATTAAATACATACTTATTCTAAGGCAATGATTGATTTTTAATGGATTACATAGGCTTGTTGAATTGTTTGCTGCGAGCTTAATTTACATCAAAATACCTACTTGCACTTGAATGTACCCCTTTAGTTAAACACTATATCCCAAACACGACGAATTAAGATACGCGGTTTAAACTTGACGCGACGGCGATTATTTATACATTAATTTTAAAACCAACACAAAAATAAAAAGGCGAATTCGCATTTTGAGTTTTACTACAATGTACATGATAAAATATTTATAGACAACGGTTTACGATAAGCGTTTGTAATTAAACAATCAAAGAACAGTCCAATCGATCCTCTGACTTCAACTAACTATATTTACTCCCCAAATCAACCCCCTTTTTCTAAAAGTTAAAAAAAACAATAAATATTACGTGGGAATATTTTCATATTTATTACTAAAAGAAGTATTAATTTTTAAAATATGCATTCATCCGTAACATACCTCGAATTTCCTAGTAACAAAGACGTCTTTTTATTTGCGGTATGTTCCACGTAATTAATTATTAAACTAGCAACGTTTTTACGCAAGAATGTGCGTATAAAAATTATCAACGATTCGTTATGGTCCGTAAAGGCGGTTTCGAACGGACACCTGTTCTCTACCTCAACATGTTTTTCTTTTCCGTTTCAACCCTTAGTTACATAAAGTACATAAAATAAAGTATCCCGAAACATTATCAAGTTACTACTTATTACCAAGATATTTAAACCCATTAATTATCTTTTCTATCGCGGTAAAATTGCGATTTGAAAATGTTTACTACAATAATAAAATGTCCTCGGTCCGCTACCCACCAGTTACTATCAGTTTTACCTGGACTAACGGCCATCCTTTAGGTCCGCGTCTTATGTCTGACTGCCTTTTATTTCAATATTATTGTTTCTGTTTTTCAAAATTGGACTATGGTTAGCTTTAAACCAAAACACTGACTAATTTCAAGCAGGACTTTACAGAAATGTGTGTGAAATGGAAATGAAACGCCACATATATGATCGTATTTGAAAATCTAGTAACAAACTTTTACAACGTTTATTATTGTTACGACACTGTCTCTGGAACTATCACCTATTGGTTTCGAAAGGTTTATTATACAAGAATAGTGATTCTTTTTTAATTATGTAGTCATGAGAGACTAAATTAAAATATACAAGTGTTGGAGAAAGTGGTTATCTTCTTATTGACCGTTGATTTTATGTTCGCTTCCGTTATGGAGATTTCTAGAAGCGTGGCTATTGTATAGTCTTCTGAACGGTGTGCTGGTAATTTTATTAATTCGTTTTAAATTGGTTAGTTGTAACACAGCCTTTATGACCATTTCATAACTACACGTTCAAAGTAATACACTACCACCTGTTATTTTGAGAGTTAATGGTAAAATCCCTTGCTTTTTTTACTTTTATACATTTTTAATTTTTAATGAAATAGCGTTTGCCCTTGGTTTTGTTTAATTGGTACTACTTTACCATCTCGTGTTGTATGTGGGATATGTAATTGCATGACCAATGTGGTATCAGTTACCAAGCTATCAAACCAGATGACATTTCCACAGATTGGTCTTAAATAAATGGAAAACTGGCAAGCTGTATCTCAATAGTAGAAGCGTACAATATTTATTAAAGAAAGAATTTACGTAGAGATAGACTATTAATATGGAGGTCGAAGTTTCAACTATAGAATTTAGGATAATTAGTAATATTTCTTCCGAAAAGAATGGTTTACTGTACATTGCTTGTAGATATTTAGTAAAGGGTTGATTCCACATGTATTTATTTAAACTCAGGCCATATATAAGAAACCGCTTATAGTATAGCTTCGGCAAAAAATTTTATAGCAAAAGTGGACTCGAGAAAAACTTGGAAATTATTTATAGAATTGCAGGACCACCGCCAGAGGGCGTAACTGAAAATTAAAAATAAAAAATAATATATTTTACCAATTTCGCCTAATCAAGAGGCATTGAAAATACGATCATGATATTCTTCTAAAACATCTGCGTATATTTGATTTCACAAGTTTTAGTCTTTTCAAATAAGAGGTGGGGGAGAGTGTGAACCTTAGAATGACTCCGGTTCTGCTTACTCGATCTTTTCAAACTTAGTTTTGTTGAAAACAGCTCCTTTCCACTAATGTAAGAGTAATAATTTCGACATAACCTAGTAAGTAACATGCACGCTAGAGGGCGGTATTTATTTATTTTTTTTTTAATCTAGTTTTCTTTGGAAAATATTAAATGAGAGTATGCAGTTTTAATCGTGGATTACAAAAGCAGACCAAATTGTAACAGAATGGCGAAAACCGCATGTCGATATCTTTTTACTATCCGAGATATCTTAAGAAATATGTACATGTTAAGCATTTTCCTTTGAATATAGATTACTCAGGTTTTACTGAACGAATTTTAACAATTTTGAACTCCATAAACATTAATTTCCTTGTCCTATAAATACTGATATCAATTGTAATTTATAATTTACTATCACACGGAAAAGGCGTTAAGAAAGTTAAAGTGGAAATATATCAAAACAAGTAGTCGGGCATCAAAACAATAAACATTTGCCAAATGTTATATATACACACACACACACACACACACACACACACACACACACACACACACACACACACACACACACACACACATATATATATATATATATATATATATATATATATATATATATATAGATACAGGGTGGCGCACCGTATACGCCACGGAGTTTCTGTAGGAGCCTATTGGAATTTTTTAATTATTTATTCTTTGAGCATATACAGGGTGTTTAGGAGTACAATTTAAAGATAATTTCAACTATATAGGGTGTTTACAATAAAAGATCCATATCAAAGTTATACTTTTTTTAATTTTTGAAATTACAGGCTTGAATTCAAAATTTATTTTTGTTACGTTTATTATTATTGAAACAGCGTAGCCCCTGTCGGCACTTTGCAAAAGGGTTGTTGTGTAAGATAGCATGAAACTTTTGTTAAGAAAATATACAGGGCACTCAAAAATCAAATGTCAACTGTAGGTACCTAATATTGAAAATAACTGCATTATTTTAAATAGCACGCCCTGTATTTAATAAAAAAATTTGTTGTTTGGATGGTTGCGAGTGGGATATTTTTGAATATAAAATCATTCTGCTCCATTCTCCAATCGTTAAAATCATATCAATTCTTTTGTGTACAGAGTATGTTATTTTTACACAATTTTCGTAGGACAAATTCGCTTATTATTACAGTGACTACCTTAGAAATACAATATAGTGACGTTATATTATTTAACAAATGTCAAATAATAATTAAATATTGTCAATGCCACCTTGCATCTTCAAGTAAACCTAAGAGTATCGGAATTATAATAACTTAATTAAATATTTCAAAATAATTCAAAATCTGTTAGAGTTAGGTATAAGGAACCCTAGTATAATTTGAAAGGTTATGAAATTTTACAACAAATTTTTTAATTAAATACAGGGTGTGCTGTTTAAAATAAGGCAGTTATTTACAATACTAGGTACCTCCAGTTGACATTTCATTTTTGAGTGCCCTGTATATTTTCTTAATCTATTTCATTCCTAGATTCCAAAAAACATATAATATACACAGTGTTTCATTAAAAAAATATAACTTTGATATGGATCTTTTTTTGTAAACACCCTATATAGCACATGCTCCAGGAAAAAATAATTTAAAAATTAAAGTAGGCTCTTATAGAAACTCCGTGGCGTATACGGTGCGCCACCCTGCATATATATATATATATATATATATATATATATATATATATATATATATATATATATATATATATATATATATATATATATATATATATATAAATTCAACAAGATAACATTTCCAGCATGGGATCTCGCTTATTATAAGAGATACAGATTTGGTTAAATTAGATGAATTACTCCTAAGGATTAGTGAAATTATAGGGCACTCTCCATTTTCCAAATTTCCATGTATTTTAAGACTTACGGCAAGAAAAAAAATGTCAAATTTCTTTTTCTTGTAATATCTTTGTTACATTAGACATATAAATTTTATTTGCACTTTCTTAAGATATTTTTTATGCAGAATTTAAATATCAATTTGGATTTTTTTTGCACTTTTCACCAATTTGGTGTGGCATTTTAGGCGCTAAACTTATTGGGCCCACAGTTGTTAACGAAACATTAAATAGTGAAAGGTATTTGAATTTATTACGAACTGATTTAGAAAATAAACTTGATGATTTACCACTGATTGAGAATATTAACATCTGCTTCCAACAAGATGGCGCCCCATCCCACAATTCAAACATCATCAGCCAATATCTTAATAATCGGTTTCAAAATTCATGGATTGGTAATCGAGGGCCGATTTTATGGCCACCCAGATCTCCACACTTAACGCCCTTGGACTTTTTCCTTTGGGGCTACGTAAAAAATCGAGTGTACGTGCAAACATTTGAGAATGCCGAAGATCTTCGTGAAACTGTTCTTGCAGCATTTGGTAGCATTAAACGCCAAAAACTACGCAGAGCAATTACGTCGACACTACGCAGGGCACAATTATGTTTAAAACGGAATGGTCAATTGTTTGAACATCTTTTATAATTGGATAATTATAATTATAATTATAATTACATGTGCTATATCATTGTAAAGAGGATAAAAAAACACAATCAATTATTTCAAAGCCGACTTGTCGTTCCATAAGAAAAATTTAGGGGTTGAAACTAAAAAATAGAAAGTGCAAAAAAATATTTAAATTCTGCATAAAAATATCTTAAGAAAGTGCAAATAAAATTTATACGTCTAATATAACGAAAAGATATTACAAGAAAAGAAATTTGACATTTTTCTTTTTCTTGCCATAAGTCTTAAAATACATGGAAATTTGGAAATTGGAGTGTCCTATAATTCCACTAATCCTTAGGAGTAATTCATCTAATTTAACCAAATCTTTTATAATAAGCGAGATCCCCATGCTGAAAATGTTATCTGGGACAGTTGTATATATATATATATATATATATATATATATATATATATATATATATATATATAATATGCCGCAAGCCTGATAACACTAAGCAAATTAGTTAATAATAAAAAATTTTTTCATTAACATTGTAACGGCTGTTACTTCCTCAACTTATATATATATATATATATATATATATATATATATATATATATATATATACATTTGGCAGATGTTTTCTCCATACCATTAGCTTAGTTTTATTTCCATTTACTTCCAGCTCTTTCCTTTTCAAACATGTCCAACGTTTTAAACATCCCCTTCATTTGCTTTTCTTCCCTTGCTATTAACACTATATCATCCGCGTATGACAGTGTCAAAACTTTCACTTTCCTCACCACCAGGCCTCCCTCTTGTTCTCTTAATGTCTCCTCCAGGTCTCCAGTACATACCGCGAACAGGCTTTGGCTCAGTGGACATCCTTGTCTCAATCCTTTCCGCGTTACAAATCCTTCACTCAGATTCCCTGTTCCTCGTTTCTTCGTGTATATATATATATATATATATATATATATATATATATATATATATATATATACACACTGTAACTTATGAACGGGTCGTTAGATTTTGTTTTGATAGGGTATAATTAGAGCCAGTTTAGGATTTTTTACACGCAAAACAATGTGACTGACTTCCGATTTCACCGGAAATTACACAAAAACTGAAAATTTAAACGGAATAACCTGTATATTTTTACATGTTTGGATTCTATGGCTTCAAATACATACAGTTCATCTGCCAAATGTCAACTCAAATGCCATTTCACTTTGATACAGTCGGCTTTAGGAGCATGTTGTGTTTATAAAAATTAGAAAATTAAAAATTACTGCTTTATTTAGGAACTAAAAAAATTACTATGCATATCGTTTTACTAGTACTTGAAAGAGCTATTTGACATACAGGGTAGCCCATGTGTGTTTCTATTGAGAACAGTGAGTTTTAGTTAAAAAACCTTAATTTTTAAATGTGATCGTTAACAAACTTCACAAAAATTAATTATTAGGAAAAATAATATTGTGGGGGTTATTGTACGTCAATTATCTATAATTTATCTGATGTCATAATGATCTAAAATTAAAAAAATAAAAAAATAATAATAAAATTAGAATGGTGCCTGAGTTGACATTTGACAGATGAACTGTATGTATTTGAAGCCCTAGAATCGAAATATGTACAAATATACAAGGTGTTCTATTTAAATTTTCAGCTTTTGAGTCATTTCCGGTGAAACCGGAAGTCGGTATTTTTGTTTTTTTATGTAAAAATCCCAAACTGGCACTAATATAACCCACCAAAATTTGAACAAAATCTAACAGCCCATTCAAAAAGCACAGGGCAGGCCTCTATCTGATTTACACCCGATATATATATATATATATATATATATATATATATATATATATTATTAATTGAACTACACGAGATAAACTTTAAAATGAATTTTATTAAAAATAATATCACTCGTGGAAACTTAAATAACAATATAATTTACCTTTACGGGGAGGAAACGTTACAATTTATTAAAACTTACAAAAAACTACGCATCAGAAAATGTGAGTTAATTTGTGATTTAGTTTTCCTAAAACGTTGTCGAGATAATAATATAACACCAAATGCCTTTAAAATAAAGCCCCGTCCTGACCTCGCTGGATCCAACAAGATATTGAGAAAGACAAGCCAAGCGCTAATAAAAAGAGCTATCCACAACCATAGAAGTAAACTGGATTGCACTACCAAGGACCTTTTCCACACCCTTCAAAACTTAACAGGAAAAGCCATTCATCCGATTATCTTTGATACTATTGATAGATTAATGGAAAACACGGTTGAATCAACTATAACCCAAAAAAACAACCACATAAAAACACAAATTTGAAAAACTTTACATTAAATCACAAAACTACATACCAGCTTTGAAAACCGTACACAACCTTAGCAACGCTTTATTCGATGAGGATGGCATAACTATCCTTGAGCAAGGTTTCAATTATGCAATAACAATAACCAACAGAAAACATAATTACTAACATAGAAATGACTCTAAAAGATGCAGAACCACAATTTTCCGATAAAATCAGATTAGAAGTCGCCAACATTGTCAATAAGGCTCATACACCTAAACCCAACATTAATAAAAAAAACAGCTAGCTGTCCTAAAAGAATTGAAAAAGAATAACAACATTCTTCCTGCTGACAAAGATAACGCTACCGTTATAGTGAACAATGCAGATTACCATAACAAGATGATGGATTTACTAAATTCCACGGATTACAAAAAGAACAATTCTGATCCTACAACATATTTAGAAAAGAAAACCAAGGCGATCATCTAGTCTTCATCTTTAGATTAAAAATTAAAAAAGAAACTCACGGCAAGAGAAAAAAGCTCAAGAATTCCCGAAATATATGGTTTACCAAAAATATATAAAGCTGACAATTAGCCTCTGAGACCTATAGTAAGTGCGTTTAACTCCCCTACACATGAACTTGCTCGCTACTTAGCAAAAACCCTGCAACCAATATGTGAAAACGCAAATTCATACATTAAAAACTCTTTAGACTTTTTAAACAACTTAAAAACATTCAATTAGATATAAGTGATGTGTTTGTTAGTTTTGACGTTGATTGTATGTCCACGACATATTTTACATATAATGGTCGGTTTTACAAACAAGTTCAAGGTGCCCAAATGGGCTCACCAGTTTCCCCTGCCATTGCGAACGTGTATATGAAAGATTTTGAAAACAAAGCCTTGAGTTCAACCAACCTTAAATTTAAATATTGGTACAGGTACGTGGATGACACTTTCGTTGTTTGGCCTCACGGTTTAAATAAAGTGAATGAGTTTCTTCAATATATCAATAGCATTCATCCAAACATCCAATTCACAATGGAAATTCAATCTGATAACAAACCATATTTCTTAGACGTGTTGATAGAAAGACATGATGATGGAGAACTCAAACACAAGTTATATAGAAAAATGACACACTCAAATAGATACTTAAACGCCCAATCACAACACCATCCATGTCAGATTTACGGGACAATCAAGTCTTTAACGATCAGATCCATCGGTCTATCTGACGCAGAATCAAAAAATGATGAATTCGACAAATTAACAGAAATGTTACAACAAAACGGTTATCCTTTAAAGAAAATTAATAACATCATCAAGAAATATACAAATCTTGCACACAAATCTTCAAAAACTGTTGATGAACCTAAAAAATTAGTTGTTTGCCTTATGTAAAAGAGGTCACTGACAGAATAGGTAATAAATTTCCTAAAAACCTTTACAGATCCAATAATTCTCCCCGACAATTTCTCCGAAACGCTAAAGATTGTATGCCTAGTGAAAACCAAGGAGTATACGAGATTCCTTATGCTGGATGTTGTCGCCCCTATATAGGACAAACGCATCGAAGATTGAACATGAGAGCACAAGAACACAACTTAGCTATAAAACAGTTTAACACATCTTCTTCCTTGGCTTGCCATCACATGGATACTGGTCACAAAATAAATACAGACCTTAAATTACTCGCTGCTGCTTACACGTTGAATGAGCGTGTCATACGAGAGGCCATCGAAATTGAGAAGAGACCTTTGGCGCTTAACAAGAGAGACGATACTTCGAGAATATCACCTATTTGGAAAATTATCATAGAAAAACGGGATACACCTTCACAAAGAATTAACACTGACGAGAGTTCCGACGACCAACCAATTACAAATGGTATTCAAAATGTTCATACTACATCGACCTACAGCGCAGTAAGGCGCACATTGACACATCAAAAATTAGGAACTAAATAGAATAAATCATTAATGACAAATTGTCAATTCTTGAAAAAGAAAACTAAGAAGCTTTCGAAACGTCGATGTATTAATTGAATTACACGAGATAAACTAAACAGCACCATAAAATATAAGAAAAAATCAAGTAAGTGACGACCTTAATGTTCAAATTGTCGCCTGTCATTGTCGACGCAAGCGTTTACTCTTTGAAGACTACATTGAACAGCAGTCTTAATTTCTGATCTCGAAATAGTCTGAATGGCATTTCGTATTATATCGATCATGTTGTCTCGAGTAGTGGGCCTAGTTGCAAAAAACAAGGTCTTTAATTCGTCCCCAGAGATAGAATCCTAAGATAGTGAAGTCTGGTGACCTGGCTGGCCAGGCCCACGTCCTATCCATATATTAGGTCATGCATCATCTAAAAATTCTCTAACTTCTCTGGAGAAATTCGCTGGACACCCATCGTGCTGGAACAACATGGACCTACGAATTGCTAGGGATATATCTTCAAGAAGAAGAGGTAATTCATTCCTTAAAGAAATTAGGTAGCGTTCCTTATTAATTGAGTTATCGAAAATAAAGGGTCCAATTATCTGACCATCTAAGATACCACACCATATATTTACCGACCATCGACCCTGATGTTGAATCTCTTCCATCCAGCGTGGATTATTCTGTGACCAATAGTGGATATTGTGACGGTTTACCATACCATCACTTCTAAATGTTGCTTCATCTGACCACAAAATACGTGACAGCAATTGAGGTCGTCACATATCACATCTAGCAACCAGTTGCAGTAATTCAACCTTCTGTCGTAATCGCGAACATTCAATCTTTGATGCAGTACTACAGGATATGGATGTAACCTAAAAGAAATAAATATCTTTCCAGAGTTATAAAATAAATAAATTAATATGTTACAATATAATCATGCCAACAAATATTATTGTGTAGTACATTTTGTTTAAGAAACATATTATGCAGATGGAAAGGTATCCACTTTTAATTTTACATCTAATAAATTTAGCTGTATTCTGTCAAAATGCGGTGAACGGTGGTTCTGCTTATTCGCAAGTCATATGCCAAAACATTTATTGTTTGCCTCTGAGCGACCTCTGTCGCGTCTTCTATAAACAGGAAGTTTTACATTTTCCCGTCGTTCTTAAACGTTGTATGAGTCGACGAAAAACTCTACTATCGGAATGACGTCTTTGGGGATATTCTATTGCATACACCCTACCCCCAACAATTGCATTTCTCATACGTTCAAAATACGTGCCTATCCTGTCAAATGCTTCTTGATTTGTA
The DNA here is from genome assembly GCA_036346205.1 of Vesta saturnalis. Taxonomy (NCBI): domain Eukaryota; kingdom Metazoa; phylum Arthropoda; class Insecta; order Coleoptera; family Lampyridae; genus Vesta; species Vesta saturnalis. The sequence goes on from JARFJB010001278.1 coordinate 4,497,193, forward strand.
AGAATCATCTTAGATTTAAGTTATTTTAATGTAAACTTTATATGGAATTTAATACGAATAAATCGCAATGAAACGTAAATGAACGAATTACAGTTGTTTAATAATTTGACGCATGTATTTTAGTTTTTTCCATGGCCCACTACTTGTTATGATATATTTCACTTTAAATTCCTTCGCGCCGGTTCCGCGTGACAGTAACAGTAATATTGAAATTATAATTGATATCATTATTTATAGGACAACGAAAGTAAATTTTAAGAAGTTCAAAATTATTAAAATTTTTCAGTAAAACCCGAGCAATCTATATTCAAAGGAAAATGTTTAAAATTTACACATTCTTAAGATATCTCGGAACAGGAAAAAGATATCGAAATGCGGTTTACACCATTCTGTTACTAATTTGATCTACTTTTGTAATCCACGATTAAAACTACATACTTTTATTTAATATTTTCCAAACAAAACTAGATTAAAAAAAATATATATCGCCCTCTAGCGTGCATGCTACTTACTAGGTTGTGTCGAAATTATTACTCCTACATTATCGGAAAAGTCCTACGTTGCTAAATTTGCAAAATCGATTAACCGGAACCGGAGTTACAGGCGTTTTTTCATAATAAGGTTCTCAGTTTCCCCCACCTCTTATTTTAAAAGATGGACTAAAACTTGTGAAATCAAATATACGCAGAATTTTTAGAAGAATATAATGATCGTATTTTCAATGCCCTTAATTAAGCGATATTTGTAAAATATTTATTTTTTAATTTTTAATTTTCAGTTACGCCCTCTAGCGGTGTTCCTACAATTTTATAAATAATTTCCAGGGTTTCTGGAAGTAATTTTTTTCCAAAGCTGTACTATAATCAGTTTCTGATATATGACCAAGAGCCATTCTTATTGGGACATCCGGTACTTTTGAGAAACACTTACTATATTTGTTCTCTCCAGCCACCAGTGAGTAGGTTGTCCTAGATCTCCAGTTACTCTCTGTTTCTGTGGTTTACCTGGACCAAAATCTTTCGTTTATACCCGCATCTTGTCACTGACTATCTTTTGTTTCAATATTATTGTTTGCGTTTCTCAAAAGTATTAATTTGGACTATGATTAGCTTTAAACAAAAATACTGACTAAAGCAGAACGGTTTTCACTTTAGAAAAATATGTGTGAAATTGAAGTTAAACGCCGTTTAAAGTATCATATTTGAAAATCTTTCAAGTTTACTTTTGTTCCACCTTCTTTCAAAAAGGAAAAAGGTCAAGAGTGGATTCCGCCACTTAGACTGAAGTAGAAACCAGAACCGAAGAGTTTTCTTGATATAACCACAATACTTTAAAATTCTCGATTTTCAATAATATTTACAAACAACAATTTGAAAATAGAATAACAAGATTTTCATTATTCCTTGAGCATAAATATACTTTTAAGAAAGATTACAATCTGTTATATATATAATAAAACCAACCTCGTTAATTTAGATAAAATAAATCCTCTATTACACGAAAACCTATTTTCTTGTTACAAGAATAATGAAAAGTCTTAAATAAAAATAAAGTAAATATCTATTTCAATTTAAAATAAATTGCTCTTAAAATAGAATGAAAAACGTTTTAAATCCAAGACAACCATAATTCTTTTGTTATTACGATTAATATCTTAAATAAAACAGTAAATCTTATTTGTTTCAAATTTTATTATTTTATTTTAAATTAACTCAAACCTTTCAATCTTATTTTTGATATGATTCGATTTGACGATATTAGAAGATGGAGATGAAAATCAGATGCTGTTTTGGATTCTTTTTATCGAAGTTTATTAAATTTTTCTTTTATAACAAAAACTGTTTATTTGCCAACGGTTCTCTACTTTGTCGGGGCTACAATAATAAAGTTAAAGTACCATAAAATAAAATGTAAAAAAAATTTAAGGTAAGGTAAATCTTATAATAATATTATAATAAAAAGTCAAATGTCAAGAAGCTTTGTTTGCTTGAAAATAACTTTATTATTAAATTAGGGCGTTATCAAAATTAAAAGGGAAAACATTCAATACCTGTTTAAATAGCCCACGAGTATTATTTATTATTTTTAAAAGTTTTATTATAACGAATCGAAAATTCGTCGCCACATGTTATCGCATAGTTAAAATCGGATACTTTCAATGCATAGCCAGATAATTTAAAACGACCTGTATATTTCGGCCAGTTTAAACATATGACATTTTTTTCATACCAGAAAGGCAGCGGTAACACCTAAAAAACGACAATGCTCAGTATAGATCGGGCGCGTATGCGGTGCGTGTAAGTGTATGGCACAAAAGACATGGGGTATATTACCCTCAAAAATCGACTGGGCAGATAATAATACAGTAGCTAAAAGAAGGGCACAATTAATTTATTATATAGAGGTAATATGTACATGTACATATTTAAGAAAATAGTCAGGCTAACCCCAACTTTTAGATATAATATCCAAGTATAGTGCATAATTAAAATACTTAGCTTTTGGGTTTTTACGTGGTGTATTTTTATATTTATATTTTATATAAATCCATACATTTTGATAACGATTACAGTTATCGTACTCAGTTGTGGTAATAAGTTCAAGTTAATGTAACAGCCGTAATAAACGTATAACGCCAACTATGGAATCTGATTTTAGTAAATAATAACTAGATCCTTAATAAATTAAATACTATTAAGCTGCCTTGAATATGACAAATCAGAACATCCTATAACGGTCGAAGGCTAACAGTGAAACAAATCATAATCAAAGAGCAAATTTTACAAAATTTAATTAAATCATGATGTAAATGTAAAGTTGTGAAAAACGTTAATTTGTGATTGATAAAAGTATTCACAAATAGAAACATGACATACCAATTAAAGATCTAGTCAAACCTAATAAAGAAATAGTTTTTATCATTGTTATTGTAGAGTGAAAACACAATGTAGTACGTTTAATACAATTTTTAATTTTAAGTACATACGTTAAATCATTATAATGATGTGGTAACTTAACATACAATTGGTAAAGTATTTACTTTAAGGTCTACGAAAAAACAGCAATAAATCTACACATACCAAAAGCTTAAATGCTCAGCTACCGTAGATTTCTCTGGTTAACCTAATCCAAAAAAACTCATATGTTTAAAACTGCATTGAAATGAAATAATTTTAATTATATTTGTTTTTGTGTAACTATGCAACCTCTTTCATACCTTCATCACGAAAACAGGCAACATTGTAAAAACAACAATTACATTTCAGAAAGAGATTAATAGACTTAAATAAAAATTCCAAAGCCCGCTTCTATAAGATATCAATAGTACAGTTAAAACATTTTCATTCATATATCTTTTCGACTTACCTTGCGTTATATTCAGAAAAGTTATGTAAAATTAAATTTTCTTTAAAAAATATGTCTACACTTTTTCTTGTAAAATTAATCCTTATTCAGATATTGAAAAAAGAACTGATACTTAAATTCTACCTTAGGAATTTTTTTTGCCGCTAAATTACGCGGCGTATCAAAAAATTGCACAGAACATAATTAATCGATATGTTTAAGGTCTATGTTTGAGCATTTTTATATCTTTGAAATATGCATCTGTTTTAATAATATTTACACACTAATAAACCCCCCTCTCCGCCACTGAATTTCTCCCAAAATCTAATCAGATCTAAGTCCAGTGTAAACAAGCTTAAATACAAAATTTTAAGGTAGGTATTTTCGTTCAGGAGTTATCGGGGATAGTAATATACATCCACACATACACGCGCGCACGCACCCACATACACACGCACAAACTAGTCATATGATTGAATCGGGCCCATTGACACAGTTGGTTACTAAATCGAGTACAACAACATACCAAAGTTTGAAAAAATTTAACCGGTCGCCATTTTTCCATTACTTGGGTGCAGGGTCCTTTATCTTTTGGCACGTCTAAATTGTTTGCTGTATTTTGTCCTAGACCTTGAAGAAAATGGTTTACCAAATTCGGAATTAAAGTTAAAATTAAAAATCACATTAAATGTACTTGTTTTTTACTTAGAGTATTCCTGAACATGCTAAGATTTCCCTAACGTGCTAAAGCACTCAGGAACACTGGGAGGGTTTAGGGATATTGTTAGGTTGCCGAGAAATGTTTATGAATGACTAGGAACTGGGTAGTGCATTCCACAATTTGGTCGCCGTGTGGAAAAATGTAGATTGCGCCCGTTTAGTGTAACAATGGAATTTTGAGAGCGTAATTATGGTGTGAATGGACAAACCTAGTGTTCCTAGCGAAGACAGCCTGTGAAGGTATTAAGGAGTGTATTTAGCATAACCTTATAGCTCTTTTTTTTATGCCATTCACCACATTCAGGGCGTATTGGGGGGCACTCCCAGCCAGAGGTGGGAATTGTATTCCAGATGTGGTCGAACTTGAGCCTTATACAGTAAAAGGAGTTGGTGCGAAATGAAGTACTGTTTAGATCTGTATAGAAAGCACAGTTTACGGGCAGCTGTTTTGCTGGCTGACAAAAAATGGTCAACCCATAAAAGGTTCGATGATACGAACATCACTAACATAGAAATCGAGTTTGAAAACTTGAGATCTAAACCATTCATATTTACAGCATGAAGTGATCGGTGTTTCTTGGCGGACACAAGGCAACACTAGTTTTGTCGGCGTTGAACGTGAGTCCCCATTCAGGGACACGTTCTAGGTCACTATTGATTAAGGCTGCCATTTTTACCTTAACGTCCTGACGAGACTTACTGTTGTGGGAAAACTGAGAAGAACTAAATATATATATATATATATATATATATATATATATATATATATATATATATATATATATATATATATATATATTCAAATTTTCAATTTTTCCATGTAATCTAAGTCAACAAAGTAGTACGTGAATGTAAAAACTGCAAACTTCTATCTTTGATAGATCAATTGCCAATAGATGCCTATGAACAGCTACCTTAAATTTTCTCATATCATAAGTGAGAGGAAAGCAGGAACTAGAGAGATCATTCCAGAATTTAGAAGCCGTGTAGAAAAATGTGGATTGCGCCCGTTTGGTACGACAACTGGAGATTTGTACTGCATACTGATGATGTGAATGAGCGAACCGACTGTTTCTCGCAAAGATAGCCCGAGATGGTATCAAAGAATATAATTCAGCAGCACAATAGCCGTTGTAATAACGATAATACAAAGAAAGAACTGAAACCATCCTTCTATGCTCAAGGAACTGTATGTGAGAAGTTAAGGACGGGTCATTTATAAGCCTAATCGCTCTCTTTTGAATACGATCAACGATATCGAGAGCGTATTGGGGAGCACCAACCCAGAGCTGAGAATTATATTCCAGATGAGGCCGAATTTGGGCCTTATACAGCAGAAGGAGTTGTCGAGAGGTAAAGTACTGCTTAAATCTGTACAAAAAGCAGCTCTTTTGGTAGTTGACAGAAGATGGTCAACCCATGAGAGATTTGAAGATACAGTCATACCCAACAGAGTAATAGAGTCTGCAAACTTAAGATCTGAGCCATTCATACTTACGACAGGAAATGATCGATCTTTTTTGACGGACACAAGGCAACACAGTTTTGTTAGCATTAAATTTAACTAGATTATTGCTTCCCCATTCGAGAATACGTTGAATGTCTTTGTTGATTGAATTTGCCATTTCAGATTTAATTTCTTGATTTGACATAGAAGGTGGATTATCACTATGAGTAGACTGAGATGAACTATAGTGAAGAGCGCTATCGTCAGCAAAGCAATGGATGGGGTTAGTTGTTGAAGAAATAAGGTCATTTATGTACAGTAGAAAAAGTGTAGGCGCTATAACGGATCCCTGTGGCACGCCCGCGTTAATGCTAACTTCTTTTGAAAAAAAGCCATCAACTACGACACGTATTCGTCTTTTATCAAGGAAACTAGAAACCCAGTTGATAAGCGTATCATTTAACCCAAACGAGATGAGTTTGGCAAGTAAACACTTATGCCAAACTTGGTCAAATGCCTTTGAGGTATCTAAAGCGACTACAACTGTTTCACCGGACTGCTCTACTGTATTGTTCCAAACTTGGGTCACATATGAAAGAAGATCGCCTGTTGAACGACTTTGCCTAAACCCATATTGGTGGTCACTAAGGAGCTTGTTAGTTTCAAGGAACGTGAGCAGTTGCTGATTGATGGCTTTTTCCATGATTTTAGACAAAATGGAAGTGATGGCAATTGGTAAGTAGTTTGAGGGATCGGTCTTATCGCCTTTTTTTGGGAATAGGTTGAACATTTGCTAACTTCCATGATGAAGGGAATACCCCAGAAGATATAGAGATCGTATAGAGCTTAGATACGACTGGTACTAGTTCGGGGGGACATTTCTTTAAGACAATAGCTAGGATACCGTCTGGGCTAGTCGCCTTATTGAGATCAAGCCTACTGATGATCGATTCCAAGAGCTTGTACCGAAAATGAATTGGTTTCATAGCGTATGAAGAAGAGTTGACTAGGGGGACATCTTTTCCAGAATCATTGAGACACGAGTTTGATGCAAACAAATCCACAAAAACATAGGCTTTGTCTACAGAATCAGTAACTACCGATCCGTCAATAGATGTCAGGGGGCGAAATGAAGATGTTCCAAAGTTTTTACTAATGGCTTTAGCTAAAGACCAAAATTTACGACTGCCTAAAGGAGATGTAGCTAGTTCACTGCATTTTCGTTGTTCGAACAATTTTTTAGTTTTAGTGATGACACTTTTGCAGATATTTCTAGCACCAACGTATTCTACATGACTGTCGACCGATTTATTAGCTTTCCATTTAATGTAATATTTATTTTTTAAAGATATTGCATCAGCACAAGCCTTATTGAACCAGGGTTGGGAACGTGAATGACCTATACGGTACTGCTTTTTGGGAATGTCTAACTCCATTCCCATGAGGATGACTTCAGATACTGAAAGAGCGACGTCCGAAGAAGAGGACGACTTAAAACAATATTCACACCATGGAAAGGTTGCAAAGAAATCCCGTAAATTACTCCATCGAGCTGACTTAAAACACCACAAGGTTCTATCGGTGTAATCCCTCTATGATTTATACACTTTGGTAAACCACTCCTCAGGCATCTTTTCTTCAATCCAAATTACTATTAAATCATATATTTTCCTATGTAAATCTGTAACTCTATTTTTTATCAGTTCGCCGCTAATCTGGTCTATGCCCGTTGCTTTGTTGTTTTTGAGTTTGTATTTGGCTTCCACTACTTCTGCATAGGCTGGTATTTGTTCCAGATTTCCTACTTCGTATTCTATTTGTTCTACTTGTTGTAAGTCAATTATCGGTTCGTCTTTGTATAATTCCCGGAAATGCTTTATTCATTGTTCTTCTTCCATTATCATTGTTTTATTCCATTTCTTTTAGTGTTTTAATTGACTATACAGCGGCTTGGTGTTATTTCTCCTGGTTTCTCTTTCAATTTCTTCCACTGTATTTTCTACCTTCTTTTTAAATATTCTATTTACTTCTTTCCTTTTCTCTTTACACTTATTTAGGTCATTCAGCTGATTCGTTTTTAGCCATTGTAGTCTTGCTATCTTCTTATGTTTCATTAGCTGTTCGTATTCTCCATCAAATCAGTAATTTTTCATTTTAGATTCTCTGTATCTTATTATGCGTCTCGCAGCTTTCACCACTCTGTCTTTTATTAGTTCCCATTCCTCTTACACTGAGCTGTTCTCTTTCACCTTTCCTAATCTGTTTTCTATTTCTTTATTATATTGTCTTTTGACTTCTTCGTTTTCTAGTTTTTGTGTATTCCATTTCTTATGTGACCTTTCTTGCTTCTTTGTTCTGTTAGTTTTGAATTTACATTTAGCAATGACCAGGTGGACGTCTGTGTCCAGACCGGTGCCTCTGTACGGTTTTACATCATTGATCTCGTTACAACTTTTTTTCTTTACAATTATGTAATTTATTTGATTATCATCCGTTGAACCAGGTTGCATCAATAAATCTTGTCACTTTTTATATGCTTGAATTTCGTAGTTATTATGAACATGTTTTGTTGCTGCTACAAAATTGCACATCATCTCTCTATTTCCATTCGTTACTTCATGCGTAGTATGAATATCTGCTACTTCTCTATAACAAATTGCTCTCCCCACTTAGGTGTTAAAATCTCCAAGTATTATCAACGTATCCTTTAACGGTACCTCCTCATATATTTTTCTAGAGCGTTATAAAATCTTTGCTACTTTCTTCATCTGCTTGTTCCGTTGGTGCATATACGTTCATTATTGATAGGTTTTTTGTTCAAAAATTGAATTCTAATATAGAATAATCTTCCATTTATTGCTTTAAACTGTAGTGGATTCTGTTTTAATTCACCTTGTACTAAGAACGCTGTGCCCTCATACCCTTGCTTCTTTTCTCCCTCATACCAGATTACATATTGTCCCTTGTCCTTTTCCACTACACCTTATCTCTTGTAACCTGGCTATGTCTACATTGTATCTTTTCAATTCTCTAGCAACTTCCTCTGCTTTTCATGCGATTCATTCTGTATTTTTCTTGATGTTTTGTCTCTTCTGTTTCGGTTTTTTCTTTTCAATTTTACTTTGACTCATATCCTTATTCATTGCCGTGATCGCGTCTTTATTTATTGCGCCGCCCTCCCCCCTTAGTAGTTGTTTGTCTCTCTTTTTTTCTTCTAGAGCTTTTGTTCGTCCATTTCTTACCCATTCTTTTCCATTGATCCAAATTTTCTTAAATCCAATTTCAACTGTGTTGCCCCCTATTTTTTCTTTCATTGAAACTGTCCTGATTATTCCGCGTATTCTTTGCTCTTCTTTTGTTAGGTCCTCGTCGATGTAAATATTAGTGCCTTTCAACTTATATTCTTGCTTCATAACTTGCATCTTATCTTGCCAGTTTTGCATTTTTATTATTAATTTTTTGTTTTCCTTGGTTGTGGCTATTTTAGTATCCTCCATTGTTACTTTGAGGTTTATTTGATCTTCCATAATTGTCTGAACTTTTTCAATAACATTATCCTCATTTATTTCCAGTCCTTCAACAGTTATGTTTCTACTTTTTTTTTCTTTCTCTTTTTGTTCTAATTTCATTTTAACATAATTTAATCTTCTTTCCATTTTTTTCATACCTATTTTCATTCTCTTATTTTCCTCCTTTACTTTATTCAATTCCAGTTGGTATGCAACTATTTTCTTTTCCATTCTCACGCTTCGCTCCTCCATTCTATCAAGTTTACTAATTATTGCTTTTAATACCTCCTCGATCACTAAACCGTTAAAGTTTTTATTAACAATTCTTTTAATCTCGGTTCTGCATTTTGTTTCCTTTTAAAACACCGTATAAATGCTCGCACTTATTGCTATCAACCTGCGTCAAAGGTCTAGACACGGTCGGCCCCTCGGAATCTGAGCCTTTATCAAGTTTATTTCTGTTATATTTCATTCTTACCTTCTTTTCACCTTATCTATTTTTCACCACTTCCTTTGTGTGGTATAAACTTAAGCTATTGTTAACTGTGTTGAAATTATTCGCTGATCGCAAATTCACTACAACTTTCTAAACTTCTTCCAGGGCCGTACAACACAGTCGTAAACATAATAAAAATTACTACCTGATCATGTAATAAAAAGTATTCTTTGATATAAAAAAAAATTAAGTCTCAGCTAAAAATCATTACGCCAGAAGAAAACAAGAACAGCCACATTGTGGCTAATAATTGGTTAAGGGGTATACAGAGAGCGCTTATAAAGATCCGTAAAACTGTCAAACTTTCTGTTAGGTTCAGAAAGTTACATTCAAGTTTAAAGAAATTCTCAATACTGGATATTGTTTGTCAAATGGTACATATTAACCGTGCGTAAATATTTTCTCGATAATCATCTTAATTTTCAAGAAATAACGGAGCCAGAATTTGATTTTAGGGTTTTAATTTTTTTACAAATTTGATTTAAATTATGCAAAAGTCTAGCACGCTAATATTTTAAGTTTGTTTTCAAAAAAACGATTTCAAATCATATATTTACCGCAAAATTTTGCGGGGGAAAAGCTCGTTTCAATAATTTGTATTTCTTTAGTAGCTTTTTTAATGATCCTTTAGTTTAGAAATTTTCAAACCACTAATTAGTAACTACTAATATTAGTCGGTAATTAAAATATCTCGATTACTAATAAATAGTAACAAAATAATGGATTATGGAAATTGATTGTTATTTAAATAATGGCAAAAATTAATAGTTTGGTTTCGGTTTAGATAAAGGACTTTCGAGAGCTTATACTCGATGGCGAAAAAGTGTTTTGTACGACATGCAGCAAAATAGTAAGTAGTATTTTTTACTAATCAGATTTTCAGTAGTGGTTTTTTGATTTTAAAAGTAATTGCCTACAAGTTTTATTATATTAATTTCCTGGATCTAATTTTCACAGATATCCTGTGGAAAAAAATTTCAAATAACGCAACACATTGGAACTCCCTTACATCAAGTTAGATTGAAGAAAGGCGGTACACAACTATCCCTAAAGGAATCAGTGGTTGCAAGTTCTACAAATAATGGAAAGGAAACTTTTAATTCAGAAGTGTGTCAGGCACTTGTTAATACAAACATACCATTGTCAAAGTTAGGAAACGAAAGTTTTAAGTCTTTTCTGGAAAAATTCTGTAAAATGTCAATTCCAGACGAAAGTACATTAAGGAAAAAATATATTAATGATGTTTATATTAGTACAATGAAAACAATACGGAACCGTGTAGGTGAAAACCATATTTATTTTATTATAGATGAAACCGCCGATATTTGTGGGCGTGCCATCGTTAATCTAATGCTTGGGATCTTAGATGGGGTACATCCTAGCCCATGTTATTTAATTAGCTGCAAAGAAATCGATTAAGTAGATAATTTAACAATAACTAGATTTGTAAACGACAGCTTAACATTTCTTTCTTTCCGAAGCGGTTCCTTCCGAAAAAATCGTATTGATGTTACCGGATGCAGCTACGTATGTGATTAAAGCATCAAAAAACCTAAAAATATTCTATAAAAATTTAATTCACACAACATGTTTAGCCCATGCGATTAATAGCCTAGCGGAAGAAATAAGGACACAATTTCCACTTATAAATATTTAAAATTAGTAATGTTAAAAAAGTGTCTATAAAAGCGCCCCTGAAAATGCAACTGTACAAACAAACATTACCAAATACACCTCTGCAACCTGTTTTACTAGGTGGAGTACTTGAATAAATGATGCTATTTTCTATGCGGAATATTTTAATAAAATTAAAGAAGTAATTATAGATTTATCTGATAGTTCAACAGTAATTATAGAATCAAAAAAAGTGTTGCGGAATTCTGAACTACCACAGCAGTTAGAATTTATTAAAGCCAATTATAACCCTATCGTCGAAACAATTTTGAATTTAGAAAACGAGGGAATGCCTTTCACGGAATCAGTTGAATTAGTTAATAGTCACAAAAAATCGATTAACGGAGTTACTGATAAAATTGAAAATATCATTGAACAAAAACTTAGTGGTGTTCTAATTAAAAATGGAGGGTTTAATATTCTTGAAAATGTTTCAAAAATTTTACAAGGTGAATTTGTGCTAAGTAATGTAGATCCTGCAATCATTTCTGTTATAAAATATGCGCCCATTACATCTGTAGATGTAGAGCGAAGTTTTTCTATCTACAAGAACATACTTTCCGATAGAAGGCAATCGTTTACTATGCAGAATTTAGAAAAATATATAATTATAAACTGTTTTAGTAATATAAATAACAATAAACTAAATAATTAATGATTTTTATTGTCTGTTATTGTCTTATTATTCTATTAGTTAGTTATTAGTCATTAACATTATAATTATTGTTTTATATGTATTGTATATGTATTATTTTAAAAATAAATGTGTAAAAATATTTTGTTTATTATTGTGAGTAAAATTTAGTGCATATGCTGCATATTTTACAGAATCAACTGCATATTTTAAAGATTTTAGATGCATATATATGCGCATATTTTAACTAATTTTAGTGCCTATTTCGTTTGTGCCACAATTTCACAATCAAACCATCGAATGATATTTGCTGTACCTCTTGGTTGAGAAAGATGGTATATTCAAAACCGATAGTAATTCACTCAATTGTGTGTAGCCAATGTTAGTTGATATTGTACCTAAAACAGCTGATAAATTAGTACCTGTTACGTTGCCATTTTTAATATTATCCGATCTGGTAGTGCTACGAGTGTTACATACATCACACCTAAATGTAAATATACTTTTCAGCCCTTCAATCTTTTTCGGACACAAGAGATACATTCCAAAAACTCCAACCAAACCCTTAAAAAACGTATATTTAATCAGTAGGACAATTATAATATAAAAAATTAATGGATACCTTCGTGCGATATATTTTTTAGCTGTTCTAGAAAGTATGAAACATTTATTATTCTACGGCCACTAGTAACTTCACTGCTTTCAGATTTCTTGTTTTCATATTCTATCTCATAATATGTCTCTTCATCATCACTAGTAACGTGTCAGTGTCAGCATTGGCATCTTGTCCACTAGCCATGGCAAATTGACTGTTTTCAGCGTTTGTAACTGAAACGGAATCGGTTTCAGCACATACAACTGTTTCCGAATTACATGGAAAATTTAGAACATGGCCCTTATTGAGTACCGTAACTGTATTTGGCTCTAAAACCCTTTTCCATCTCCTACAAACATTTAGAATTACCTATTTATAACGATGCGTATATTTTGGTATAATTATATAAATACAAAATAAATATTCTACTAACCTGGCATTCAGTTGTCTCATTCGCACTTTCATGCTTTTACTTGGAATAGATAAGCTTCTTTTATTTTTCGGCATGACAAATGCAAATAAAAATTTTCACACACCAATCGTTGATAAGTATGATAAAATTCACAACTACACACTGCTGCAGTAGCACGCAATAAATAATGTTTTACGTTTTTACGTTTTGTATAAATACCAACATATGTGCAATTATCAACCTAATTAGTTACTGCCGATGATTTATTTATAATGGTAAACAATAATTAACAAATATTTCACTAACGTAATGTGGGCAAATAAATTTCCATTTCTGCATAAACCTTAATTTATACATTCGCATGCAGAATTGGTTCTTTGTCAGGTTGCGTTGACGCACTCTGTATGTAGGATGTTATAATGACGTGTATTATGTGTTTTGAGTACGGCTGTATTGAGTTTGAACGAAAAAAAAAATTGTTGTGTATATGTATAATGTATGTGGGTGGATGTTACGCCACTGGAAATTTAGGAGAAATATAATTCAGTATGTAGATACGTGTATTTGAATATTATAGAGACTTTAGTGTTGGAATAATTAGATTCTGATGAATGTAAATGTGAAGAGAAATTTGTCGATGGGACGATAATGTTTGCCACTGTATTGCTACCGTAAGGAATGGAATGTTGTTGGATAAATGAGTAATCTTTGCCAGAAGATGCGAAGTATAAGTGTAGAATGTTTTAGACAATATGTAGGGAAAGATTGGGTATGTTTAAGTGTTAATTTCAGAAGGTTTTCGTAATGTTGTGCAATTGTTTTGAGAATATATGTATGTATATGGGATTTGAGACCTTAGACGGTACTTATTTTTGCAAATGTTGCGGAAGGAGATCGAGCGCAGGTTGGAGATAAATGTTGAAAGTTGCGTAATGGTCCAGAGTGGCTACTGAATGAATGTAATGACGAAAAATAGTTTCTTCATTAAGTAATTGTAAAATTGGTAAGTAAAAACAAATATGGCGATGTATTGTAGTTATGAGCGTGGTTGTATAGAGGGTAGCATCAGTTGGAACTATGAAATTTTGAATGAATACTATTGGAGAATATAGCGTGGAAGGAAGACATGTTTAAAGATGGATGATTGAAGTTATAAATAGGAAAGTCAGAGATTGACGAGTTAGTTAGGGGGTTAGCTTTTGGCTTTTGGTGAGAGACGCGCGCGAGGTGATGTGTAAAATTAGAATGGGTTGAGTTGGAGTTGTATTTGTGAATAATATTGAAGGCAGTCATTGTTTACACAACTGCGTTACCCGAAAGGGGATGAATCGTATAAGACATTCATAAATAAAACAATTAATTAAATTGAGATTGAAGATAAAATTAGTTTGTTTATTTTCAATAAAGTAAAAAGTGCATAAGCAGATTTATAAAAAGTTAACAGTTGTTATGTTAAAGTGTTAAGTGCAGCGCGTGTTCTTGTACCGATATTGAGTTAAAATTATTTATGGGACCACCTTTAAGTAAACGAAAATTCCGTAATAAATTAAGCCAATGTTGAGGTAAATTTTATGTGACATTAAAAGTTTATTTGTGTAAGGAAGGACGAAACTTTCTTAAAGGTTGCTAGAAATTTTAAGAGGCAACCAAACTTGTACAGATTATTACGTGTTATTGGACTATTTGTGAGTGCAGAAAGGAATAAGTGTTTGTGAAATTGTGAAGCACTGGTTATGTGGCTTCATGCAATTTAAGGATTACAAATGGACTACAAATAATTGATTTACGGGAAGAAAGAAGAAAGAAAAGCGTAGGATAAATGGACAATTTTAAGTAAGGAATATATTTAAGTACTTTGAAAATTTAGTAAAGCACGATTATCTCTTTGTTTAGTTCATTTGTGTAATGTTGAGTAAATATTAATTAGTTCAGAAGCGAAAAGATAATCGTTCTCGAGTTATGTGGTTTTGATTGGTTGTTTCAGTATTAAGAATTTTGCAGAAATTGGTAGTGACGTGTGGTTTTGATTTTCAACCACGCTGTAGTGGTATATGTAAATATATTTGTGTTTGTTTCTTTGTCATTTGTTTATTATTTTATGCAGGACAATATATATCTATCGTTATCTTTTTATTTTGTTGTTTATTTAGCCAGTTATGAGACATATTTGTGACGATTACTTAATTGGTGACCTAGTAGTTTTTGACAAGTTAAGTGTAAACTTTGCATATTTTTGGATTTTTAAGATTAAGGAACAACCTGAAAAGTTATATTTGCCAGGTTGATTGCAAAAATTTTCATGTTAGTTTCATTAGCGCAATGCACTAGTGACGGATCAGCTGTTAATTAAAATTTCATGAAGTTTAACTATAAAAGTTGGAGTTTTGAAACCTTAAATATTTACGAATGTCAGTACGATTCAGAAGTGTTATAAAAAGTAAATTAAATTTAAAAGATATCGTTCATGTTAGGAATTTTAAAAATTAATTACCGATCATTGATGAAGAATAGTTTATTCATTAATGAGTAGAAAAATATAACTGTTGGTTACGTGAATGAATTTGAGTGATAAATTTTATTTTGGAAGTTTTGGTATACGAGGTGTATTCAAAAAGTTTTTAATAACCTGGGTAGTACTAAATATATATTTGAGTTTGAGTTGAATTGTTTTGGACGAGTGTTTGTTTTAGAACCCTCGTGTAAGAGTTTACTGAGTAAGCACAATCCTACTTTCCACAATCAAGTAGGGTTAATTAACATTCAGCTTAAGACAATTATATTAGCAAAGTTTCGATTGTGGTGGCGCCTAGAGACATATTTTCCCGGACTGAGCTGTTTGAATTTAGATGTAAGGTGTTTGAGTGTATTAATCATTCATTTTACTTATTATTTCGACCACGCCCATCTCCCTGTTAGCTGGCTTGGCAACCCGCTTACATTAGTAAGCATACACGACGCCTAGTGCAGTTTGGACGTGTAACATCTTAATTACACTAATCATAAATTCCGATTTTCACAAAGAATCTAATATCAGAAACCTATCAATTTCCGAATTTGAGAACAAAGTTGTAACAAAAAAAAAGGTGCATAAAGGGTAATCGTGTAATTTTAATTATTTCTAAGGTAATGCACTCAATAATCTTCTAACAATAAACCACATAAGTTACAAAACTGGTTTTACTATCCCCAGTTTTAACAATAGAGGATTAGCAATTGTTATTTTGCCAGATTAGGTAAAGATGTGCTATGTCAACAGCGATTTAAACAATACAACGTATACGCAAATACTACAGACGTTTTCAACAAGTTTAGTTTTATCCCTCAGGGAGGCTAAATTTGGCCTATCGCGCTAAAGAACTCAGGAACACTTAGAAGGATGGATAGAGGGATAATGAATTGCCAACAGATGCCTATGAACAGCTACCTTAAATTTTCTCATATCATAGGTGAGGGGAAAACAGGAACTAGGGAGATCATTCCAGAGTTTAAAAGCCGTGTAGAAAAATGTGGATTGCGCCTGTTTGGTACGACAAGTGGAGATTTGTACTGCATACTGGTGATGTGAATGAGCGAACCGAGTTGTTGTAATAACGATAATACAAAGAAAGAAATGAAACCATCCTTCGATGTTCAAGGGACTGTATGTGAGAAGTTAAGGATAAATGATTATAAGCCTAATCGCTCTCTTTTGAATACGATCAACGATATCGAGAGCGTATTGGGGAGCGCTAACCCAGAGGTGAGAATTATATTCCAGATGAGGCCAAATTTGGGCCTTATACAGCAGAAGGAGTTATCGAGAGGTAAAGTACTGCTTAGATCTGTATAAAAAGCCTATTTTACGAGCAGCTGTTTTGGTAGATGGCAGAAGATGGTCAACTCATAAAAGATTTGAAGATACAGTCATACCCAACAGAGTAATAGAGTCTGAAAACTTAAGAACTGAGCCATTCATACTTACAACAGGAAATGATCGATCTTTTTTGGCGGACATAAGGCAACACTGAGTTTTGTTGGCATTAAATTTAACAAGATTATTGCTTCATTCGAGAATACGTTGAATGTCTTTGTTGATTGAATTTGCCATTTCAGCTTTAATTTCTTGATTTGACATAGAAGGTGGATTATCAGTATGAGTAGACAGAGATGAACTACAGGGAAGAGTGCTATCGTCAGCAAAGCAATGGATGGGGTTAGTCAGTAGAGATCAAGCCTACTGATGATCGATTCCAAGAGCTTGTGCCGAAAATTAATTGGTTTCATAGAGTATGAAGAAGAGTTGACATGGGGCACATCTTTTCCAAAATCATTATTGTATTGAGATATGTATATTGCCTATCAGTAAGGAGTAGGTCCGAAATGTTTACAGCTATATAGAGGCGCCTTAAGAAACTTTTATTACAGCCTTTTTTCGTAAAGTTATTATTTTAGGCTACACCATTGATGTTCTTTACTTTTTATTCACCCTGTATGTACTCAAAATAGTATGAATGCCTACAATTTACCGAAAAGGCCTCACAAGATGACGAGTTATGAGAATAAGGTTGATATAAATGTTGTTAAACAAAAATCTACAAAAATCCATGATATGTAATTTCAACAAAAATTAAAACAAAAATTATAGATAATTAAAACACATTTTTCATGAATGAAAACGTAGAGCAAGTGTGGAGTTTACATGAAAAACAAAATAAGTTTGATAATTCCTAAATGAAAGATAGTCAGAAATACATCTATTGAACCATTTCTAATTTAGTATTGTTTTGACGGTTTTCCAAAAATCCTAAATTTATGCATTAGTACTGGCCAACATGAGAATTACATATATGTTATAATAATATACCTTAAACTTGACATGCAATAATGGAATAATGTACAAATTATTTCTCATGCTTTTTTATAAAAAAAATAATTAAGTGAAAATAAACTTACATAATTATCTAAATTAATAAGTTAAATTTTAATTTAAACTTAATAAAAGTGTATACGCTAATATGATCAACCGAAAACACATTCAACAACAATTCTGACAACATTCGTGCATAAATTTATATTTTCTATCAATGTAACCCTTACTCACATTTAAACTTGTTTACAATTATAAAAAGGGTATTGGCACAATCAATTATGGAATAGCAACCTCTGATGCCCATTCATAAATCTATTTTGACACGAGTTAAATTAGGATTCTTTCGAAAACGGTTGTGATTTAAATCTTCTCATAAATTTTTTAATTAGAACGAGCATCAATGACTAATTACTATTAAATGTTAATGTAGTCATATAATTAGTAAAATATAAATTTATAATCACGCTCGATTACAAAGCGCATTTTTAATTAATGTCTATCATTAAAGAAAAAGAAAATAATATAATAAGAAAAGGATTAATAGTAAATTTAGTAAAATTGTTCAATGTTTAAAATGCAATTAAATAACTTTTTAAATTTAAAATTAGGAGTATGTGCTCGCTACAAATTTATGTGAAGAAATATAGCCTATAGGTACTAAAAAAGTTAAAACTTTTAACAGCTTTCAAAATGCACTCATTTAATAACTAATAAAAATCATTCCCAAATGTAATTAACTTTTTAAAACAAAACTTCGGGAATTTCTATTTTAAATACTTAACAATTTCATTATAAACTTCCGAATTTAATTACTTTAGACAGTAAAGTAATTAAAAAGTTAGGTAAGTATTATTTTAGCTAAGTAATTACATGTTAAGAAAATATTTTTAGATTTAAATTATACACTGTTGAAACGTCAACTAAAATTTACAATCCACATATAACGTTTGTACCAAGAAAAAAATGGTAATTAACGTGTAACAAATTAATTATGCATTTCAGAAAATTTCAATCTAGCTATACTTAAACGACAATCTCTTCTTGGTACGTATCATTAATGTAGATTGTTACGAAACATTATTAACATTTTAATAATTGTAATTATTTTATCCTTTCAAAATAGAAAATGTATTTTATAATTGCTCTAAATACTGTTCACTTAATTACGGAAGAAAATTATTAAACGAACGTTAACTAAATCTTTTTGAAAACTAACTAACAATATTACATTATTAAAAATAAAATTCTAGCACACAATATTTTATTAATTAATCTGGAATTAAAACGTAAAAATCATAACACGTATTCTGCCATTTTTTGTGAAAATTTTATTATTTTAGCAAACTCGAATCTCTATATACTCATAGAAGTGTTTTCAAAACAATCAATTGGTATGATTATCCGTATATAAATAAAATACTTATATTTTAAGTGGATTATTTTTGTTTTCTGTAATTTAGTTTATAAACTTTTAATTGTTTCAACAGCAAGTACAGCTGTCACTCTCAGTAACAACGTAGTTCAAAAAGTTAAAGCCGAAAATTAAATTAAAAACGAAAGAAAATTAGTCTTCTTATCATGAATGTTATGTAGTTAAAATGCTAGATTAATTACTAATTAATAATAAAAATACTTATAAACCTTTCTGATCATGCTTTTTAGATGATGCTACTGAAGCGCTTTCTAAGGGTCGAAATTTGGGATAATACCTTTTGAAGATATGATTTCCAATATCGAGAACTCTATTAAATCGTTACCTTTTGATACTGTGAATGAAGTTAGATTTAAAATTGTTAACATATTACGTAAAGCAAAACCTTCAAAGAACAACTTATCCTTTCGTTAACGCCGTGATCTATTTCATCTTAAACGTAATGAAAATATAATAACATTAAAATCAGATAAAGGTAATGCAACTGTTATATTAAATATGAACGACTATAACATTAAAGTAGAATAACTGTTGGAACCACAGGCGACTTATCATGAACTACAAAAGATCCTACAAAAAGGTTTCTTTTAAAAACTAAAAAAACTTATGGAATTACCATATACCTGAAGAAATAAAAAAACTATGAAGCTCTTTCACCAATGGTTATAGTTTACAAAAAATCCATAAACCTAATGTTCCTTTAAGGCCGATTGTTAGTGCGATTAGTTCTCCTGCATTTAATCTTCCAAAACATCTTCCCTTTCGATTACAACCTCATATAGGTAAACCACCCCATTATATTAAAAATTCGGCCAACTTTATTGAAAAAATACATAATTTCAAAATTGAAGACTGTGATATAATGGTCAGTTTTGATGTTGTTTCACTTTGTTGCACTACGACTTATTTTCAGTGGAATAATAAATTCTATGGACAGATTGATGGTGTAGCAATAGGTAGTCCTCTTGGTACTGTTATAGCTAATTTTTACATGGAAAAATTTGAAACATTAGCGTTACAAGATAGAGCTAAAAAACCTTCAATTAGGTATAGATGTGTAGATGACAATTTGTTATTTCGAGACACGGAGAAGAAGCACAACATCAGTTTTTGACCAGGCGTCCCAAATTGGATAGTTTTGCAAGGTATCTCGAAAACTAGAAGAGTTAGAAAAAAAGTAGTTAAGATGTCATGGCTTATTTTTTGATTAAAATAACCATGGTTCAATCAGATCTTCAGTAGGTTGTTGCATTTTCAAGCTACAGGGCGATTTTCGAAAATTGCCAAAAACTGTCTCTTCAAATATCTTTTTTTATTTTAATAAATATCAAAAAAATGTAGAGGAACCTTTGATAGACAAACCAAAAGAGAGTCCAGTGCAGTGCACTATATTTTTTTAAAGGGTCCAGGTAAATAGACATGACAAACTTATGTTTTTTGTAATGGGACACCCTGTATATTTTGGGTCAGTTCGTTTCCATTTTTAATGCTCTTTCACCTAATATAACATATGACATATATTTCTTATAGTTTATGCTACAGGGTAAATTATGTGTCGCATATATCAATAATGCCGTTTATAAATAGAACACTCTGTAAGTTTTATTATAATGTTGTTTATAATTTATTTTATATAGTAAATAAATAAAATATGAATAACTGTATGATTTTATCTCTCAAAGATAGGTAGGTATATGTTAAAATAATAAACATAAAGGAAGTTATAACAATTTTGAAGTAAATAAGGAAATACATAATCTCGGTTAAACAAAGACTTACAAATACATTAAAAATAACACAACAATTGCAAAATAAAAACAAACATAAAAAATTAAATTTCCTTGCCCAAATATAAAAACTACAATAAATGTTCAAAATCTCGTTCATTTTCTCGGATGATCAGTTGGCACCTTTTACGTACAGAACTTGCAGTATTCAGTATTTGAATAGGTTTTATTTTTCTAAATGCCTCTTGAACACAATGTAGTAAATCTTCTTTGTTATTAAAATCATTCTTATGAATGGTGAATGGCGAACGTAGAGGCCACCTTGCCGGTCCATTGGTTCCAATCCATTGATTAGGAAATTTCTCATTTAAATAATCTCTTACAATTAAAGAATTGTGGCTAGGAGCTCCATCTTGTTGAAACCAGAACGTGTCCCTCTCAGCTAACACCTCGTCCTCAAGTATTTCAGTTAAATTTGTGTCCAAAATATCCACATACCCAACAGCCGTAAGTATGTCTTCAAATATACAATATACCAGTTGTTGTGGTTAAGAAAACAACTAACATTAAACCGAAATCTTCCTTGCCTCCTTATACCCCGCACTAAATGGGGATTTATATCGTTCCAATATAATTCGTTATGTCTATTAAATATTCCCGCACTAGTAATGAGGGCTTCATCACTCCATATTATGTTGGAATAAAAAGTGGGATTTACAATGCATTTACCAATATACCACTCAGCGAACTGGTTATCGGTTGGACGCAATAATTGTCGGGCAGATGTCCGATAAGGTTTAAACTTATACTTTTTTAAAATCCTTCCTGCCGTAGTTCTTGCAACACCTATTCCGTTTTCAATTTCCCTTAAAGACGTCTTATGTTTAGCATGTACGTACCCCAAAGTATTTATTTCTTTCCCTTCGTTGTTTCTGTTATAATTATTCCGAGGTTTATTGAAACATCCATGTTCTCGTAGATTGTCATTAAGCCTTTTAAAAGTTATTACTTCCGGCTGTCTTCTTTCAGGGTATCTTTGGAACTACAATTCAGACGTAGCATTTGCGTTTTTTCCGCTCTCGATGTAGGCTACGAACATGTCGTATTTTTCGAAATTCTCAAAATTCATATTTAATGTTATAGATAGCGACTTATTGCGATTATCAAATTTTGACACTTAAACATTATTCATTTGTCTTCTTTGTTAAAATTTGATGGTGACAGTATCCAGGGCTAGTTGATACGTATTACATTTATTTATGGCAGACCCTAAACATACTTATTTTAGGTTATTTATTGAATGCGTATATTAGGGATTCAACAAAAATAATAATTATAATTAAATGATTACATGGACCTATGCAACTAACATTCTTAACTTAAAAATTGTAAATAAAAATAATTAAATATATACTTACTTATTATTATTATTTATTATGAATTGTGTGATAAAATAATACATTTCAATTCTTTTGATCACCGTATAGCTAAAATACCGTTCATTAATATTTTTTTTACTTAATTACTAAATAAAATAAATTATAAACAACAATATAATAAAACTTACAGAGTGTTCTATTTATAAACGACATTATTGATATATGCGACACATAATTTACCCTGTAGCATAAACTATAAGAAATATATCTGTCATATGTTATATTAGGTGAAAGAGGATTAAAAATGGAAACGAACTGACCCAAAATATACAGGGTGTCCCACTAAAAAAAACATAAGTTTATGTCATAAATTACCTGGACCCTTTAAAAAATATAGTACACTGCACTGGACTCTCTTTTGGTTTGTCTATCAAAAGTCCCTCAACATTTTTTTTGATATTTATTAAAATAAAAAAGATATTTTAAGAGACAGTTTTTGGCAATTTTCGAAAATCGCCCTGTAGCTTGAAAATGCAACAAACTGCTGAAGATCTGATTGAACCATGGTTAGTTTAATAAAAAAATAAGTCATGACATCTTAACTATTTTTTTTCTAACTCTTCTAGTTTTCGAGATCCCTTGCAAAACTATCCAATTTGGGACACCCTGTACATCTTAGCATATAGTTTATCATGAAAAACGAAACTAATGGAAGTTTACCATTTCTTGACATATTGATATCTAAAAATAATAATTCACTATCTTTTAAGGTTTACAGAAAGCTGATAGATACCTTCACAAATTATCAAACCACCATCCACGTCAAAAAATTGATGTCTTTCAAAAATTGAGGATCAAAAATTCGTTCTGATCGATCCACTAAAGATTTAAAGATGAGTATAAATAGTTAACAAAATCCTTACAGACTAATGGATATTCACCTAATGATATTAATAAAGTTATTACACCTGCTGGACATAACTAGTTCTTAATGTTGGTGCTGCTTTCTTCCTTTTATAACTAATGTTACAGATAGAATTGAAAAATACTAATTAATTATGGCATTAGGACTGTTTTTAAACCTACAAGAAAAACTAAATAATATTTAAGGTCACCTAAAGATGTTTCAAACCCATTATCATCTTCCGGAGTGTATAAGTTAACTTGTTCATGTGAAAAAGTATACATTGGTACCAAAAACGTAGCTTTGATACAAGATGTAAAGAACATAAGAGATTTTATAGATTAAGTAACCAGAGAACTCTGCGGTAACAGACCATGTTGTGACATATTGTCAAGACAAACATTACGTTAGTTTACAGTGTGAACCTATTCAGATATACAAACACCCTAATAATTTTAAAAGACAAAAGAAAATCTCTGTTTAAATAGGTTTTGACGTCTCCACTCAACATTCCCGTACATACAAAGCATGTATACGTAAAAGTACTAGCGGATTTATATAATTACATAATAAAGAAACAAATTTTCATTTCATGTTATACATGTCCTTCTACACTTCATTCTACTCTAAAACAAAAATTACAACTTTCTTCGGGACGTTTAGTTTTTGTTTAATACATATTTTAATAATATTTTAAGATGCACTTTCAAATATTAATGTAGACAATGTCCAACGCATTGTATTTAAAACAAAAAATCAAAATACATTACTAACTAAATTCTAATGTTTAACAAGTGTACAAAATTCATAAGTATGCCATCTTGAAGTGAAAATGCATATTAAAATAAAATTTAATATGATTTAACAAAAAAAAAATTATTTCCTTGTCGCGGGTTAGAACTCTCCTTACTTGCATTGCCAGTCTGATCACTTAACTATGTGGCCATTGGATCCTTTTATAGTTAGCGTATATTGTTATTATAATATTAAATTAGTTTAATATGGGCCAAGTTGCTTTGGTATGTGTGAATCCATGCCATATTGAAAGCTCACTTTCCATTAATTTAAGCAATTTGACTTTAATCTCATTATATTTAGAATTTACGTGAGTTCTACATACATAAAGACAAAAGTTACATCGATTGCGGCTTGTATCTCGATAGCTGAGTTGGTTAGAGCGGTACTCTAGCAAAGTCCATGTCGTAGGTTCAAATCCTACTCGAGGTAAACTTTTTATTTATGTATTCATTAAAATTAATAATAATTTTAATATCATTAAATTGTTACAGATTTTTAATTTTTACCGTTTTGATTCATTTTTAGTTCAATGATCAAGCTGAAACTACGTAATATGCGATTTATATTGATACTGCAACATCCCAGTCGAAAATCTTGGTTCAATTTATGTAAGAATAGTTTTTCATTTAAATACCATTTCTGGTGCCCTTATCATGTTGAAATATCATATCTAATAGTTTTTCAGAGAAATTTTAGATTGATAACTCCAATTTTTACGAGTAGTTTAAACATGTGTGGTTAGCAGGCACTTCCGGTGGTCCAACATGTCCCAATAGTTGATACGGATCTACGATTTTCCCATAATAGCCGTATGCCAAATTTCATAACTCCAGCTCAAACGGTCTGACCGCTATCGTGTGTACATACAGACACACAGGCAGACAAACACACGTAGATGGCATGCCAAAAATGGTCAAAATGGATTCAGAGACCTTCATAACTTTTTCCAAAATTTTATTTTAGATATATTCAGAGTAGTTGCCTGCGGCTATAACACACTTAGTCATTCTTTCCCTCCACTGCTTAAATGCTCCAAGCCAAGCAGCTTTGGAAATACTATTAAAATAATACCTAACAGCAGCATCGATCTCTTCCTCTGAAAAATCTTCTTTCTCATAAGTTCTTTCGAAAAAACAGCGTACATTGCCAGATCCGGTGAGTAGGGAGGGTATTAGATTACATTAACCTTGTTTGCAGCCAAATACTACCAAGTTAGCTCTGCAGTGTAGGAAGAAGCATTATCGTGATGTAGCATTATTCCTTTATTTGGAACTTTTTAAACACTTCCGGCGAACAGTGTTCGACGTACCATTTAGTTGTGACAGTCTTCTGCTCCTCTGACTTTACAGTGCTCACTAGACCGGACTAGAACACAGCGTACATTACTTTCTTCATTGCTCGCTGCTTTCTGATTATTGTTTGTGTGGCATCGTCTTCATGTATCCATACGCGGCTCTCTCATCGAGTTGGTATGTCGAAAAATGGTACGTAAGTTTCATCGCATGTTACAATTTTCGACAAAATTTGGTGTCCACCATTCTTAAGCAATGTTAAAGTTTTGTGGCAAATTCGTGGTCGTTCTGCTTTTTGAAAGACTGTAAGATGATGGAGTATAAAACAACTTATGACCTTTTTCAGATGAAGGTGGTCGTGTATTATTGTTTTCACAGATGAGAATCCAATCCCCAGTTGAGCCTGTATTACGGCGTAAATAGTTCCGTTATCTGGTTCCGTAATCTTCTTTACAGCCACAATGTTTTCCTCTGTCACAGGGTAGTGGGAGGGCCTGCGCCTTTCTGGTGAACATCTGTAGTTTTACCACGCTCAAATTCCTTGTACCATCTGTAAATTGTTGCCAAAGAAGGGACCTAATCGCCAAATATTGATTCCAAACATTCTTCGTACTCGCACGCACTTAAGCCTTTCTTAAAGTCATTATGCAAAAGTGTTCTCGGGTTAATTACATTTTTTCATTACACTTTCGAAACTTAAAACTATCTTTTCAAATGCTATTTAAGATAAATTAGAAAATAAACGGCAAATGTCAAGTAAAGAGTTGCTCTTACTGAAGCTGCGTTTTTTGTTTTCCATGGCCTACGTAATTTCTTCGTTCTCAATAATAATGCCTTGTCCTTCGTATACGGGAATGTAGAAAAGGCATAATGGTACGTATTAATTTTAATTTAGTTTATGTTTTTGCAGTGTTTTTCCTAGTCTTTGAAGTAATTCCTTTACTAATTATATGTTACATTACCACAGCACTATAATTTAGCATATGCAATTGAAATTAAAAATTATATAAAACGTACTAAATTATGCTTTTCATTGTTAAATAACACTTGCACTTATTGACAAAGCTATTTCTTTGTTAGATTTAACTGGATTATTTTAATTGATGTCAAGTTTATATTTGTGATTGTTTTTATTAATTTCAAATTAGAGTTTTTCACAACCATACGCTTACATCATGAGTTGATTAAATTTTGTTAAATTTGTTCTTTGGTTATGACATTTTTCACCGTTAGCCTTCTACCGTTAGAGGGTGTTCTGATTTGTCATCTTCAAGGCAGTTTAACAATATGTAATTTATTAATAATCTAGTTATTCTTCACTAAAATTGTATTTTATAGCAGGCTTTATGCGTTTATCAAACTGTTACATTAATAACAGACTTATGTTTATGTTATCAATTTTTCAAAACTCACAAAACTGTTTCAACACCTTTAACAATTTTGAAAGATAACATTACTACTGACGAACACAAATGCTATCGAAACGTTTAGATTGTATAAGTTAAATATACCACTAAAAAATCCAAAAAAGATTATAACAAATAAAAAATTAAAGGATGCGATTGGAATACTAAAAAGTAATTTTGCACCACGGTCTAGCTCAGCAAGGTACAATACTTATGAAACTTACTGTAGGTTGAGAACTCTTTTGAACAGGTGAGGGATGCAGAGATATGTCCATAGATATAATCAGTGAAGCATTTGTTGGTTTTTTCTTGTTGGACGCCACTCAATTTTAAAGGTTTAATAATTAAAATACAACAAAAATTGAGAAATACCACAGATAGTCTGAACTAACACTATACAGCTGTATTTATTTGTATATTTAAGAAAACAGAATGTCTCATTAATTTCAGCATAAAATAACTAAAACGATATTTCTCGTAAAAATATTAAATAATTCCTAAATCAACACAACTACACCAGCATATAATCTATCTTTACTTAAAATTCAAAATGGAATATGATCAATACTGTATTTAATTATAAAACGTATACTTGACCTATGTCAGCAACATTGCAGTTACTAGGTTATGCACTCAAATTTATCTTAGAAACTGTTAGCTAGTCAGCTGTTTCTTGTCATTATAACCACTATACTGACTTGTTATTTACTTAAAATGTACTTTGGATAAAAAGATACGTATTGTTTACATTACTTCATTTCCCATCAATATGACATACGGTAAGGCAAGATAACTTTAATTTGTCTTCAACCTACAAATAAACGAAATGTAGACCAGACTACAAAAGCAGGTTCGGACAACGAAAGCAAGCATTAGACGACGAAAGCAGAATTATAAACAGTATGCGTTAATGATGCAAAACAAAGGTATCTCCATTTATAATTCTTGAAGATAAAATTGCATTATCATCCACGCCATTTCATGCATTTTTACTTCGTGATGTCATCCACCACGCTTTTACAAGGATATGAAATTCATTAACATAAGAGGTTTTTCTTAACGCAAGCGGTTTCCCTTAATGAAGGGACTTATCTAAAGTAAAGCATAAATGTTATGAAACGCAGTTCATACATAGATATCGTACACACACGTTAACGCATAATGTGAATAATTGATATTATAAGGTAAAATTTCATAATATTACTTAAATTCAGACATATATGTAATTGTAGAGCAAATCATTTATCGGAATGTGTAGCTTCAGTATTTTAATAAAATATACTTGTAATAAAGTATAGCAGCATAATTTAGCAATTACCACAGGTATCTTCTACACTAAAACAAAGATAATGTAAATTCTAATAAAATTAAGTAAATAAAGATATAGATATGGCATCGATATCCAATTTTCATAAATATGTAAAGGATTTGTACAACTTACAAGTTAGAAAAGTGATAAACAATAAAGTTAATGAGGTAAACTTACTTGTAAAAGCACTTCGGAAGTGTTCACAGTAAATGTAACTATATTTAATGGGAATTTCGTGAAAAAAACCATAATTTGAGGTTAAGTTGAAATCTGAGCGAACAATGATTTAGAATTAAACATTTCAGACTGTATCTTATGGTACCTTATAGTTTTTAAGCTGCTGATTCCATTTCTGAGTTCAGTTTTTCTCTAGAATGTAAGATAATTTAGTTTTATTTAATTTAAGTTGTACATTTTTATGATTAGCCACAGTTTTGGAAGAAAAGAGAAAATAGAAAGGAAATAGGTCAGGTGTCTATAGCTCAGAAATGTTGTGTAGAACATGAATCTGTAATTATTTTTAAGATCGGTTCATGCATAAAAAAGATATCAGCAAAAATAGAAAAATTAGTAATTTCATAAAGACACAACATAATCAAATTTAATATGGTTGCTATGGATAATTGCAGGTTGCTATAGAATTTTATGTTTGTATCTGGAATCTATAAATACAAGTGCATTGGAAAATTTTCTCTCTCTTGAACAAATTATCAAAGCACAACCTGCCTAATAAAAAAAATGCAGATCGTGAATTTAATTAAAATCGGTTAATCGAAAATGTGACAATTTTCCAATCCAAACAAAATCATAAAGTTCGTTTGTAAATAATAATTAAGTGTGCAAAAGTGTTAAAAACGCGTCTGATAATTAAACAGATTTTATTATAAAACATTAAAATTGCATTCGAATATTTTTATAAAAAAATAAAGAAAAATTTTGGTTGTTGCGAATTATTACTGTGTTTTATTACTTAAGAATTAATTACCGCGCATTAATGAAATTTTTCAATAAGAAAAATTAAACTGAATAATAAAAAGTGGCATCACATTTAAAGCTATTACCTTTGGATAGAATATCATTTTGTTATGATGATATTCCAAAATTAAGTGCTGTGATTATTTTAAACAAGCAATAGAGTATCCTGCCAATTCAAATCCAAATTTGGGATTCCGATTCATGCTGAGTTAAAAAATATTGGAACTGAAGAAGATTATACTGTCCTGGTATCCAAACATCGTGGGAAATAGTTACGTACATCCTGTGTAATTATAAGGAGAAATGGAGCATCGGTACACATAATGAACATGAAAATAAAAATGTAAGTTACAGTCCTTATATTAAATTTTTATTGTATTGCTAAATGTGAGGTTAGTCAAGGATATTAAATCCATATAAATTCATATGTTATATATGTGCATAAATGTAAGGATAAGGAATTTGTGAATCAAGCTGAAGATAGTACAATTATATATATATATATATATATATATATATATATATATATATATATATATATATATATATATATATATATATATATATATATATATATATATATCAAATATATCTTAATTCAGTAGTAGTTGTGAACATAAACATACTTACCGTTATTTTAAAGCAAGATCAGACAGAATTTTGTTGCAGTCATGCGTACGTGTCAATACCGTCTATGTGTTATTACATGCGAATGACTTGTAATACAATTACTTATATCGGATGAAATTTATACTTAATTTCAAAATAACGTATAATTAGTATTTCAGGAGATTAACATTCACTTATTTATTAAAAATAGAGCAGACGGGAATTAAAATAAACACAATATTTAAATTTTATGCAAGCATGCCTAATTTAACAACAAATAGAGAAATTAAATGGTTTATGCAAGCATACATAATTCAACATCATATTATGCTTTACTAATAATTTTATTTGAACCCTAACCTCTGCTAATATAAGGATAATCTTATACATTATTATAATATATTAATAAATTATAATATAATATTATTATTATTAATTTATAATATTAACATAAAATATCTATATATATATATATATATAATATATATATATATATATATATATATATATATATATATATATATATATATATATATATATATATATATATATATATATATATATATATATATATATATATATATATATATATATATATATATATATATATATATATATATATATATATATATATATATATATATATATATATATATATATATATATATATATAAAAAACTTGCCCTTTACAGATACTCAACCCATCTGGAAAACGTCATTAAATATTAACATGCTAAATCAAAATCAACCATTCTTAAGGGGTTTACAATGGCTTTGGCAACAGACTATCTAAAACGGCAACAACGCAAAACATAGGTCGTTCATCTACTTAAAAAACGTAATAAATTTCTGAAATCTCCAAATTCGATAGTCAAATTTTTCAATGCAACATTAAAAGCCCAACTAAACTTTTTATGTATGTTTCGCGTATCTCTTTCCGCAAAACTCAATAGATTTCCGTGCTATTTGGTTCTAAATCAAGAGTAAAATTTTCTTTATGGGAATAAACTGCATACATATTTATTCCACATATTATTACGTATTATAATGCCATTAATTAGCTCATACTACCTATTCATGACAGTGTGAACCAGCATTCCTAAAAATGAAGTAACCACATAGGGGTTTCTCTAAAGTATTATTTCTCATTCCATTTTAATGCTTTCAAATAAAAATCTTTTTCATACATCCGAAATACGCCATCCGTATAATGTAACACTAAATATACCAATGAGTCAAAAGAATCTCCCAGTTTAGGATTCACTGGTTTATAAAATAATATAAGGAATTGGCAGCTTTGCAGGAATTGAAATTATGACCGTTTTTGTTCTTTCAAGCCGGACAAGTCTAGGATTTAGTTTGAATGATAAGAAGATTTTGGTAATTCAGCGTTGAAGTATTTAAATTACAGCGTTTGAGAGAAATATGCAGATAAATATATTAACGTATGATGTAGAATTAAGTTTTTATAGATTTTGAAGATATTCTATATTTTTTAGGTAGTGATGCTTTAATTGTAGTAATGACTAGGGATATAATTAGATGGTAGATGAAATTTTACTAACTTCATGTAAATTAAAACATACAGTTGTACGTATGGCCTTAGACCTCAGATAGATAGTTAAGTAAGAATCATTATCGTATATTTTAGGATAGCTAAATAAAGTAAGAAATATCGGGTTCCGTGTAGAGATATGCTAGTAGGTAGGTTGTTGCAAAAGCGATTATTAAAATGAGATTACGGAACACATAACACATTTTTTGCGAAATTTTTTTTATACGGGGAGTATTCGTGAACGGGTATAAATATAAAAGGGAACAGTTTATCGTGACAGAAAGTTGAGAACCGGTGTAGGTTGATAATAAAAAATTATAGGAGCGCAAAAGGAGATTTACATTGTTAACAGTGCATCAGCGGTGGCACCAGATTCACGATGGATTAAGGTATATTTAAATATTTCAAGGACTTGTTCCATGTTAT
Organism: Vesta saturnalis; assembly: GCA_036346205.1. Classification (NCBI taxonomy): domain Eukaryota; kingdom Metazoa; phylum Arthropoda; class Insecta; order Coleoptera; family Lampyridae; genus Vesta; species Vesta saturnalis. The sequence goes on from JARFJB010001278.1 coordinate 4,528,686, forward strand.
TCAGTTTTTCCTAAATTAATAAAATCAATAAAGTTCGTAATTCTGTGTCCGGTTATACTTGGAAAAGTGGCGAATCAACCCCTAGGTGGCCGCATCTATCATAGACCTAGGCCTGGTGAGACACATATGCTGTTCTTCTGAAGTGCGCTTGTGCGGAGCAGTTTAGCGTAACGAATTTATGTCTAAATACACATTTTTCTTGAGCATCATAGGCTTTTGAATGTATAAATTTTATTGTCTGTTTAGAGCGCTCTTTTCCGGATTAAAGTGTTTTATTTAGTTTTTCTATTACGTAAAGGGTTTTTCGGTGGTGACAGGTGAAGCCTGTGCTCAACGAGCACCAATCCAAAACTTAAGACTCGCTTGGAAATGTTTTATTTAAAATAAGTATTGTTTTATTATTTATGTATATCACTTCTGGACGGGTTGCGGATAGCGGTTGTTCGTTCCGGGGGTTGGAAACGGATTCAGACACCAACCAAAGATAAGCTCCTGTTCAGGTGTTCTTTGGAGCCAATCGTGGACGGCAGATACGGAAGCTGACAAAGGTCACAGATTCCCTTGACAAACAAGATCCTTCAGCAATGATTTATGATGGCGGTTCAATAAATACGAGCTCTCTTAGTGTACTTAAATTATATTAATCAATTTAAACTACTCTTAATCTCATATTCATTAATAAAATGCAGCTTCGATCTATGAAATAAATCAGCCTATATAGAAGCGTCATAAGCTGCTTTAATTAATATTAAATCAATTAATGATATAATACTTACTTTGACATTCTCAAATTATTGCTCATTAAATAACGGATCGGTTGATATACAATTTTTCCACTTTCTACTAACAAAAAATACTTATTCTACAGGATGTCTTAATTAATAGTTATGGACACTTGTCTAGTTATAACTCAAAATTTACAGAAGTCGGTTGCTGCTTGCATATATGTTAGCGGTTGGAATGTATTATTAAAACTAGTTTCTTTTACATAATGAAAACGAGATTACAATTTCCATTGTAGTTAGAAATTATTGCAGGTTTAACTTTAATTTTTAATTTCAGGGGTGAATTAGTGAAATTTGTTTTCTCCATAATTACAAAACTTAATTTGTTCTTAAACGGTATTTGCAGAGTCAAAATTATCATATCGATTAATTTATAAGAACGGTATTAATTATTAATTATTTTATTAATTTGAGACTATTAATTATATTTATAGGGTTTCGAATTCTATTTTTTGAATATTTATATATATATATATATATATATATATATATATATATATATATATATAAATAAAAACTAAATTATTACTTGTCAAGCTTTAATTTCGGGATATAAAACAGGAAATTTGCATTTATATTAACGGCGTAATCTAAAAACATCTTGACGTTTGTCTAACATAAACAATTTCACCTTGAACATCCAAACTTTAACATGATTTTTATTTGACATTCGTTACGAATCACGGTGTAATTATTTATAATACTTAATTAATTGACGAACTCAATTACGGTGTCCATCAGCGGAGTAAAACAGAAAAAATTAATCTTCACACTTCTTTTACAGTATTAATAAATTTTGCTTTTGTGAATTCTCAACTTAGGTGGGGCTCTGAGGTGCAAAAATCTTTCAACAATTTTTAATTTATTGAAGAGGGGATAATTTGATAATGTCTTAATACTGATAATTAATAATATTGTCCATTCCATATAATGTTTGCGTTTTGTCGGTGATGGCAGACGCAGGTTGATCAGCAGTTGTAGATATCTTCTATCAGTTGAAGAAGCTCTATGGAGTTTCTACCATCGGACCTCGTGCGAGGTCACGCTTCGTGGTGTTCGCATGAATCTTGCAAATCACGTAACGTAATACATGTTATGATGTATTGAAGTGGTAATTCTCCAGACCGCATGCATCATAAAAAATTACGTGGAGAGATAGTGGTGGCGCTATCTGTTTTATCACGTAGGAGTATCTCTGCTTCTAGTAGCTGTTGAGGTGGCTTCCAACTGCTTCAATCGGGTGGAAGTAGTCCTTTACGGCATTGAACGCAACAACAAATGAGTGTAGACCTCTACGTTGATTGTAACGTCAGTGATTCCATTTTTTTTTTTGCTAGACCAGTCGGAGGTTAAAATTTGTTTGTTAAAGACAAAGATACATCCACAATACACTCTTTATAAAAAAAAACATTTTGTAATCTGTCTTGAACTTTCTGTGACATTTATTCCTTGTGTGGTTTTAATAATGCGTTGTCACAATTCGTTTTTATTATTTATTAGATAGGCTGCCATAAACCTTCTCCTTTATGTAAACTTAGTAGACAAAATCCAAATAATTTAAATATGGAGCCAGAGAGGTTATGAAATTCGAATAAAACGGTCTATCCCTTTCGGTAGATAAGTTTTATTTAAATAATTTCATATGTCCCGTAAGGCAGACGTATCGGTTCTTTTTTAAAGCCTGGCACATACGCCGAAGATTTTGGAGTATCTCGTCAATTTTCTCTATGTACTTCTTCGGCGTAAATGTTTTACCTGGATTCAAGAAACTATATTGCATCAGACAAGTCGCAGATCAAACAGTACTCATGACCTTCTTTTAATGTAATTTCGGTTTCAAAATGCGTCGTGAGGGTTGATCACGATTCAACCACTGAAGTGATCGCTTATGGTTGTCATATAGTATACATTTCTCTTCGCACGTCACAGTTTGATTAAAACGGATCGCTTTGCTGCGCAACAGAAGCGCAGGCGAAAACTACTAAAAAAACTTAGCGTGGTATATTTTTTTGGCAGTATGTAAAGTCAAAGTTAGCTGTGATCTAATGTAGATCGTCACGAAATTAATAAAAATGAAAACAACTCGAAAAGTAATTATTTTTCACAAGTGTCAAATTTAGATCTTCCATTTGGTCAGCTACCATAATTGTTACTTGTTTAAATTGCAAGGTTTGCTAATGTGTGAAAATAGAATTATGGGCAACATACTAATGTTGGTGAACACCCTATATATTATTACAGTTTTGAATTCCTCTCAAAATTTTAGGCCGATTTCGTATATCATGTCTTATACCTAAGCCTTTTTTTAACATAATTGAGGTTTTATGTTAAAAATGACGTTTGCAGCATTAAAATAATGATTAATTTTTCCTACAAGGAAGCGTTTTGTATTTACCTTAGGTAGAGTTCCTTGTAGAAGAAAGGCCTACTTTAACACTTTTGTAACATTTCAATAACCACTAATACAGGGTGTTCCAAAAATACGATTAAAGATGAACTTGACAATAGCTATTTTATCTGATTAGGGATTAAAAATAAGCGTAAGTTTGTATAAGGTTATGTATTCCGAAAATGTGCAGTTTTTTAAATATTGCCAATTTAAAAATTTTAAATGTCGATTTTGCGGTGACTGGTACAATGATTACTCTTAGTTGGCTAAGATCGCGTTGAAAAACCTATTGAAATCTGAAAAGATGTATGGAATTGTCAGTAAAACACATCTGTCCGAGTGGCAGTAAAAATGATGACATATTATGTCATATTACTATTTAAAACTCATAAATAATAATCATACCGGACCGCTTAAATTATACAAACAAAGACTAGTTCAAATTTGTAAATTCACTCCTTACTCGCTGTATGCAATCTTCCATAGTTGTTAAGGGAGAGTTATACACTCGATCCTTAATTATACCCCAAATAAAAAAATCGAGCACTGAAAGATATGGGGAGCGGGGTAGCCGCATATTTGACTTCGACAGTAGTACCAGGGCACCATCCCGTCCACTTTTTTACGTCACAAGCCCCGCCCCCTGGGACACCTTCCGCCGCCAATTTTGTTTTCTGTGACGTCACCATCGGACACCTTTGGTTGCCATTTTTTATATGCCCACGTAGGGATCGTATTTTTTTCACCTTATTAATACTTATTAGGGTTGTTTTTATCAAAGGATACTGCATAATTAAAATAAAATTATTATTACATTTCTTTTAATTCCACCTACAGATTGTGACCTTTTACCTATACGAAAAATTTATCTATGCATTGGGGGTTGCATTCTAATAAGGGGCCCTAGTCTTGTAAGACGGGAATCTGTTCGCGGGCTTCGCCCTCGTCATAAAAATTGTATTCTAATAAGAGGCCCTAGTCTCGTAAGGCATAGATTCCGTAAGAAAAATTAAATATGAATGAAAATGATTAAATCGTATTATTGATAGAAGCAGATGGATTTGGTATTTTTTTAAGTTAACTTGTGTATTAAAATTATTACAGGTAGTGTAAGCCCAAAAATTAAATGCGTATGAAAAATGATTAAATCGTATTATTAATAGAAACAGATGACTTGGTATTTTTTAAAGCTGGTGTTTATGTCTATCTAACATGAAGTTTAAGTTTCATTCTGCCGGGGATAAATGTTTTTGTTTTTACAATATGGTTTATTTTTCGTAATGAGTTTATTATAAAAGACATTGCATAATAATAATTAAAATTATTATTACATTTCTTTTAATTCTTATCTACAGCTCGTGACCCTTTACCTACACGAAAATTTATTTATACATAGTTTAAATTATTTAACTTCGATGTCATTAAATAAAACGAGTAATTCAGTTATAACTAATTAGATTGCTTACGGCAATAACATGCTTTAAAATGATTTTACATATAAAATGCATTTATGAAGATGTTATACAATGCAATCGGAAAGTAACAACCACTTATTGACATCGTGTTAAATGAATGTGTTTTCGTCATAAGGTTTATTATAAGAGAGAGACTGCATAATTGTTATTAAAATTATTATTACATTTCTTTTGAGTTCCATTTGACGTTTGTGGCCTTTACCTATATACCAATTTTATTACATCATGCTTATTTTTACCTTGAAAAAGTCACCTTCAACATTATACATAATTAAAAATGAGTAGTTAAGTTGCCATGTTTTAAACGATTTCTACCTTTAGAACATTAAATTATGTGTACAAGATCTAAGCAGAAATAAAATGCATTAATACGATAAATGGTTACACATATGCATTATAGTCTGTTTTGCGCTTCATTGTGTACTCCCGTTAATAGTGCTATCAATTAAAAGTAAAATATTAAAGGTCGACTGCTAAATTATATGCTCAACATTTAAGTGGAAATTAAAATTGCATTAATACGTTAGTTAATACACATATTAATTAAAAGTAAATAATGAAGGTTGAAGGTTAAAATTATGTGTACAAGGTCTAAGCAGAAAATAAATGCATTAAATGGTTACACATATGCATTACAGTTGTTCGTTTGCGAGAAATTTGAACTTGTATTCTAATAAGGGGCCAACTGCTAACTTATAAGACAGACAAAGGGCCAACGCCCTACTGCCGTGGCCCCTTGTTAGGAAATTTGAATTTGTGCCATCATCTAGTTGTGTATGGACTAATGAATGTTTTCTGTAATAAAGGTGGCACCACCCAGCGTTATATTTCTAGAACTAATCAGGGTTTTGTTTGTGGCACCATCTAGTGGTATATTTTAAACTAGCGAATGTTTTCTGTAATAGAGTCGGCGCCGCCTAGCGGTATATTTTAGGGCTAATTAGGGTTTTTTGCGATGCCATCTAGCGGTGTAAAGACTAATGAATGTTTTCTGTAATAGTGTTCGTCTCTCCCTCATCTCTCTCTCGTCTCTTCCTCAAACACTCAAATCAAGGAATCAAATCAATTAAGCAGATCAATACCAAACAAATCACATCAATCTCAATCAATCAAATCGTAACTGACAGCTCGCGAAAACTAGCTTACAGCTCAAAAATACTGATTGGACTAACTTACACTTTCCTAAAACAAACCAACCACAATTCAAAAATACCAAATTGATTTAACTTAATCATACAAAATCAGCTCTCAATTCAAAAAATAGCAGTATAATTTAACTTACAGCGTGAATAGAAAGCCAATCTCACACTTATTGTAATTACCCATCTAACCGCCCTTTCGCATTACTGCAACATTGTTATTGCAGTTTCGAACGCCGTTAGGAAAACAAGTTTATTAATAAAAATTGAAGGAAAGCTTAGCGTTTGAAAATATATTATGAACAACAATACATCATTTATTTAATCAAATTTTTATCGGTCTTCTTCTTCTTTTTCAACCGTGATTCGTCGCTATCATCATCATGGTTTTGAGACTCGTCCTTCTCCTCTACCTCATTGCTCTTCTTCCACTTCATCATCTTGGATGTGAGATACATCCATCTTATCCACGTCATCGTTTCCATCATCATCTTGAACGGTTATGTTGTAATAGTTCATTAACAAGTCAGTAAAATCTCTAATGTCCGCTGATTTTGGCTCATAAACAGGAGAATACATTATAATAATGCTCACTCGATGACGACTACACTTTAAAGAGCGAAACGCGCGAGAAACGAGAATGTTACCTGTGCGCGGGGGCACTCGTCAATGTTCGGATAGAATCGGTTATCTTCGGCGAAGTATGAAGTGGTAGCTGCCGAAACAGCCTTCGCAGCCGTCTTAGGAGACAACACCTCTGCCAAAAAAGGAGTTTAGATTTATAAACAGGCCCCTAGGGAAGGTATTGGACCGTGGTTGCGAAATAAGAAGCGTACACTCTGCATAACTCCTGCCTCACGTCTTAGGTTAGGTCAATACTCGCGCGCGAGTATAGGTAAAATAATTTTAAAGCATGTTATTGTCGTAAGCAAACTAAATAGTTATAACTGAATTACTCGTTTTATTTCAATGACATCGAAGTGAAATCATTTAAACTAGGTATAAATAAATTTTCGTATAGGTAAAAGTCACAATCTATAGATGGAATTAAAAGAAATGTAATAATAATAGTTTAACTAACAATTATGCAATCTCCTTTGGTAAAAACAACCCTAATAAATATTAATAACAGATAAATGTTTTTATTCTCAGGTGAAAATAAAATACGATCCCCACGTAGGTATATAAAAAATGGCGACCAAAGGCGTTCCAAGGGTGACGTCACAAAAAAACAAAATGGCGGCGGAAGGTGTCCTGGTATTACTTTCGTCTGTCCAAATGATATTGTCCAAAGAAAATTATTCCCTTGCGCGTTATCATAAATTCACAAAATGCCACTCGTCTAGGAAAATCAGTGTTTTGTAAATGTTGCACACTGGAAATTGTGTGTAGATGAAATTTATTTTTTCGCAATATTCTGTGAAATGTTGACTTGGACTCTAACGCCGCTGGTCTTACAGACATTGTTGGATATGCGGCAAAATATCCCAAAATTACTGTTTCAGTATATTCATTATTGACAAGCGGATAATTTCTTTCCCTTGTCGGACCAAAAGTTCTTGAAATTATCTATAATTTGTTTAACTGCACATGATGATGGCTTCTGCTTTTACGGATATCGGATGGAAAAATGTGTCACATGTTCTTGATATAACTTTATCACATTCTCCGTAAATAATAAATTAGTTTAAATAGTCTTCGTTTGAGTAATTTAGGCGGCCCGGAAAGATTGCTTACACCTTTAAATAGTAGAATGACAGAATGACAGCTTCTTACATTTATCCAGCATTTCATTCATTTTTAACGCCGTCTTGTCTTAGTCAACCAAGAGTAATTATTATATTGAAGTCACAGCAAAATCGCCATTTAAAAATATTAAATTGGCAATATTTCGGAAACTACAAATTTTCGAAATAGACAACCTTATAAAACTTACCCTTATTTTTAATCATTAATCTGATAAATTTAAAAACATTGGGGGTTGCCGTTTGAAAAAATTGACTTTTGGCATTTTTGTCAAGTTCATTTTTAATTTTATTTTTTGAACACCCTGTATAAGTAAATATTGAAATATCACAAAAGTCTAATAAACTAGGCCATTTCCAACCTATAGTAAATAAAAAAAGGCTTCCTTATAGGAAAAATTAATCATTATTTTAAGACCTGCAAACGTCATTCTTGACATAAAAACTTAATTATGTCAAAAATTCTTAGACTTAGGTATAGGACATGATATATAAAATCGGCCTAAAATTTTGAGAGGAATTAAAAGATGTAATAATATATAGGGCGTTCCATTTAAAATAAGCAAGTTGACATCTACTTTCGGTACCTATAACCGGAAGTGACACAACTATCAAAATATTTTAGTCGTATGTCCCCCACCAACATTAGTAAGTTTCCAAATTTTCCTATGCATAGTTTTTTCACAATCGATTGATTTGGTTCCTGGTGGGACACCCTATATAAATTCCAAATTCCTATGGTAAATGGTGTTTACTGTCTAAAATAGTATAATTAGATGTAATTTATTAAAAGCTGGCAATAATGATGCATAATAACAATTAAAATTAAATTCGCAATGTGTAAATGCAAAATATTAAATCTTAAATCTGGAAATCTATATAATATTTTATACCAATATGGAAATAAAAATAATAATAGATTCATTTCAACAATTGAAGAAGTTGTATTTTGGGGACAAATGTTTTGTGTATACGTTTGATAGTTGATAGAGTAGAGATCTCGATGACTTCACTAATTAACTTGAGTTAGGTTGGTTTCAACGTTAAGTAGAAAGTTGAAATTATGTGATAATTATAAAGTTGAGTGCAGTTTTATTGTACTCCATCTTAACTATGAAACGTTTGTATTGTTTCATTCTATTACGTATAAATTGTTTAGTTTGGCCTATATAAACCGCAGCGACTGTCACATAGCCGTGATTTTATCACATATTTGCCGGTATTTTGGAAATTTTAAAATAGTTTGTTAGTACCGTACATCTAAAATGTATTAAAATTCATGCAATTGAGTTTGATAAGGCATACATTTTTGTAAAGCTTTCGATTGTAACGTTTTATGTTTTTTTTCTTTACGTATTTGGAAGGTATTCGAAATTTTTAACAAATAACGATTGCATTTAGAGTTCTTTTCTAAAAACGAAATATAAGTTTTGTGGTTAATCAAATTGAGATGAAAGTTTAAAATGAAAATGGGATTTACGTATTGGTATCATTTATTAGTGAGATGCTTTTTACTAGTTTGGTTGGGAATTTCTTTGTAAATAAGAATTGTTTGTAATTTTTTAGATAACGTTAAATATAGTCATTTGCGTTAAAATTGCGTCATAGAAAAATTACAGAACACATTAAAATGGTTATTTTGTATTCAAATATAGTGTAGAAAAGCATATTTCGCATTTTATTGAAACGTTGTAGGCGAGAAATTGTCGGAATTTTTCGATAGATTTTTGTCTTAAACAAAGAGTTTAGATTTTAGATACGAGGGATTAAGTTCTAGCATCGTTATGAAACTTTTGATTCGTATTGGCGCGTATTCAAAAATGTTTAAGTAATCTTTTTTATGACTGGCTAATTAAGTACTAAGCATATAAAAATGCAATGTGCCGGCTAATGAATCATTCACGAGGGTCTGAGCTAGTAAAGGCGCAGATGCGTTCAAAAGTTACTGTTACGGCAGCGAGTGAAGCACCGCGGAACGTCGTTACTAATCAACCACCACGAGATTGATTTATCGTTAAGAGCAGTTTGTCCAAAGGGATTTTGCCGAGATTACAAGAAGGTGTTACGTGTTCATTTACTTAGTGATTTTACTGTTCTATGGCGTAGTTATCGTTTTTATGCGGAAGAAACCAAACATAACATTCATCCCTAATTCCATACATCAATTTCACAGTTCACCGATAACAAATAACTCGCTGTAATGAAGCAAACTTTTCGTGCATTAAAAACTAATAAGTGTTATTTAGAATGAAAGTAAATTTAACACGTAAAATGGAAGTTTAAATATTAGTGTACGTATAATAAATTGTAATTTTAATCCAAATGCAATTTGTAAGCGAAAAATTCACCAGTTGGGCCATACGTTTCGAGCGCAGTTACGTCGTTCGCATTGCCGAGGCCGCCAGTGAGTTTATCCTCTGGGTTCCACCAGGTATCGGTACAACAAAAAGGACTCTAGAAAGTCAAGGTAATCATTTATGTGCATATTTTTTTGCTGTGGTTGACAAACTTTAATACATATTTGTGTGTACTTTATTATTTTTTGTACGTACTAACGGACGAACACGCTGACTTTTAAGATTAACGTCTTATTATTTTATCGTTTAGATTTTTAATATAAGCGTATTCATCCGTGTTGTAATCCAAAAGTGTTTAAGTGTTTTTATATGTTATACTGACAAATTTGTATAGAAATTATCTGTGTCGAATGCAATTTATTTGATTATGATCATTTGTTATTTTGGCATATGAAATGTTTGTGATCATCTTAGTAAAAGACGACTTGGAAACTAGCTAGTATCATCGCCTAATAAGTAAACTAAATGATTTAACTTGAAAGAATAATTAATGTAACAATTGTGAGGTTATTTCGATGGTGGTGATTTCATAATGTATATCTTTAGGTGAACGAACTGTTGTTTTTTTTTAATGTGAACCCAGCCGTGAACCCATTTGTTGTACAGCACAAGACTTACGCTCATATTAAGCGTTGGTTTTGTTGAGAATTAGAGCATTGAATTAACGTCAACATTTTGTGTTTATGTCAAGTAAAGTAATTACGCTCGGAAGATATTGATTTTTTTTTTAATATAATATAACATTTAACGAAAGACGGGCCAACACATTAGTTTTCATGAATTTGAGCGTATGTTATAGCGGTTTAATTTCAAGTGGGTGTAAATATAATTGAAGTGATTTCTTTTATTGGAAGTAAAATCACGTTGAAATTCAGATTTATTGAGTAAAGTACCGCAACAGAACTGTTGTTTTTGATCAGATTAGTGATTGATTTTTGCAGGACGCAATTATTCTTGCTAAGCGTGCGATATTATTTGTAGCCTTTAAGGTATAGCGAAGATCTGCTGGTCCCAGGACCTCCTGTGATTACGTTCAGGTAAGCAAGTGATTTGAGTATTATTGCGAGCTGTGAACTGGCGTAATTACGCATTTCAATCCCGATTGTGCCACTTCAAATACTTTAGTGCCCTTTCCGGTTTTTATTCCAACCCCACTCCTATTTTGACTGATTTATGGTGAGCTATCCTATTGAGCGCAAAATTTAGTAATACCTTACTCAACCCAACCACCGAGCTAGTCGAGCAAAACCCCACTTTTACCTGTTATCTCGTTCTACTGCCAGTTTATACCGTAACGCAACATCTGTACAATTAAGTTGATATACCAAAATTATTACCAGCGCCATACGTATAAGTCCATATAGTGTGGGAAGAATAAAAAAAACACCGGTATATCAGATTGCAATGAATCAGAATTTATGGGAGATTTTCTGAATATATGCTAGACTTTTGTTTGTGATTTCTTAAAAAACCTAAGTAGCTATTTTTCTTACATAGTACTATTCACAGACAAAGCTGCAATAGTAATAAATAATAATTTATAGATTGATTCCAAAACTTGATAAACTGGCAACAAGTTCATTGTAACTTGTTTTGAAAATTTAATTGTGCAAGCTTGGTGGAGCTTAATGTAATATAAATAAATAAAATCAATAAAAGTGTCCTCTATAGTACATAAATCATTACAGTCTGCATCGTTTTGATCAAAAATGAATAATTAATGCGTGACTAATTTCATTCCAATGAGGCAAAAATTTATTTGTAAAAGTAGAGGGTGGTAAATAGATGGTAATTAGACATTTTACACTTATAATTTTAAATATACACTAAAAATGTTTTATTTATTAACTACAGATAGATTTTCTTTCTTAATTTCGAATTCGAATTCCAGAACTGTAAAATATGAAAATTGTCGACAGCAAACCATCCGATGACAAGCTCCTAAAATCTTTCCAGGTAGAAAACCAAATGTCTTGAATCAAAGTTTTAACTAAAAATGAGCCATTTCTTTTACGTAGTAAAGATTTTGTATAAACAAATCATTATTTTGTTTCTCAGGAAGTTATAAGCCTTGATAAAGAAAATGAGCCCAAGGTTGAGAAGATCGGTAACCACGTCGTAAAAATTGGTCATTTTTGCGAAAAGCCGGATAAACAAACGGATTTTATAAAAAATTATTGAGCCGATCCTGCTTATCTTTCGCACACCTCTAGAGTACATTAAAACTCATCACTTCTGACTGGTATCATTAAATCACCATTGATAACGAATGTGTTAGAGTGTTTTTGTGTTTTGTTATAAAATATATGTTTATTTACTTACGAAGATTGAATGTACTGCGTCTGTCTGTATGTTAACTTTGTGCTTATTCATTGTGAATAAAACCACAGCGCTGAGTTCTTACTATATGAGCACTTACGTTCAATGATTAACACCGTGCCAAATTGCCGCAATCTTGTAGTGTATTCAGGAGCCACTTAGGTTGTACTGGAGGCCATTTAATAAACGCCAATTCAGGAGCTCCTACGGCAGCGATCACTAGTGATTGCGTTACATACTTACATGGTTATTTTGTCTTTTACTTTTAGGCTATTTCTATCAGGATATTTTCACAACTGTGAGCGACTAAACGCATCTGACTTGAGTTAATCCATCCTATTAGACTAGCGATGACTAAGGTAAGCCCAACGGTCTAGTTTCATTCTTGATCACAATTCGTGTGTTTGTTAAACTGTGTTCGTTTTCCGCTGAACGAGTTATAAGAGGGGTCAATCTACATAAAATGCGTGGCACCTTTTCTTTGGGTAAATTGAATTCTTCAGATCCTTAGTGCAACATTGGCTTACGCACCCAGTGCACCGGCGTTCTTTAATACTGCAGCCGTTTTGGGTATGTAACAATATTATCGACCAAAAGTCTCTAGATCACAAGGATGCTTTTCAACAGTCAAACCCGTCTACACACTTATTGCAATTTTCGTTTATTTTTTCTGGCTTACTAGTCATTTTCTTAAAACATGGAACATTTTACTTTCACATATTGGTTACAAAGTTACTGTTCTACAATCAAGTTTACAAATTCGGGCCACCTTTGGACAGATCTTCAATCCGTGTGTCAAAATTGGTTCTAATTTTCGAGTTCGCGCATGGTGGCAGCATTGCGCTCTTATGACGTTGCATTAAACATCATTTGGAACTTGTTTTTGTGCAGTGATTGTGCTTCGGAACGTGCGAAAATGCAGAGACAACGTTGCAAACTCGATTCAAAGTGTTTTTGTTACGTTTGTGGAAGTTATATGCTCCGTAAACGTGGAAAAATCATGACAAATGCACTCAAAGATGCCTATTTGCAATACTTTGGTTTTCCTGTAGTAAACACTGACAAGCCATAGGTACCGAAATTGTTTTGTAACGCATACAGAACAAAGTTGTACAAGTGGTCACTTGGTGAAAATGTATACTTTTTATTTTCTGTGCCAACGTTATGGAGAGAACAGAAAAATGATGTAGATGATTTTGCTCGATGAAGATCGAATGTATAAACGCAAAAAAAATAGCACAGTATAAATATCCTGACGTATCATCAGTGTCGAAACTAGTTCGACGTACGGACAGTGATCCATTGCCAATTTGTCCAAGTACAAGTGAAAACAATGCCTTAAGAACTTCGTCTTCATCACTAGCCTACACTTTTTCTGCTGTACATAAATGACTTTATTATTCTATGTCAAATCAAGAAATTAAAGCTGAAATAGCAAATTCAATCAACAAAGACATTCAACGTATTCTCGAATGGGGAACCAATAATCTAGTTAAATTTAATGCTAACAAAACTCAGTGTTGCCTTGTGTCCGCCAAAAAAGATCGACCATTTCCTGTTCTTAAGTTTTCAGACTCTATTACTCTGTTGGGTATGACTGTATCTTCAAATCTCACATGGGTTGACCATCTTCTGTCAGCTACCAAAATAGCTGCTCGTAAAACAGGCTTTTTGTACAGATCTAAGCAATACTTTACCTCTCGACAACTCCTTCTGCTGTAGGCCCTAATTCGGCCTCATCTGGAATACAATTCTCACCTCTGGGTTAGTGCTCCCCAATACGCTCTCGATATTGTCGATCGTATTCAAAAGAGAGCGATCAGGCTTATAAATGACCCGTCTTTAACTTCTCATATACAGTCCCTTGAGCATAGAAGGATGGTTTCAGTTCTTTCTTTGTATTATCGTTATTACAACGGCTATTGTGCTGCTGAATTATATTCTTTGATACGATCTCGGGCTGTCTTTGCGAGAAACACTCGGTTCGCTCATTCATATCATCAGTATGCAGTACAAATCTCTACTTGTCGTACCAAACGGGCGCAATCCTCATTTTTCTACACGGCTTCTAAACTCTGGAATGATCTCCCTAGTTCCTGTTTTCCTCTCACTTATGATATGAGAAAATTTATGGTAGCTGTTCATAGGCATCTATTGGCAATTCATTGTCCGTCTATCCATCCTCCTAAGTGTTCGTGAGTGCTTTAGTACGATAGGCCAAATTTAGCCTGTTCAGGTCCACAATCATAAAAAAAAAACTGGCGAGCAATGAAATCGATTTCGTTATGGAAGAAAAGCATTTAATTTCGTAAAATGAACTGAGTGATGTGATTCGCGATTTGAATTTATCGTAACAAAAAGCAGAGTTGCTTGCATCACGGTTGAGGGAATGGAAACGTATTGACCCTAAAACACATGTCACTGCATACAGAAATAGAAATCACGCGATTTTACCGTTCTTCAAAAAAGAAAATGACATGTGTTTCTGCAATGATATCAAAGGTTTATTTGATGTGATGAACCCACCATATGATCGAAATGAATGGCGTTTGTTCATAGATGGTTGTAAGTACAGTTTGAAGGCGGCTCTACTCCACATTGTAAATAAAAAACCATCCACTCCGATTGCTCAAGCAGTACAAACTAAGGAATGCTACGACGCAATGCGTACAATTTTGGCCAAGATTAAATACAATGAGCATCAATGGAAAATTTGTGGCGATCTAAAGGTTGAAAAATAAATTAATTGTACTTAATTTAGAAACATTAATTGATTTACATGGTTCTAAGTAAAGTTTGAAGGCGGCTCTACTCCACATTGTAAATAAAAAACCATCCACTCCGATTGCTCAAGCAGTACAAACTAAGGAATGCTACGACGCAATGCGTACAATTTTGGCCAAGATTAAATACAATGAGCATCAATAGAAAATTTGTGGCGATCTAAAGGTTGAAAAATAAATTAATTGTACTTAATTTAGAAACATTAATTGATTTACATATTCATTACAGGTTATTGGTCTATTGGTTGGGATGCAATCTGAATTCTCGAAATTTTGCTGATTTCTGTGTCTGTGGGACAGCCATCATTATGTGAGAAAGATGTGGCCGAGTCGTACCATTATGAGCCAGGACAACAAAACGTGTCCTCTGTCAAAACGCTCAATCGCGAAGGGCCGGTTTTCTAGTACTTAACCAAGTTGTTTCCAAAACTGTCATACGCAAAAATCAAAGAAGGAATATTTGTCGGACCTGATATTCGAAAACTAATGGCTGACGCAAAGTTTACAAAATGTTTAACGCCTGATGAAGCAGCAGCATGGGCATCGTTTCAAAGTGTTGTTCTCAACTTTCTCGGTAACCACAAATCACCGGATAACAAGCACGTAATCGGCAATTTGTTGCAAAATTACCACAAGATTGGAGCTCGAATGACTCTCAAGATACATTTTCTGCATTCACATCTTGATTGTATCCTACAAAACTTGGGCGACATGAGCGACGAGCAAGGAGAGCAGCTATACCAAGATATAGCGAAAATCGAAAGGCGATACCAAGGATTTTGGGACGAAGGCATGATGAGCGATTACTGTTGGACCCATATGCGTGAAACAGATCCCAAGCAGTATAAAAGACTCAATTCAACCTCTGTTCATTTCTGATTTATACTTTTTAATTCAATAAATGGTCGTTAATGGCCAAAAATAGTAAAATAATGAATTTATTGAATATTTCGAAACCTAGAACCAATTTTAAAAAACGAGCTGCTGATTTGGATTCAGCCCCCCAATTCACCTTATAAATAGCTTTTGGTTGGTCAGGTCCAAAACCGTGTATACTTGTGAATTAGCACAGTCTCTGTCTTATTTCTTTCAAGATCAAATTTATAACGAAAGCTTCTATTGTGGACAGAATATAAAAAGATTTACACACATGATCCAAATGTACGAAATATACCTGAGAATAACGTAATATAAGCGTAGCAAAAAAATATATATATAATTTTAATATAAAGTCGTAATACTTCTACATTTAGTATAACATTATTCTTATCTTCCAATCTACATATGCATATTTTACAAAGTTTGGGCGAGATTAGCCATGATGATGTGTGCGTGTGTGTGTATATGAGCGAGTGTATGCTTGTGTGTGCGTATACACGTGCGTGTACTTGTATTTGTGCGTGTGTGTGTGTATATGTGTGAGTGGATGTGTATTAGAATCCACTCCAAAACGATCAAACGTACCTACTTAAAATGTTGTATTTAAGCTTGATTTTATTTATCCTGGAGCTGATTAGATTTAGGGAGAAATTCGGCGGTAGAGAGGAGGGTTTCAGGATCAAATTTACATCGAAGTCTTCTATTGTGAACAGAATATAAAAAGATACCTACACTCATGATCCAAATGTACGAAATGTACCTGAAGATGGTGTTATATGATCGTAACAAAAAAACAACAAATATAATTTTAATCTAAAGTCGTAATACTTTAAATCTAGTGCAACATTATTTTTAGCTTCCAACCCACATGTACATATGTGGGTAAAGAAAGTTATGCAATCGACATTTTTTCACTATCGTTACATCAACTTATTTTACAAAGTTTCGCCGAGATCGGACATGATGATGTGAGTGTGTGCTTGTGTGCGTGCGTGCGTGCGTGTGTATGTGTCTGTAAATATGTGTTAGTATCCATGATAACTCCAGAAGCACCCATCGCATATAAACCTTAAACATATCGATTAAATATGTTCTATGCAATTCCTAAGGTACAATTTCAGCGTTTGCTCAAGTTTTTTCAATATCTGAATATCGATCACCTTTATAAGAAACGTGTAAACATTTTTTTTAAAGAGAATTTAATTTTGCATAACTTTTCTTTAAAAGGTTTTGTTAATACAAGGCCAAATAAGAGTTAAAACTATCCCCATTCCGCATATTAAATAACACTATTTGGGCAAATGGTGTGAATACTTATTTATTTAATCGAAAGCTTTCAGAAAGATACTCTTTCCTTCGTCAGGCGTAATATGAAAGTGACAAATGTGGACAAGTTAACAACAAAATGACAAATATCAATAAGGTAACTAGAGAATTCAAATTAAATTAAAATAAAGTCTTTACATAGTTACTTTATTAATATTTGTCATTTTGATGTTAACTTGTCAACATTTGTCACTTTCATATTACGCCTGACCAAGGAAAGAGTATCTGTCTGAAACCATTTTCCCAAATAGTGTTATTTAAAGCCAAATAAGTTTAAAATGAAAAAATAAGATTTAAAATCCTTTAAATTATATTATCGATATTTTTATAGGAGCAGATGGCTCTGGAATTTTTTTAAATTGAAGTTAGCATCTCTATCTGACATATATTATTGTTTTCAGAATGTTGCCTATTTTCATTATGAACGTATTACAAAAGAGGTTGCTTAATTATCCTAAAAAATACATTATTTAATTTACATTTGGTAGGCAGGCAGGTCTGTGTTGTTTCACACCAGATTAACAAATGCATAAACGAATTGCACAGACGCGTACAATTACCAGTAACATGGGTATAAAACTATATAATTTTCTAAAGGACGGAATTGACTAGCCTAATACTGAGAGGAAAGCTCAAAAGGTTGGCGGCACTTTCCGTATACAATAAAGATCCTTTTCCTTTTCAAATACACCGCAAGGGAAATCTTGTTTAAATATCGTTTTAAATAATTATGACAACTGATTACCTAAAATTAATATCTAAAACTCACGTTAAGATACTTGTGCCATGATGGAAGAACCTCATCAATCTTTACAGCAATAATATTGACAGGACAGCAGTAAACCGAAAAATTACCCACAAATTTAAGCTACCATAAACATGTGAAATAGAAAAAATGAAAAACCTTGAGCAGTAACTTTTCATCCAAGAAACCCATTACGTAGAGCACATTATAAACAATGTAGTTTGAAGTGCGACGTGATATTAAGAAGTTTATAGTTAATGCCATAAAGAGCTTCGTTAAAAAGCGTCTGTACGATGGTAATATTTGCATAATTCGGGAGAAGCTTGCAAGTGAACGAAAATGAATGAGCACCTACTTAATATCATACCTAATATCTAATAAAGTGTGTTCGCACGTTTTCTACACAAAATTGATCGCAGTGAAGATAAGCGGTGAATAGCAGAAATATTTTCCAATCGCATCTGGTATTTTCAATTTATTAACTAATATTAAAAAGTTTGTAATGTGCATAAAAAAAAAGTCGAGACAAGTCAATATTGAACAGTACATGCGCCTGGCGAACTTTGAAAAAGAAGCAATTTTATGTAAAAAGAAGAGGAAACGAATGGAAATTTTATTCGAAATAAAGTTAGGTATTAAAACTCCAGAGGGGGGTGGTAAAGAGGGTTTCGTTTATGAATGTTAATAATTTACTTTGCATAGTCCGGAACTTCTTTGTATAATTTACAGTAATCGTAGGCAAACAGGGAATTTTATCATATTAATTAACGATGAGCAATTCTGTGCCTTCGCATTTTACATTTGCTAATTAACTAATGGAACTGTTTCATTGGGTGCATAATTGATCAAGAAATGCTGTAACCGTTTCACATTTAATTAATTTTATTGCCCTTGTTGACATTCGTTAAATTATAGACTAAATTGACAACAATTAGGTTAGAAGAAAGTATTTAAACGCGCGTAATGAGTTTCGGGACTGTTTTATATTTCACTTCCCATTACAAGAGAGGACAATTAATCCAAGTTTACAAAACCCTCGTATAAAGAATTCAAAATTCTTGTATTGTTCTTTTTAAATTAAGTATAAGAAAATCGACAAAATTCTATAAATTACCAGGACCCCTTTCTAACTCCATATTGCATGCTATAGATCAAACTGTTTCGAATTTAATTGTATACGCACCATTGGTACATAAACTAAAGTGTATATCGTAAGAACAAACGAGCGTTTAGTATAGCCTGAATTGCGCCTTTAGGTAAATGAGGTATGTAGTCTTCATTGTAGAATAGCATTAACTAGACTGCCGCATTTGCAATTCTGTATCCTGATGCAATCCCCGTGCAAATAGTAAGACTGGGAGAAACTGGAATTTGCAGTGTAGGTGTTGTGTATGACGTTTAATTCAATACACATTTTAGATTTGCATGTTTATTTTAGTAAAGAATGAGAAAAGTTTCGCGAAAACTCAATGCTGTTAAATTGCAACTTTATGCAAACGTTGCATTAACAACATTGCTGCCATCTTTTGACACATAAAATAAACCGTTTTATTTCCTCTAGTTTTATATCCACATTTTAGAGTTTTCAATTTTTATGTTTAGTGGGCGAAACAAAGCTCTGTTTTTAGATTAACCATAAAAATACTTAATACGTAACTTTACTGAGTACAATAATTAATTTGAGCATTAGACGTTTTTTCGGTAAATTGTTGATTGCAATTGAACTTTTTGAGCGGCATTTCATATAAATGAACGTAGTTTAGCCTATCTATACCTAATTTGAAAAACCTGGAAGACTGTAACTATGGCAGGACCTGTAACAAACAAGCTACTCCCACGTCTCACATAATAATTAAAAATCAGGGAACGCGTTTCAAAAAAGTTATTAACATCAGCGGTGGACCGAGACGAGCTAGAGAAATTTCTAATTAATATATATATATATATATATATATATATATATATATATATATATATATATATAAAACACTGTTGTTTATCCGGGCGTTGTCTCGCGTCTGCTGGTGATGTTTCTAACTCCTGCCAGTACAAAAACGACGTTTCGGCAAAGTCTCATTTGCCATTTTCAAGTTTTCTCCTTCTCCAACTGATTTGTTCGGCTCCGTGTTACTCGAATCGAACTGAGGTCCTGCTGTCCTGTCTCCTGTTTATATTTGGTGTTATGTACTTTCACTGCTTTCACTGTTTTCCTTAAGGAAACGATCACCCGAACCAGAACCATCCATACTAGCATCATGCACAGCAGCATCATCCAACACCGAGAAAAAGAAAGTGAAATCAGGGAAAACAGTGAAAGTACACAACACCAAATCTAAACAGGAGACAGGACAGCAGGACCCCAGTTCAATTCGAGTAACACGGAGCCGAACAAATCAGTTGGAGAAGGAGAAAACTTGAAAATGGCAAATGAGACTTTGCCGAACATCGTTTTTGTACTGGCAGGAGTCGGAAACATCACCAGCAGACGCGAGACAACGTCCATGATAAACAACAGTGTTTCATACTACACTCGCCGAAACCTAAAATCAATCATATATATATATATATATATATATATATATATATATATACAGGGTGATTGGTCGAAACCATTCATTAGAAGTATTAGGAGTTCCAGCCATGACTGATTTCTGAAAGTTTGTATCTGGACTAAGTGATTCATATTCTATTTAAGGAAAATATTTTAAATGGAATCGTACTCTTTTTATGGCATATTCGAATTGTACTCGCCATTTAAGTAGAAATTTTATCAATGTTCCCTATACTTAAATTTAATAGTTTTTGAGATTTAAATTTTTGTTCGAAAATTATTGGTTGAACACTATGACATTTGACAATGCCTACTGGCGCCATTTTTAGTACGAAGCAAGTAATATTGACGTTATGCATAGGGGTATCCTTAAGCTTTACGCTGATGCTTCCGGTACTGCCGAATTATCTACAGGGTGTTCAAAATGTGACTTCCATCTTTTGAAAATAAAAACCATCAAAACTTAACTTTTTCAAATACAATGCCCAATATTTTCTTCCTTTAACGGATGCAGAATAAAATTCTGCATTGATTTGTATTAGCATTCCCTATACCTATCTTCGATAGTTTTTCTCATATTGAGGTATTTGTTCATTTCTTCTGAAATTCAAAACGATTTACCTGATTTTTCCATGGATAGCCATGGAAACCACAGCTAAGTTTGTTGTTAGTAACTGTCAATACCTTTTGTTGTGTTTCTGTGTTCGGTTTATCAAAATGGAAAATGGGAAGTATTCAAACAGGGATATTTTAAACTTCTTTTATATTCATGGAGAATGTGATAAGATTATTAGCAGAACTTGCCGTTTGTTTAATGACCGATATCCTGATTTAATACCAATGAACAAGCACAAATTTAAGCGAATAGAGTCAAACTTTTTACGGTATGGAACAGAGAAAGCTGCCAGAACACGATCAAAGCCTATTACTAGCGAAGAAGCTAATGAAGTTAATGTCCTAGCATATTTTAATAACTATCCCCACGGCTCGATACGATCTGCTGCAGAAGATTTGGGCCTGTCTTACTATTCCGTACAATACATCGTAAAGAAGCATAAAATGCATGATTATTCGTTTACCTTGGTTCAAGCACTTCATCCAGGCGATAATTTCAAGCGAGTGGAATTTTGTGAGCAAATGTTAATCAGAATTCAGGAAGACCCGCTGTTTTTACGAAAAATAATTTGGACGGACGAAGCAAAATTTACCAGAGAAGGAATGGTTAATCGACGTAATTGGCACTATTGGGCGTCGGAAGCGAGAATCAAATTTTCAAAACAAATTTAGTTTTAACGTGTTTCTCGTGTCGTGTCTCTTTTCAAATTTATGATGAAAATTTGACAAGTATAAAATATTTGGAGATTCTGAGAACGGATGTCTCTGAATTTTTAGAAAATCTGCCTCTTAATATTTTACAATACTGCTGGTATCAAATGGACGGAGCTCCTGCACATTCAACGCGTGACGTTGATCAAGAGCTTACCACTATGTTTGGTGATCAGTGGATCGGTCGAAACGGACCATGGCGGTGGCCTCCCCGATCTCCCGATCTAACTCCACTCGACTTCTACGTGTGGGGCGAAGTCAAGAATCAAGTATACGCCACTCCAGTCCACACAAGAGAAGACCTAGGCTTAAGAGTAACGACGGCATTTCGCCAGTTAAATCGTCATCACGTCAAAGAAGCTTGCACGAAAAAAGAAGTTCAGTCAAGACTTTTAGGTTGTCTTCAACAAAATGGAGGCCACATAGAACATTTATAAAATTTTGAATTGTTTTTCTTACTTTCTAATATTAATAGTTATTATTTGCATATTACTTTTATTCTCATCTTATTTGTTGACGAAATTTAACAGTTATGTTGGTTTGATAAACTACATTAATGTAATTGGTTTCTGCATCTGTAGCAGGCTTCGGCCGTGGAGAAATCGAATAAATTTTTCTAAATTTCGGACGAGATTTTAGAAATACCTGAATAACTGAAAAACTGTTGAAGATATCAATCAATCAATGCATAATTTTATTCTGCATCCGTTAAATGAAGAAAATATTGGGCATTGTATTTGAAAAAGTTAAGTTTTTATGGTTTTTATTTTCAAAAGATGGAAGTCACATTTTGAACACCCTGTAGATAATTCGGCAGTACCGGAAGCATCAGCGTAAAGCTTAAGGATACCCCTATGCATAACGTCAATACTACTTGCTTCGTACTAAAAATGGCGCCAGTAGGCATTGTCAAATGTCATAGTGTTCAACTAATAATTTTCGAAAAAAAATTTAAATCTCAAAAACTATTAAATTTAAGTATAGGGAACATTGATAAAATTTCTACTTAAATGGCGAATACAATTCGAATATGCCATAAAAAGGGTACGATTCCATTTAAAATAACAAAGTTGATGGCTACTTCCGGTATAACCGGAAGTGTAGTCATCATGAAAATATTTTCCTTAAATAGAATATGAATCACTTAGTCCAGATACAAACTTTCAGAAATCAGCCATGGCTGAAACTCCTAATACTTCTAATGAATGGTTTCGACCAATCACCCTGTATATAGGGTTCTGCATTTCTGCTCCCACCTTTGTAGCTTAGTTATTATTTAACTTAAAGTTTTAATATTTTGCACACTTCATCTGTGACCTAGGGAGCATTTTAGGAAAATGTGATTGATTATACAGCGTGGTCCAAAAAATTGTGACGTCGTAATGGTATATTTTTTAAATGACATACCTTACATTTTTTGCAGATTTAATTAACTTCCATGATTGTCTAGATAACCCTAAAATTAAATAGAAATTGCTGGACAACATCGGCAAAAAAAATAAAATGTTAAAAAAAAAATCAGCTTTACACCACTGGTTTTAAAAATGGTTAAAAATACCAATAGTGGCTCATTTTCAGATAATAAGCCAGGAACACATTAATTACGGTTTAACAATCAAGCTGATCAAATTTGGGAATCTAAATTATACAGGGTGTTCAAAATTTACTGTCAAACTTTTGAGAATTTAAAGATCTTTTTCTTTCTTATTTTAAATATAACACCCTATATTGTTTGATGGCATTCGATGCGGAATTAAAAAACAAAACTTTTCTTGAAATATGTCCCTATCAAAATTCCTAATGCTTTAAAAGATATACGCCAAAAACTCGTTTTATCAAATATTTCATTAACAATTTTAATAAAAAAAAATAACGTAGCTGTTAAATCAATCTAATGTATTGAGTGCTATTTTGACAAGTATTGCATGTCATTTGTTTACTATTGTAAGATCTCGTTTAAAGTGGTTTGCTTCTTTGCCTTTTATAATGAATTACAGCAGGGAAGAGCTTGTGGATATGATTTTCATATTGGGAGAGACCCAAAAGAACTGTTTTCTGGCGAGTCGGGTTTATGCAGAGCGTTATTTAGAACGACGGCATCCGGACAAGCGTAGTCTGCAGAATTTATTTGAAAGATTCACGCAATGTGCTACTACAGGTTACGGAAAATCCGTCCATTAGTCAGAAGGTAGTGGATGATGCAATAGATGTTAGTGAAAGCACTGTTCAACGTGTTTTAAAAGACAATCGGTTCCATGCGTACCACATTCAGTTTCACCAAGAACTTTTCGAAGAAGACTTTGATAAACGTGTGGAACACATCCCGAGGATATTCAGGCAAATCGACAGACAACATAGATAGTCTATTAATGTGTGTATGTGGGGGATCATTGGAAACCATGTCATTGGTCCGCATTTTTTCAAAGGCCATTTAAACGGGGACATGTATCCAGACTTTTTACAAAATGAGTTGCCTCGTTTGTGCCAAAATTTACCGATCGAAATAAGAAATGCAATGTGGCTGCAACACGATGGAGCTTCAGCACATTACTCACTGCAAGTTAGAAACCATCTGAATAGAGCCTTTACAAATCGCTGGATTGGAAGAGGAGCGCCACGATCACCGGACTTAATTAAATTAGACTTTTTTTGTGGAGCTACGTTAAGGAACCCGTTTACCATGAAGCTCCAACCACCCCTGAAGACATGCAACAAAGAATGCAAAATGCATTTCCAAAAAATTACACGTGTTGTATTAAGAAGATTGCCAAGGTCTTTCAATACACGTCTTCGCTTGTGTTTAGAAGAAAACGGAAGACATATTGCACATAAGTGATAAAATAAAATAATTTTAGTAATTTTTTTATTGGTTAAGAAACCCAAAATAAGTGTTTTTAATTATGTGTTTAGTTTAGTTTTGGTTTGTCATAAGTGTTGAAAAATAATTGTCATGCAATATTTGTCAAAATAGCCCTCATGCCACCTTAGTTTTTTGTTTTATTAAAATTCTAATGAAATAGTTGATAAAACGAGTTTTTGGCGTTATATCTTTTAAAGCGTTACGAATTTTGATAGGGACATATTTTAAAAAAAGTTTTTGTTTCTTAATTCTATACCGAATGCCATCAAAGTATACAGGGTGTTATATTTAAAATAAGAAAGAAAAAGATCTTTAAATTCTCAAAAGTTTGACAGTAAATTTTGAACACTCTGTATAATTAAGAATCCCCAAATTTGGTCAGCTTGATTGTTAAACCTTACTGAATGTGTTACTGGCTTATTATCTAAAAACGAGCCACTTTTAACCATTTTTAAAACCAGTGGTGTAAAGCTGATTTTTTTAACATTTTATTTTTTTTTTGTCGATGTTATCCAACCGATTACTATACAATTTTAGGGTTATGTAGATAATCATGGAACTCAATTAAATCTGTAAAAAATATAATGTACTTATGTCATTTAAAAAAATGTCATTATGACGTCACATTTTTTTGGACTACCCTGTATAATCAAACACATTTTCCTAAAATGCTCCCTAGGTCACAGATAAAGTGTGCAAAATATTAAAACTTTAAGTTAAATAATCACTAACGGAGCTGAAATGAAGGATCCGGTATATATATATATATATATATATATATATATATATATATATATATATATGGTAATGTTTGCAATCAAAACGCTCGGACAGGTCAAGTTTACTTTTTAATTAGCCACCTTATGACAAAAACTTTATTTATGACGTGATGTATTTTTGCACAATGACGTCATCATTGGTTTTTTCAATGACAACCCCAATTTTTTTGCTGCATTTTATTAGATGGACCAACTACTTAAATTATGATAACTATTTTTTTGAGAAAATAACACATTTACCGTAAGAAATAAAAATGTAACTTTAATGGGAGAAAATCATAATTAAACCTCAAAAACAAACGAAATTTATCGCAAATGTTCAAATTGCGCTCCGTTAATCATTTGACAGTGACCGATACGAGTGTAAACACTTTGTACACTGAAGGACTTCAGGAGTAATGTGCGTTTTTGCAAATTATCATCACGTCTGTATCATTTTTGACGGATGAAACAAAAACTACTTGTAAATTTGACGTTTTAAAAACATCAATTGATTTAGTGATAATGTGAACAAAAAATTCCACGTTTAACTGAAAAATAGAAATTTTAATGATGGTTGGATATGGTGATAAACCAAGAACACATGAGGAAACATGTGAATTATTCAACCAAGAACATCATAATAGACCGCCTATTGCAAGATCCACAGTAAGCAAATTGGTTGGCAAATTTACTGAAACGGGATCCGTCGACCTCGAGTAAACGAAGAAACCCAATTAGATGTGTTACTCGAAGCGGAAGAAAATCCTCACCATTCTACAACGCAGCTATCCCTAAATGACAACGTAGACCACTCTTTTGTCGTGAAGTTGTTCAAGAAAGAGAAATATCATCCTTACAAAGTTCAATTGATTCCCGAATTAAACGAGGATGATCCAGAGCGCCGCATGCAGTTTTGGGAAGAACTACTGTTACGCTACAATGGATATCCCAACTTTTTTAAACAATATGCTATTTTCAGATGAAGCCACTTTTTGCCTAAATGGGACAGTACATCGTCACAATTGCAGGTATTGGACAAGAAACAATCCCCACTGAAATCAAGAGTCTCACAGTCAACACCAAAGAAAATTAAATGTTTGGATTGGAATAGTCGGACATCGTTTAATGGGACCTCACTTTTTTGAAGGGATCCTTACAGCAGCACGTTATTTGGACTTTTTGCAGTTTGATTTAGTGCCAGCTTTGACAGCAATGTTTCCAAATTATCACGAAGGAAATGTACCACATCAGGATATTTGGTTACAACATGATGGGGCGCCTCCTGACTTTGGAATCAACGTCCGTCAATATTTTGACGCCACATTTCCTGAAAGGTGGATAAGACGTCGAGGAGCAATTGAGTGGCCACCGCGTTCCTCAGACTTGACTCCCTTAGATTTTTTTCTGTGGGGTTATTTAAAATCAAAGGTTTATTTTAATAGGCCAAATAATTTAGACGAGCTACGGCAAATAATTTGTGCTGAAGTGGAGCGCATGACTCCTAAAGTCCTTGAGCGAAGTGTACAAAGTGTTTACACTCGTATCGGTCACTATCAAATGGTTAGCGGAGCGCAATTTGAACATTTGCGATAAATTTCGTTTGTTTTTGAGGTTTAATTATGACTTTCTTCCATTAAAGTTACATTTTTATTTCTTACGGTAAATGTGTTATTTTCTCAAAAAAAATAGTTATCTAAGGTATCAATTTTTTACACCATAATTTAATATATATATATATATATATATATATATATATATATATATATATATATATATATATATATATATATTTCTTTAATTCGTTACAGACGACCGCTGATGATGATAGCTTAGCTAATGAAGCGCGTGGTACGTGGGTGTATTTTGTTTGTTATTTATAACAAAAATATATATAAAACGATTAGAGGTTGAAGGAGGGTGAAGATGAGGTTGACACTGGTGGTGTGGATCTAAAACAGTTTTGAAAAAGTACTTTGTATTTTGACCAAAATTAAAGCTAAAAATATTTTAAATTGTACCCTCACCTCGTTTTGAAATGAGCTCACCATGCACTATCATCGTATAAGCGCAAATAAAATGTACATTCCTCCTGTTTTAACACTACGCCATTTTTTAAGAAAATGCACTTTTACTGCACCATGGTTGTATTGATAGGAATGTTCAACCTGTTGCACATATGAACAAAATGTACATACCACCTGTTTTGCAATTTGGTAATTTTCCTAATGGACCATCGCCGCATTGAAAAGAATGTTCAACCCTGTTGTACATCTATTTTATTTCTTTAATTTATTATGTTAAAGAACTATCAATCGTATAAACATGAACAAAAAGGTGTACACTTGCCGTTTTGAAATTGCGTAATTAATTCACCATCGCCGTATTGAATGTTGTATTTTGAAATGCAGCTATCTATTTTTAGCTTAAAAGAAAGGTTTGAACATTTTTGTTCATGCTTTAGGATTGGTAGAAATTCCTTTAAACATAAAAAATTAAAATATTTTATGCATAGCAGGGCTAAACACCCCTTCCAATAGGGCGATAGTGCTTTAAGAGACTATTTTCTTAAAAATAAGGTAATTTCAAGACCGGAGGTAAATTTTTATAGCATGAGAAGTTCAAATATTTTTACCGTATGTTTTAAAGGCGTCACTGGCAATCCTAAAAACGTGAACAAAGTGTAGATATCCTCCATAAAGAAATAGTTGGCTGCATATAAACAATCCTGCAAGAGATGTTACATTATACTTCATTCAATACGGCGATGGTGATTAAGAGAACATTTTGTTATATTACGTAATTTCAAAACTTTAAAAACTTCAAAACTTTAAATCATTCCTAATTAATTTTCCTACCCTAGAGAATAATTTCCTATCCATAAACAAAAATAAATTTGACTATGACACAAAACGTCAGTGTGACATAAGATTTCTATTTCGATTTGGTTTTAATATCTGGTGTGGTTTGATTAGTACGGACATTTATTGACCTTTTGTTGCTCAGAGTGTTTTTCACTTTAGATGATCACATAATAGGTCCTTTCATCTTTGATGACAACTAACTGGAAACAGATATATGGAGCTACTAACGAACGAGATAATGCCCGCCCTAACATAAATTATTAACCCTGAAAATATAGAAATCTGGTATAAGCAGGACGAATGCCGGCACATAATGCTCTTGTCGTGTTAAATTTTGTTAAGAGACAACTTTAATGAGAGAGCTATTGAAAATAATGGACCAGTACAATAACCTGTGAGATTACCTATCTTATCCCTCCTGAGTATTATCTGTGGGTGCCACTAAAAACGAAGTATTCGATTTGGAACCAACTCGAAATTTGGGAACAGAGTGCTGGATGTGCTAGGATCATTAAATGGGAACTCCTTACGTAGAGTTTGTAACTAGGTGCCAAAGGTGTGTGACCTCCATTAGAAAAATAAAAGATAGCGCTGATAACTTGAGAACAAATGAAAATATGGGGTTTCTATTAACACCAACGAATTTGTCGTCAAAAACGTCTGAACAATGTGAACAAGTTCGTAAGCGGTTGCATAAAGCGTTATTGAGTTATTGAAGAAAATTTAAATCGGTAAATTTTAGTTTTTCAAAATATTTCAAAATCGAAGGTAGTCAGGATGATTTTGAAATACGATTTGATGCGAGCATTGAATTCCGCAAAACATTCTCCATTTGACCTTTTCCATATCTCTTCTAATAAAGGATATACCAATGTGCACACCAGTGTATACCGTACGGTCACACTGCCCAGTATTCAGTACACTACTGACATAGTGATCTCAATGACCAGCTAAGCTGGACGATATATTTTATTCTACCTGTAGCATATCTTCAAATATATTAAACACATTACGGTATATTTTATATCGCGTTTAATAGAGCAGTATTAGAGTAAAATAAGGTATTGAAACAAAATTCATAACTACTCCTTCTGTTAAGTTAGCACACCAGCCACGATTCTTCCTATGAACGGAACAGCATTTCTTTTACCTACTAACCTCCAGCTAGGGTTCTTAAGTAATGACTTTTTGTACAGCGTTTTGTATAGAATTCACGGTCAAATATGGTAGTGATAAAGTTCGTAGCTACTTGTTCAATTAAGATAATGCTCCATTCACGATTTTGTCTGAATGGAATATTCATACTTTGCCATGTCACTCCCTATAGCGCGATCGGAAAAGGACTATCCTATATAGCGATTTGTAGAGTATGCATATGTGAAATGCAGAATGATACAAGATTCGTAACTACTTCTTCGGTTAAGATAACCCTCCAGCCACAACATAAACGGAAAATGAATGTTAGTATTTTATAGAGTATATGCGTCCAATATGGTAAGGACAGATAATTCGCAACTACGTGTTTAGTTATGATAAGGCTCCATCCATAAGTCTGTCTCTGAATACAAAATTATTTTTACCCACTAACCACCTAACAAAGTAGATCAAATGACGACCGTTTTGTAACGCGTGATACAAAGTTCGTGTATACTTCTACAATTACTACAACATTTCATTCATGACTTTGTCTCTGGACTGATAATTACTTATTTTACCCTCTAATCCCTTAGTTAAGACCGTCAAGTAAGCAATATTTTATAATGCGTTTTATAGAGTATCCGTAAGTGAAATACGGTATTGATACAAAATTCGTCGTTAGTTAACGCACCAGCTATAATTTGGTCAACGGAAAGGGTTTCTTTGCCCACTAATCTCTATCTAGGGTGATCAAGTAAAGATTCTTCATAGAGAGTTTTGTGAAGAATTCAAGTATCAAATATGGTAGTGATACGGAGTTAGAGATCACTTATTCAGTTATGGTAACGCTCAAGCTGCCATTTTGTCTCTTTGCGGAATGTTATATTTTGCCATCTCATCCCTAGCTAAGGCGATAGGGAAGGACTACTTTATATAGCGCCTTATAAAGCATTCAGAGAGGATATAAAGTAAACTAATCGGTTTATGACTTTTTGAGCTGTTTTGATGCCAACTTTCCAGGTGATGCCATTTTTTTAAATAGGCTCATTCGAAAAGTGCTTTAATGTAGTATACTCCCCAAGAATATTTTTGAATTATTTAAATTTTTCTAGAAGTTATTGCCATTTGAATATTAAAAACGATTTGTTTTAATTAACAATATAATATAATTATTAACTTAATTTCTAACTTTTGATATTCAGAGTGTTTGCTCGATGTGGCCACCTTGCACCTCCTGATATACAAAAAGCCTTCACATTATTTCATCTTGCACATTTCTAAATGTTTCCAGTAGAATATTTTGACGCTCTAAAGTTATTTTGTTTTAATTCGCCTAAACCGTTTGGCTTGGTAGCAAAGACATCCGATTTTAAATATCTCCACAAGTAAAATCAAGTTGGGTCAATCGAGTGAACGGGCTGGCCAGTTGATTGGACCTCTTCGACCTATCCACTTGTTTGGAAAAACATCGGACAAATAATCTTGCACCGGTCGAAAATAGTGGACAGGAGTGCCATCTTGTTGAAACCATACCTTCCCAATAGCTTCATAAAACTTTTCTGGATTGTCCTCCACTACTGTGAAATTGCTGGTAGAATTTCATTTTGCAACAATATTAAATACAGTGTCACCAAGAATGCCAGTCCAAACATTTAGCTTTTGTGGATATTGTGTGACTGTCTCCCGATGGGTCGATATCACTCCAACATCGCAAACTTTATTTCTTTACCTCCCTTCAATAAAAATATGTTTTCATAACTGAAGCAATTGTAATTTAGGTAATTCTTTTGCGAATTAATTTCTTCTATCAGGATCATCTTCATTTAGTTTATAAACCAATTTCAATTTGTAAGAATGGTACTTAGGCTGCTTAAGAACCTTGTGAACTGTTTTTACAAACGTCTTGGTTTTCAGCGATAACGCGCGTTGACAAATTAGGATTTTCAACAATTTAAGTTAAAATGCTAATTTTTTTTCTCAGAAATTGGAGACCTGAGCGGCGCTCAAATTAGTTACCAATTTCCTTATGAATCTTCGCCAAGGTTTTCAATATGTGGTATTGTAACTGTTTGGCTAAGAAACTTAAATATGGATTTAACGTGACCGTTACTGGCTTCAACTATCCACCTTGTTTTAGTTATTATGCGGCACTCATTAGCTTCTTCACTCGACAATTGGTTTTGGTCCCGTTCAAGAAAAACTGGCATCTTGTTGAAATACCCACATCGTCAAGCAGAGGTATGGAATCTCGATATCCACGATCCAGCACAAAAATATCACCTTGGTGAAACAATGCTCTTATTGTATCGCCATCCCTATTAAACTCACTAATCATCATTTTGACATCATTATTTTTAGAGTCCGAAAAATAAGGACCTTGGATTGCTAGTATATATCCATCTGGAGCTACAGTGAGAGCCGGTTTTACTAAGTGGCGACGCTTATGTACGTTGTAAGATTGTCTTAAGGCACTAAAGTTATTACTTTTTGATATATAGGAGTAGGTCCAATCAATATATGCAATTGCTGTAGGTGTATTGAGTTGCGGATTATATAATTGGTCGGAAAATTCTGTTACATGGTTGGCAATGTGATCCTTCCTTGTAATGGCTTCAAGTCCAATATAACTAGGTACCAATATTTGAATTAGCGATTCTCTAACTGTAGCAATGGCCATATTTACAACTTATCTACTTGGGTAGTGAAAAATAATTTTCAAAAACTCGTCCGATAAACCTTGCCGAATCTTGCATAAAAACGTCAAGAGGTCCTTTTTGGTCACATACTCTTGTCACCTTGCCTAGGTATTGAATCACAAAACGTATACAATTCCCGAATTGTTCTTTCGTAACGGGGGCTACGCATTTGAAATCTTCTTCGCTAAAACTATATTCGTCTTCGTATATCACTTTTCTTCGTCTAATAAGTCGAATTTTTTGAAAAAATGGCTGTAATTGCTGACGTTTAATGACATATGGCCTATTAATAGATCACAACACTGGAAGTAAATGCTCCAAAATAAAACCCTTGCCATCTAAGTGCTGCCCGCAACACCGTACATTTTCTGGTATGTAAATGTTTAAAAGATTAAAAATATTTACTCTACGCGATACAGACATCCTACGCACATTATTATTATTATTACATATCAAACAAGTATGGGTTGATGTTTATTTCAAAACATTTAGTTTTAAACAAGCTGGGTCATTTTCAACAATAGCTATTTCGTTAAGGATCAGCCGAAAACAATTACCGCAAGCTCTGGTCAAATCTGTGACTTCTAGCGGTGGCCTCCCATTCTCATTTCTTCTAAAAATGGGCATTTCCGTTTTAACCATATTATTATCGCCATCAATTGTATTCATTAGGCCTGGCCGTGTTAGCGTATTTCAGACATAACAGGATAAACGATTTCTTAATGCCATTTACACGACTCTTCAAAAAGCACATTTTTTATGGCAAAACTGCTCAAACGAATTTCGATTTCATTTTCTAACTAATTAAAAGACGTGACGTTTTGAATGACAATACTTTTTTAGGTACATATGTTAAGGCAGTGTTGCTTTGTTTGTTATGACTTTTTGGGAAAATCGCGGAAAATTGATAGGCGACAAATCACAACTTTGGCGAGCTGTAGCGTAAAAACAGTCAATTTTTCCATTTTCTGCCTATGGTAGTCTTTGATTAGAACCTTACATATCAAAAATTTAGTCAAATCCATACAAAGCCATTTGCCATTTAAATGGTGCGGGGTCCTTTATATCTGAAAGGAAATTATTTTTCACGATTTTGTCGCTAAGCGGAAAATCATTTCCTTTGTCCTGCAATCCCCTAGCTAAGGCAATCGTAAAGAATACTTTATAGCGAGTTTTATAGGGTATTCTTGAGTGTTGATTTCAAAATTCGTAACTACTTTTTCTACCGGGCCAGTGGAGTTGTGGTAACACTATCTGATTGGCATTCGGGAGATAATAGGTTCGATTCCCGTTACCGTCTAACCTATATGAGGTTTTTTCAGGGGGTTTTCTTCATACACATATAGCGGCATGGTTACTGCGTATACACACATCATGTGCGGGGGGTAGTAATTTCTCCCTCTGAACCCTAACTCCGTTCCTTCCGATCCGATCCTGACCGCACCTATTCTTAATCCCACTATCCATACATACTTATAGTATGTACGTTGGGAATCCATGATTGTGGCTGAAGGAGATTGGAAGGAAAGCTCAAGCAATCCACCCTCACCCTTGGGGAAGGAATAAAACACGTGGCGTTTTCTTTCCTTTTACTTCTTCTGTTAACACACCAGTTACGGTTTTGCCTCTGAACGCAAAATCATTTCTTTAACTCACTAATCCTTAGCTAGGGTGCTCAAGTAGAACTTTATTGTAGAATGTTTTGTGGGGAATGTGTTAGATATGGTAGTTTTACAAAATTCGTAACTACTTCTTCAGTTATGATTCATCCACAAGCTTGTCTCTGAACAGAGAATTATTTTTCTACTTACTAACCCCATAGTTAGAGTGATGAAGTTAAAACTATTTTCTAACGCATTTTATAATGTTCATGAGTATAATATGGAAGTTGACTCACGACAACTACGCACTAGTTACTGAAACAAACCTTGGTAACTACGGGCCCAAACGGTACTTTAGTACGTCGTAAACGGTACAAACTAAAATCCACCTTCACCTGAAAAGAATTTTATTTGGTATTCATCACTTTCATATATAGAATCGAAACTTCATGAAGAAAGGCAAGTATGCACATGCAAATTCGTATTCCGTCTATTATTATTTCAAAATAACAAAACACCGAAGGTTCGTTAAAGAGACGATAGAGCAGTGGAAAGTAATAATCTATAACTATGCGTATATGGAAGAATCGGTTTAACATTTACACAGAGTTTAAGAACGTGTAGATACTTGCTCATCTATAAGTAATATTTATTACAAACGTCAAGCTAAGTCCATCCAAAAGTCACTCATCAGATTCCACACCAATGAGCTTATGCGGTTTATTTCTAAATCGGATCGAAAAAAGCTTTCATTATCCTTCCTGTCACAAAAGTAATCACGACATAAACTTAATGTTGTATTAACGTTAGTGAGCCGAAATCAAATTTAATAATAATCGAAGTTAAGAAGAAATGAAAAATAAAACGCAACGATAATATAGTGGGCACTTCGATGGTGGATTGAATTTGAACTGAAATGAACCTTTGAGAAAGGAAATGCTGCCATAAAACAAATTATATACGCAAATTCGATTATTCAAATCCTCTTGAAATTTATTTCGCATTTCCCTTAAAAGAAGCTATATTTAAGAAATGCAAATAACAATCGTTTGGTTTAAGAGAGACGTAAGATGAAGCGAACGAATATTTCAGTCCTTCTTCTTCTATCTCTCCACAATCGATTTATCCCCTATTTCCAATGATTATTGAGCCTGTGTCAAGTGTAATCCAGTCCCTTAGTTTATTTTATTCGATCTACCTTCTTCTTATAATCCATCTCGCTCAGTTCAATTTCAATACCAAGTGCCATCTTTCGTTTCAACCCTCCTGACAGAAGCACAAATATAATGCCGATTCAGTTACAAAACTAATTTGGACAGAAAACCAAATTTAATCATTTCTCTGAAGTTGCTTTCATTAGCAATAGTCTGCCAACTTCACAAAGAGATAAATAAAGAATAACATTAGTCGGAATTGGAATAACACGTTATTAAATTTTACCCAGAGTTTCAGTTTGTCCAGAACTACAAAAGTAGATACTTGAGTTTATATTAAATTCCGAAATGAGGATATTTTTCCCCATTTAATTATATTTCTTTCGTTTTTATTTTTAAGATTGTATATATTACGAAACGGCCGCAAACACGCCAAGAATTTTTATAATTATTGCTACAGACTACATACACAGTAGAGCACTTACAACAGGCAGAAAATCGTTTTCCGCTGCCTCCGGTTTAATTAAAAATTATAATTAACTAAAATCTAATTAAAATCATAAAAATTAAAAGGAAATTATACTAAGCTACAACTACTTTATACTTTACAATTGAGGGGTGTGGTGTAAGGGTGAACAAACTTCTATATCGACCTGCCTGGGGCTTTTAAGAAGCAGGGAGAGTTAAAATTTTTGCCTCTTTTCACCCTCGACTTCCATAAAATCTTGAAATAACTTTCAGTGACACAAAATGGAAGAAGAAAATGAATTGTCGTTTTCACTCTTTCTCTCCTTAATTACATCTCGACTCTTTCCCTTTATATTTAACAAATTAGTCTGTCTTTTGACGGCCTGTTTAACCCAGTCGCAAATTAAGCGAACGCCTTTTATGCTTACGCTTATGATCGAATTATAAAATTTATGAGTTCTAACTACATTTACCATCCTATAAAAGGCACTATCAACTTTGTTTAAAATTTTTAGCTAAATTGAAAATAAATCGTTCTCGTTCGCTCTATCGTGGATGACTTCATTTAAATAATGATTGCTTTCGTTTATTACACTCAAACGAAATTCTATATAAAAGACCTTTTTGTTACACAAAAAAATTTATTAATTATTGAATTTTATAATCTGATGACTTTCAAAACTTTTAATAACCCGTAATTGACAGATTACTTTGTCGGGATTCACAGACAGAAAAAAAGTAAATGAAAAAAAACCTCATAAATTGACAATTATAAAATTGTAATTTTAATTAATTCTTGAGATCTCATTTAGTCCATTATTTATATAGGTGTTTGCTTTAATTAGAAAATTCTAATGCTACATAAAATTAGAAAATAAAACCGTAATTTTCACCTCTACTGGCACTTATAAAAGTGCTAACTGCATTAATTAATTCCGAACAGTTAAAAATCGAGTAGGAATCTCATCGTTGAGGTGAAAAAATATATATTTATAGAGGACCAACATTCTCTGGAAGCAGAAATTCAATATAGCTTAAGCAGAAAATACTTAACGCCACTATTAAGGAAATTTAATTCACAAAATCCTATTAAAACATTAAAAAATAAATATTTGAAACTAACGAGTGCTACGTGTTTCGAATGTCATCACCAGGCAGGGTGTATAAGAAAATACCAAACAAATCCTGACTATTATTTTCCGTTATTTCAATTTTAAGAAAGAAAGTGCAAAGGAAAATAAATAATTACATACATTTTTTTAAATGGAAACAGTAGTTGGCTGAGTTTTTAAAAAGGGTATTTTCCGGCCTTTCTAATGATATAACATATGACATAGTTATTTTGAAAAACTTAAGAGATAAGGCCGTTTTACCGGTTTAATTTCAGAATTATTAGTACGGCAGGCCATGGAAGCCGTTATTGATTGACAAAAGCTACTCATATTACTTTGACGTTTAGTTTAAAAGTGCTTTACAGTTTGGTTAGCGTTTCGAGCCGCTGTAATTAATACGGTTGATATTTGGAGTCAAAAAAATGAAGTGCGCCAGCCTTCTCAGAGCACATTTAAAAGACTGTATGGCGCTTTGGGTAAATTTGGATCTTTATGTAAACCAGAAATGAAAAAGGACGCATTAATGAAGCTGCCGAATGGAACACATTAGCATCTGTTATGCAGAATGCACCAATTTCAACAAGACATATTAGTATGCAAGTAAGAATTTCACAACGTACTGTGTACGTGTGTTAAAAAAGTATAAATTCCATAGCTATACATAAGTTATTAACGACAAATTTCACATCTTTCACAATTTTAATAGATATCACTACTGACGAAGATAACTGTAAGTGTTATCGAAACGTTTAGATTGCATTACATTAATATACAGATACACCATTAAAAACCCAAAAAAAGATAAGTGTTTTAATTACAAACACTAGATCCCGGTGATAATGTTCGGCGTATGGACTTTTGTACGTGGTTTGAAACAAGTGTGCAGGGGACCCACAGTTCAAATTTAAAGTACTTTGGTCACAAGAAAATCCGCATCATGTCGAGTAAAGAAGACTATAGATTAAATTTGGTTTTAAAGTGTTATGTGATGTTATCAGATCAACACTTCTTGGTCCATAAGGTTTTGATGGGACTATAATCAGTGAGCGTTACCTTCATTTCCTAAAAAATAATTTCGAAGATGTGATAGACGAGGCAAATTTAGAGACTCGTGCTATGCTGGAATGCTTTCAGCACGATGGCGCACCTCCCCATAATCAACTAGAAGTGCACCAGTTGCATGGTTACCTCCTCGATCAACCGATCTGTATCGAACATCGTATGAAACAATGGAAGATCTTAGGGAAGCCGCACTAGAAGCTTTTGCTAGTATTAATAGGCGTTCTTTATGAAGAGTCACAAATTCTGTTCTAAAAATAATAATTTTTCAATGTATATTTGAGTGTTTTCCTCAATTAAATTAAATGTAATGATACATAACACATTATATCCAAAGCGTAGTGATGAGAATTGTACCCGTAATATTTCCATGATTCATCACATTAGTAATTACGATTTGCAATTGTTAATCAACAACGGCTTCGATGGACTACCATACTAATAATTCTGAAATTAAACTGAGGTTATCTCTTTAGTTTTTCAAAATAACTTTGTTATACGTTATATCATTAGAAACGCCAGAAAAACCCTTTCTTAAAAGGTCATAGTCAATGATTGTTTCCATTTACAAAACTGGAATATTCAAAATTCAAGGATAATAGCAAACATACAGTATCTATCACACCGGATTATCAGAGAAGCTATCGAAATCGAAAAACGACCACATAATTTGAATTCACGAGACGACACTCAGAGATTGCCATCGACCTGGAAGCCTATTCTCAGGAAACACCCAGTCACGAACGAAAGGGAAAGGAGAAATCGGTTAGAGAAAGGAGGAGGAAAGGAGAAAGTGTAAGTGAAAGTATCACAACGACCAATAACCAGGGCATTGACCAAGAAAGTCAGCATATAAATACCGCCGACCATCAGCGAGGACCTCAGTTCAGTTCGAGTTACCGGGAGCAGAACACGAAGACTTGATAACTTCATATCCAGCACTCGCGGAAACCTGAAAATTAACATTTGATTAACTTTGATAGTGATAAAAAATACAGGTTGAGTTACGGAAGAAAATGACACATGCGAGTTTTGAGCCACCCTGTATACAAACCCCAAATAGCTAAATGAATAATGATGGGTAACGATACTAGACAATATTTTGAAAAACAACTAGCCAACAGATAATTCATTTCTACAGAGTGTATTGTTCTACAGGGCATTGAAATGAGTACAATTTCAACACAAAACAATCCATATCTTTCTAAATACCCTGTACTCAACCCCGACATTAAAAAAATCGAAAAAATGTAGGCTTTCTGAATTTGAAATAATATACAGGGGTTCCCATTTAAAAAAACATAAGTTAGATTCATATCTGAATTTTGGAACATCCTGTATAGTGCAAAATAATTTTAAATAATACACTGTTACTTCCTCTACCCTTTTTGTTTGAGAACTTTTTAGATATCTATGAAACCAAAGGAGTTATCGAACT
Organism: Vesta saturnalis; assembly: GCA_036346205.1. Lineage (NCBI taxonomy): Eukaryota > Metazoa > Arthropoda > Insecta > Coleoptera > Lampyridae > Vesta > Vesta saturnalis. The sequence continues at coordinate 4,567,652 of JARFJB010001278.1, forward strand.
TTGCATCTTGGTACACCCTGTACATATATACAGGGTGGCATAGAAAAAAGTGCCATGCATAGTGCCACGCGATAGAGCATACTAAAATAAGAAAAAAAGTTACTATGAACTTAGGTCCGTAACGCTTTCGTCTAAAAGATATAGGGTGTTGAAGTTTAATTATTTTTTTGTTTTTTTTCTTAATATCTTCTTACAATGATGTAATAAGTGGGCGAAATTTTGTATACAGGGGATTTTTATCACGCAGAATTCAAATATGATCTTAGTTCTTTTATTACTGAAGAGCAGTAAACATATTACAAGCCCCCCACGACAAATCCACCTATTTTCAAACCTCTTTTCAAAAAATTTCTTTATCACTCAAGAAAAGTGAGCTAGCTTGCCATCAAGCATAAAGTCCACTCTTGCAACAATGTCCAATGAAACATCTTCTAATAATGTGTTCAGGTTATTCCTTTTCAACAGTGCGACGAGTTCTGAAAACTCCCACTATTAACTTTTTTTTAAACAGACATCTTCACCACCCATCTTCATCCAAACGCCCATGCACGTCAATAAATGTTCGAACATTAGGAACCTGTCCTAAAGGATATCATTCTTGATAGATACGTTGAGCTTTGGAGAAATTTGACCGAGCGTCTCGGTCAAATTTGCATGCATCGGATGCATTTTTCTCGTAAACCGTTGGTCCTAGCGACTTCAATAAGGTATACCTTTCTGAAGCAGAAAATATGGGAAAGCAAATTTTCCCAGTCCAAAATGACATACAGTGTAAGGCGAAAAAGTTAGGACCGATTCAAACAAGATGGAAACCTGTATATGGCGCCCTCTATCAGTAATAAAAGAACTAAGGTCATATTTGAATTCTGCGTGATAAAAAGCTCCTGTATACAAAATTTCGTCCGCTTATTACATCATTGTAAAAAGATATTAAAAAAAAACAACAAAATAATTAAACTTCAACACCCCATCTCTTTTAAACGAAGGCATTGCGGGCCTAAGTTCATAGGGACTTTTTTTCTTATTTTAGTGTCATCTATCGCGTGGCACTATGCATGGCACTTTTTTCTATGTCACCTGCGTCAAAAATCTCACTTGCTTATAATGGTGTATATACACACATTTCGAGTTAATTTAATTGACATTAAAGTACGTAATTACAATACTGCAATTTTATTAACTAAATATATTAATTAAACCAAATTTTTGATTTTGTTTAGTTTTACAATAGTGATTAGTTTGAGACCTTTGGTTTGAATTAAAGCTTTTACAAATTATACCCTTTACGTCGAATTTTATCCGAATTCGCAGATGCCCCTCGTCATCTGATCGTTAAAATTCATCAAAGAATGAGAGAAACGAGTTCCATTGAAAAACGTTCCTGTGATTGCGGAATGTGCAATTCTGAAGCGACCGGAGCGAGTACATCTAATAAAGCAATTGTTAGCGCACCTCTCGCCTAGAGAACTGCATGAAAAGCTTCATTATCAGTATTAAAGTATATGGGATTTTGGTCAATGATTTCTTTAAAAGCTTATAGAAATCCGATGCTTTGACGGCAACATATGCTCAATAAAAAGGACATTTGGAATTTCCGTAATAGTCACACGTAGGCGGGTAACAATCCTGGTTGCAATGCTGACCCCAGTTATTAACGATGGTTATGGTTAAATATTTAGATGGGTATGGTTAGAGATATGCTTATCTAAATACCCAGCGATTTCAGATTTCTTTTACGCCTAATTTTGCCCCAGTACATTTTTCTATCGATGTTGCATCAGAATTTCCGAACGATAGGTACGAAGGAGTATTTACTGCTAGATCTCCAGATTCAAATAAATGCATTACATTACTTTCTTGGGGTTTATTTAAAAAGTATGATGTATGCCACACTTACAAATACTTGGTACGACTACACTACAACTGCAAATTAATAAGAAAGATGCCTGGAATGTTTGAGAAAATTTGCAATTTTTTCACACTACGAGTAGATTGAACTTTGCTATTATTGCTAATATAATTTAATAATTTTTAAATTATTAACTCGGTATAATACGTAGTTTCAAAGATTTTCAAAGAACCCTTACAAAGATGTTAGATCAATTAAACGTAGTTAAAATAGCATGCTTAATAAATCGCCTTTTGGAATATTTATTTATTTGTTTCTTATTGACGAAGACGGAAACGGTATTACAGTTTAAACGTGTAAATTTTGTACACATAAATAGGCGATGTTAACGCATAGATTTATACTTCATTGTAAATATATGTAAATGATGAGGATATGATTTTCATAATATAAAATCTAATTAGATTATTGCAAAATATTAATTTCAGTTTAATACCATATCATAAACAATTAACAAAAAATTGCAACCAAAATCAAACACAGGTTTAAAACAGTATAATAGTGTCATTATGTCAGTGTTATATTGCCATGGTGTACTATACGCCCATGGTGTCAGTGTCATAGTCATAGTGCCACTGTCAGTGTCATAGTGTCCATGTCATACAACCATAGTAACAATGTCATGCTATAGTGCCATAAGGTCGTAGTGTCGTAGTGTTATAGTGTTATAGTTTCATCATGACAGTGTTATCGCGTCCAGTAGCATAGTCTAATGTCATACTGTCATAATGTGGTAACGTCATAGTCTCAAAATCCCACTGTCATAGTGTTAGTGATAGTGTCATGCTGCAGTGTCGTATTGGCGGTATCAATGTCAGCATCATAGCGTCAGTGTTGAAGTCATAATGCATAACATAGTGCCAGTGTCATAGTGTCAGTGTAAGCTTCATAGTGTAACAATGTCAGTCTTATAGTGTGAAAGTGTCAGTGTGATAGTGCCATATTGACAGTACCAGTGCGAGAATGTCATAGTTACATAGTTATAGTGCCATTGTATTAAGTGCCAGTGTCATAGTGTCCTAGTCCTATAGACCGTGCCATAGTGTCATAGTATCATGGACCCATAGTGTCATTGTGTCCTAGTGTATGGCACAATAGGACACAGTGTCATAGTGTTCTAGTAACTATCATTGTACCATGGTGTCACAGTGCCATAGTGTCATGGTCATAGTGTCAGTGGCACTGCCAGTGTCATTGTTTCCAAGTGCCATAGGTAGTGGCATAGTGCCATTGTCAGTACCATAGTGTCAGTTTCATGTTGTGATAGTGTGTCAATGCTATAGTACCATAGCGTCATAGTAGGTTAGTATCAGTGTCATAGTGCCAGTGTCATACTGTCAGTGTCATAGTGCCAGTGTCATACTGTCAGTGCCATAGCGTCGTAGTGTCCTGGTTATACTGTGTTGATACCATATGTCCATGGTGTCAGTGTTAATCATACAGCCATAGTAACAAGGTCATAGTGCCATGGTGTCAGTGTCATGGTATAATGTCATAAAGGTCATAGTGTCATAGTGTTAATTCCGTAGTGTCAGAGTGACCGCATCAATGTCAGTGCCATAGTGTCACAGGTGTCTTTCTGGCAGTGTCAGTCGGTGCTACAGTGTCATTGTCATAGTGACAGTGTCAATGTCATAGTATCAGTGTCGTCGTGTGATTGTGTCACACTGTCTGTGAAACAGTGTCACAGTGTCAGGGTGACAGTGTCAATGTCGTTGTGTTAAATGTATAGTGACATAAACTTAATGTCACAGTGCCATAGCGCCATATTGTCAGAAGTCATAGTGCCTTTAGTGACAGTACAATATAGCGCCGTAGCGTCAGTATCATAGTTTCATTATAGCTCTATTATAATTCCATCACAGCGCAATGTCATAGTGTCATAGTGCCGTAGTGTCACAGTGTCGTAGTGTTATAGTGTCAATGTCATAGTGACAGCGTCAGTCATAGTATCATAGTGTCATACTGTCATAGTTTCATAATGTAGTGTCATAGTGGCATAGTGTTATAGCCATATTGCACAATATTATAGTGTCATAGTGGAATAGTGTCATATTGTCAAGGTGGGTAAAACAGTGTCAATGACCTAGGGATGTAATGTTAATATCATGGTGCTATAATGTCAAATGTCATAGTGTCATAGTGTCTCAGTGAGTGTCAATGTCATTGGATCATAGTGTCAATGTCGTAGCGTTAATGTCACAGTTCCATAGCGTCATAATCAGTGTCATAGTTTCGTAATAGTAGTGTTATAGTGCCCAGCATCACAGTGCAATGGCACAGTGTTATAGCGCCATAGTGTCACAGTGTCATAGTATTGTAGTGGAAATCTCATAGTGTCATAGTAACAGTGTTAGTCATAGTGCATAATTTTTTAGTGCCATAGTTGAATCGTGCCATATTGTCAGTGTCAGTGTCATAGTAACATAGTGACATAGTGACATATTGTCAATGTCATAGTGCCATAATGTCTACGTCAGTACCATAGCGTCGCAGTGCCAGTGTTGTAGTCACTGTATCAGTGCCATAGTGTCATGGTGTCTGTCATTGTGTCACAATGTCATAGTTTTATAGTGATATAGTGGCATAATTTCATAATACAGTACCCAGTATCATAAGATAGTGTGAGAATCATAGTGTCAGTGTCATAAAGTCACAAAGTCACATTACAGTGTCGAATTTTATGTGTTATAGTGTGTGTCATAGTGTTATGAGGTCATACAGAATAATCTTACAGTGCTTGCTATAGTGTCGTTGTGGCATAGTGTCATAGTGTCGTTCAGTATTAGCGTCAGTGTCATAGTGCCATAGTGTCACAGTTCTATAGTGTCATAGATTTATCAAAGGTAATAATGAAACACTTACCAATACAATTCTTCGAAAGGTTCTGGGACTACCTAAAACAATATAATACATTTAAATTCAACTATAGCTAAAATAAATTGAAAAACGCATGCAATTTAAACTTTAATTATTATTTCATCGTATATTTCAAGCAAAAATAAAAAACAATCTGTAGTTTATTGGTTCATTCTACTAATCTCATTCATTTATAAAGTATGTTAAAGTTACGTTTACTGTTCAATAGAACCTACTCGACTGTGGCTGTTCTTAATGTCACGTTAACAATTAGACTCTCTTCATAACGTTCACTAACAAACCTTGTTCATAACGTCCTCTAACGGCCATTAAGTGTCACTTTACAACTTGGTCTATGTAGGACCATAGACTTACAACACAAATATGCTGTGTATATTTTTCTGTTAATACATATTAATGGTAAATTTGTGAAAGCCTGATTAAATTAAAAAAAGTTCTTTTATCATCTATGCGAAAAAATTTGATCTTCACAATAAACAGATATTTTTATGCTAATAGTCAAAGACACGTACTAACATGTTACTGATAAAAATCGTTATTTCCATAAAAGTGATGAAGTGCGTACGGGTAAATCCGAAATGTAACGATATTGTACAATTAATGGAATTTACAACATTATAAATACATACATACCAATATTTTTAAATAATTTTGGTATTGTATTTATGCCTATTGTTTTTAGGTTCCATTATTTGTCGAAGGCTACTGCTTAGTCATTATACAAGTATGTAGGCAATTTAAGTGCAAAGCACATATCTCATTGCTACACACGTTGTTATCTTTTGAAAAATGGTGGTATAAGTATTATTTTATTAGATGTGAAAGCATCGCTTAAGGTTGTAAATAGGCTGCTTGTCAGAAAAAAGGTATTGAGTCAGGCAATAGCAGATTTTCCACAAATGGTGGTGGGCGATGTACACAAAGTTGCTTGGCGAGTCTTATGAAAAAAGTGGATATTCTGAACAAATATTGAAAACAAAGCTCGTTAGAACACATTATAGGCAGACCTTACTGTTTAATAGTATTTTCAATAATGTGGCTATTGTGAACAAAGTGGGTAAAATGAGTGCAATATGAAGTGGGCGTTGTGAACAATGTAGGTTTACTAACATGAACTGCATAATAAACAAATTTCTTAATTTAATGTAGAAATTTTTCAGTCAAATACAGAGAACGTTTTGCGACTTCGATCAGTACAGAAAAGTAGAAGCTAGGAAAAAAATGTTGATCGTAGATCCAAAACTACATATACTGACTTACAAAAAAATTGCAACACCTAGAATTTGTTGAACGATTTTATTGAAATTATCGTCACCGATGTCTTTCATTAGATCAAACAAACGATTAAAATTTGAATAAAATCTAGCTAGTAGTTTTTTTTTGTTTTTGCCTTTGCACTTAGTAACAATAAATTTGAAGAAATAAACCAATCAGTGTGTAATTAACTGCCAATTTTGCAAATTGTTTGTTTACAATTTCGTTCTGAACTTGGGAACAATGCCAAGAGTACGTCAACATCAACATTTTTCCCAATTGACTGATTTTGAACGTGGCCATATTATTGGCTTGAGAGTGGCCAGACTTTCGCTAAGAAAAATTGCTCGTCGTGTAAACCTAAATGTTACAACGGTATTGAGATGTTGGTCCAAATGGTTCGAGGAAGGGGTGCAACAACGTCGCCCCGGATCTGAACGTCCCCGCAGGACTACAGATCGCGAAGAACGTCGCTTAAGACTTTTGGCCACAAGATACAGATTTTCACCAACTCGATCGATTGCAAATGGTTGGATGAGACGTGTAGGAGCCAGAATGTCAATGTCATCTGTTTATCGCCGAATAAGGTCTTATGGGCTGCGTTCATATCGTCCATTTTTATGCTTCCTCTTACACCACTTCACCATCTACGCAGACTAGAATGGACCAACGAAAGAGCGAATTGGGCGTAACAATGGCATCGAATTGTGTTTAGTGACGAGTCCCAATTTTGCTTGTGGGCCCACAATGGTCGTAGGAGGGTCAGACGGATGCGTGGAGAACGTAAAAATCCAACATTTTTTGTGGAACGCAACACGGCCTTCACACAAGGAGTGATGATATGGGGTGCAATATGTTATGGTAGTAGATCACCCTTGGTCTTCATTGATGACAACTTAAACGCTCACTGGTTATATTGCCAATGTGCTAGAACCCGTTGCGCTTCCATATCTTCAGGGGCTGGAAAATCCCATTTTCCAACAGGATAATCCCCGTCATCATACGGCAAGGGCTACAATATGTTCTTTGGAAGAAGCTAACATTCAATAAATTCTAGGCGTTACAATTTTTATGGAAATCAGTATATATAGGTAGATTCAATCAGTTAAATTGTAAAGTGTAAAGAAATGCTTGTCAACTTTGAAAATGGTGGTCGAGTTAGTTTTATATAGTCATCAAAGATAGGGCTATAGGGCTCAGAAATAAGTAATAAAAGCCAATGGACAGGTAACGGAACACTGTAGATAGGATAAGGGATGGATTATTCCGGACTAATCAGAAAGAGAGTTGGGTCTACCACTGTAACGTGTCACATTACACAATAATATTTTGTACGGCACCATGTATGCTGGCCACATATCAAGCTAAAAATAAATTAAAATAAAATAAATAACTAATAAAATAACCAAGTACGGTGGGCTGATATTTGTCGTAACAATATCCCAAATACAATACAAGCATTTTATGTAATATACCCATAAATGTAAAAATCAATAATTAAGTAAAGCAATGATATTCAAAAATATGTAAACGCATAAATTGAATAATATTAAAAGACATAAACAGTTACTGCTATAAAAGTAAAGCTCTAATTAACAAGCATCGCAGTCAGCAAACTTTGGACATGAAATTAGTCAATAGAATTGTATTTGCAAAATAACACTTAATTCTAATTGCACCCTAATGAAAACATTTGAACAAAAAAAGTATTCATTAACTACCATAAATACTTGAAATTCACATAAAATTCTTCAGTAACAATAATAATAAGTCCAACTCCTTCAGTACTTGTGAACAAAAAAAAAACAGAAAAATAAATGCTGAATCATAAGCTATGCGTAAAATAAACAAGATATAATAATTGTAGTTAACGACAAAGGCATTTAAGTTACGATTATCATATAATTATAAGGAACCTATCCTAAATTAACGACATGAGCAAAATATAGTAAATAAACGACAAAGGTATTCAAATGTTTGACGTAAATGTTGTAGGTAACAACTTACGCAAATACTTTAAGATGCGCAAAGGCGAGTATTCTTAAACAATAAAACAGTAATTACATAACGTTAAGGCAAATGATTAATAAACAATAATCTGTAACTTTGATTCAAAACGTGGTGAAATCGCGTTGTTTTTGCATATTGTAAAGTTACACAATTCTTACTTATAGTCGATACAAAATAGCTATTGATTATAAGGCACAAGATTTAAGTTTTCGTTACCAATCTTTCCAATTTCATAATGTATACATATAAAACACGATTGCTAACCCATCAACTTATATTGATTCTGCTCACTAATGTGAAATAGATTCAATAACCCCCTGATATTAATCATCCTTAAAAATAAAACATAAACTAGAAAATTATTACGATATTATAGAATTTACATTAGAACACAGAAATTTTGCAGTAACCTGGAAACTAAAATAAACATGCAATATGTTTTAGTAATTATCAAATCCCCTATATCTACGATGTCAATATCCTTTTCTAGATAAAATGTAAGCCCTTAACATCACAAAATGAGAAATAGTATGTTAGACGTTCATAAAAATTTGCGAGGCGACTTTACACCTTAGATACGTTAAGAAGAAACCGCCATTACATGTTTCCGGTATAAACCATTCAGATATGCCTATATTCGTATTTACTCAATGTTGCCTTGTGGCCGCCAAAAAGACCGATCATTTCCTGTTGTAAGCATGAATGGCTCAGATCTTAAGCTTTCAGACTCTATTACTATGTTGGGAATGACAGTATTTTCATATCTAACATCGGTTGACCATCTTCAGTCAGCCACTAGATCAGCTGTTTGTAAAATAGGATTTTTGTACAAATCTAAACAGTGCTTTACCTCCCGATAACTCTTTCTGCTATATAAGGCCCAAATTCGACCCCATACAGAATATAATTCCCACCTATGGGTTGGTGCTCTCTAATACGCTCTCGATATCGTATTCAAAAGAACGATTAGGCTTATAAATGACACGTCCTTAACTTCTGGTTCTTTGAGCATAAAAGAATTGTTTCAGTTACTACAGCTATTATGCTGCTGCATAACATTCATGATACTATCTCGACCCACCTTTGCTAGGAATGCTCGGTTCGCTCATTCACATCCTCAATATACAGTAAAAATCTCCAATTGTACCAAATCGGCACAATCTACATTATTCTACACGGCTTCTAAAACCTGGGATGAGCTCTCTAGTTCCTGTTTTCCTCCCACTTATGATAAGAAGCCGTTCATGGGCATTTCTTAGCAATTCAATATCCTCCTATCCATCCTCCAGTGTTCCTTAGTGCTTTAGTACGGTAGGTCAAATTTAGCCAGTTCATGGTCACAATTACTAAAAAAATTACAAGACTTGGATCAATCGATATAATCCGATAACCGTTATCAGCGGACGGAAGCAAGAAGCGCTCTAGGAACGTTATACATAAGGAGACTGTGCAAAAAAATGTTAGCGGAATTTTTTCTACAAGTGGTCATGTGGCAAGACTGTACAGAACCGTAAAGTCCGATTCCCGTTTCGTTTGATTTCTAATGAACACGAGTCAAAAGTATGAACTGGACACAATATGTTCGCCCACAAAATTAATCTGGCTAATTTTTGTTAACTATAGTAATCCATCTTATATATCGGATTTTACTGATTAATTTTACTTCTTTCTGAAAATCAAACACACCAACCTTGTGGAATTAATTTCGAAAACCTGATGGATGCCTGAAATGCTTTTTGTTTGCTTTGAAGAACGTTTTCATACAAGACTTGCGCAAATATGTTATATCGTAGTCAAGGTGTGTGAAATTGTAATAGAGGCTGATGGAGAATACTTACAAATTCTTACCCAGAAATCTTGCGTACCTACGATACCGAGATGCGCACCGCATTATGAAAGATAGACTAGTTCAGTTAAAATTTCCGCTTATAAGAAATGTACAAAGTATAGTAATACCTATGCAAATATTTTCTTGAAAAAAACATCATTACCTTGTTTTGTTTTTGTAGTCCCACTGAGACCTATGTTACATACGCTATCAACTTGGCAAAAAAATGTGTTAACCATTTCCACTCTTTAAATATCCTCGCTATACTCGCGCGCTCGGACGCAAAATAATTTACTTTGACAAATAACACAATATATATATATATATATATATATATATATATATATATATATATATATATATATATATATATATATATATATATATAAGTGGACCAAAGGGTTTCATCGATGTGCAAAACTTTGTTAATATCGATTTCTTGGAAAATTGCATTCCAGATAAAAGCTGGTGCATCACGTAAAACTAAATATGAACTAGACAGATCAGTGGCGTGCCGATTAGTGGTAAATGACCGATAATTGAAACTCTTAATAAAATGCTCTTATTTTGTAAGATATCAAAAAGTGGTTTAGGAAATGGATGACATCGAGAAGTTGGAAATTTTTTATTTAGGAGTGTTGTTTAGCGTAATATTAATTTATTATTTATTAATTTTCGGTTTAAAATTGAATTAAAGTGTATTAACTATTTGGTAAGAATGAATTGAAAAATTCAAGAAATGCTATGTAACAAGTAATATTTAAACGAGAAATGAAAAAATAACGCCATTGGCGTCGATCAATGGCTTAGAGCATTCAATGGTATTATTTCATTAAGTATTCCTCCTCTAAAAATTGAGCAACCATCACAAGACCAGTGAGCAAAAGGTGACAAGGAGAAAGCAGAACTATTTGCAACGTGTCTCGCTGATATATTTCAGCCTCATAAAAATGATGCGGATGAAGAAATGAACGCATTTATAGAGTCACCAATACCAGTAACTCAGCCTATTAATTCTGTTACACCAAAAGAGGTAAACGATGAAATAAAGTTCCTGAATGCAAACAAAGCACCTGGCATAGATCTCATAATACCAAAGATGATAAAAGAATTGCCAAAAAAAGGTATAGTACTCCTAACTTATATCTTTAACGCAATTCTCCATATCGAGTACTGGCCCGAAACACTAAAGACTGCAGAGATAATCCTAATCCTCATGCCTGGTAAAGACCCTAATAGTGTAAAATCTTATCGACCAATAAGTCTATTGTCGGCTATTGCAAAATTATTAGAAAAATTGGTTCATAAAAGAATCGATACTACCAGTTTGGTTTTAGGCAGGCCGATTCTACCACACAGCAATGCCATCGCATAACACAAACTTTTCTCTCTAGTTTCAACAACAAAGAATACTGTATATCCGTATTCCTAGATGTAAGTCAGGCTTTCAACCGGGTGTGGCATCAAGGTCTACTATATAAAATCAAAAATTATCTACCAGCATTCTTCAAATTACTTAAATCTTATCTAAATAATCGGCAATTCAGAACAAAAGTAGGACGCGAAGTCTCAGATTTCCTCCCAATTAAATCCAGGGTACCCCAGAGTAGCGTGCTGGGTCCTCTACTTTATCTTTCATTTACTTCAGATCTCCTAGTTCCTCCAAATGTCACAATTGGTACATTTGCTGATGATACTGTCATCATGGCTAGTCACAATCAAGTTATTCGAGCATCCACTCTAATCCAACAGTATCTATATAGTCTAGAATGCTGCCTTAAAAAATGGAATGTAAAATAAACGAAACCAAATCTGCACATCTAACATTTACTCTACGAAGGGATCCATGCCAACCCATTTACCTTAACAATACAGAAATTCCACAAAATACAACAGCAAAATATCTAGGACTTCACTACGACACTAAATTGAATTGGAGAGAACACCTCAACAAAAAGAGAAAGCAAATGGACTTAAAACAAAGAGAGATGAACTGGTTGATCGGTAGAAGGTCCCTATTATCTATTGATAACAAGCTACTGCTTTACAAGACATATGGACGTGTGGAGTAGAACTCTGGGGATGCGCCAGTAAAACAAATATCGCAATAATACAAAGATGCCAATCCAAGATACTAAGAACCATAGTCAACGCCCCATGGTATATCAGTAATGAAATGATCCACAATGACCTAAAAATACCAACTATAAAAGAAGTCATCCATGAGAGAAGTATCGCTCACCGTCAAAAGATAGAAACACACAAATCCTCTAATGCAACCCCTACTGGAAGACCCTGCAAGAAGAATCAAAAGACAGTGACCAGCTGACCTATAAAAGGAGTAAGAGATCCCATCGCTGGGTGAGATCTCATCATGCTTTATCTAAGTTTAATTGTTATTACTTAGATTACGTTAGCAAATTAGCCGATAGAATACCTTGTATTTTGATTGCTAATAAAATTAGAAAAAAAAAATAAAATAATTTTTTGGATCGAGTTCTGAACAAACAGAATTTGTTTAAATCACCTTATTTGTAAAAGCCTAAAACTCAAATAATATTTTCCGCAACAAAAATCTATTTATTATGTAAAATAAAAGGTTCATTGTTATTTTCAACAAGTTGTTTCTTATAGGCCATGGAAATTTAATGTTTATTTGATAAAAGCTTTAAAGTTATGTAACTGATAATTAAGTAATTGCTAATATGCCAGCTTGTAGGCATTCGTTAATTGAAAAAACCAAATAATTTTTATGTGGCGATAATTATAAGCGACTGCTATCTTTTACCAACGACACCCTAATAATTCTATAAGTGCTTCAACGGCACATCGCATTTTGGCAACACTTAAAAGCAGTGGGTCTTTGGAAATGCAATGCAAAAAGAAGCACAAAAAGAATATTTTGACCGATATAAACTAAAAAAAAAGTGTTACCCATAGTAATTGAACGTCCTCAAATTTTTTCGCGTCAAATTACCAATGAATTTGAAGTAGTTTCAAAATCATCCATTTTGCGAATATTAAAAGAAAATAAATATTGTCCTTATAAGCCGCAGTTTGCCAATAAACTTTACGACTGGGATTACGACCAGAGATTAGATTCTTCATTTTTGGTTCAAGGCGAAATAGAGGAAGACTGCAACTGCGCAAGCAACGTTTTGTTTACAGACGAATCGCCCTTTACAACAAACGGTATCGGTTCCTCAAAAAGTCTAGACGGTGGTCAGTAAATAACCCAGATTTTGTTGTTATCCACAGCGACCAATACCACCAAAAACAAACGTTTGGTGTGGTATGCACAACGGGAGGTTGCTGGGGCCATATTTTTGGCAAAATTTAAATGATATACGATATTTGAATTTTTTACAAAACCATATGCAGGAATTTCTTGAGGAACTGCCATTGGATTTAAGAGTTTGTGCAGGGTATCATCATGATGGATGTCCAGCTCATTGTGCTAGAATTGTTTCTGAGTGACTTAATCAGAATTTCAACAACCAATGGATTGGTAGATTTTCGAACAATAAATGGCTCACCCGACATGAGACCCTGAATTCTTTCTTAAAACAAAACTAAAAACTAAAAAATAGACTTTGATAATACATTTCCCACCGAATCTTATCTTATTTTACTATTTATTGTATCAAAACTATGGGTATTGTCTCAAGACTTTTTAATATCTTGCAGAACAAGTGCATTTTATTGAGAAAATTTCAATTATCGCCCATTTACCGCTAATCCGTACGCCAGTGGTAGAGTCTGTCTAGTGCATATTTAGTTTTTACGTGATGCACCAACCTTTATCTGGAATACAATTTGCGGAGAAATCAATATTAACAAAGTTTTGCTTATAGATCAAACTCTTTGGACCACACTGTATATATATATATATATATATATATATATATATATATATATATATATATATATATATATATATATATATAAATATATATGAAATCGCTAGAAAGTATTTTTTAGTCTCCAAAACTGCCGTAAGATGGCGAAACTGCTGTAGCAAATAAAAACTAATTTTTCTCCAAAAATACCCAGTACTAGGTACCAGTTTAATAACACCAACAAACAGTTTGACTAATTCTGCGTCAGTTTGGTTTATAGCTTTTGTCGTATCTTCAACAGTAAGGGTAGGAGAAGACGATAAATGATTAAATATTCAAATTGTTCTATCTCCCACTCTTTATAATGAAAGGTAGTCAAATGGGGACTCGTTTAAAAAGGAATTAAAAGCCCTTTCAAATGCTGAATGTTTTGGCGGGCATTAATTTGTCTTACACGAACTAGAGGGCGTCATTTAAAGAAGGTTCATTTTTTGAGATTTTCTCGGAAAAATTTAATGGAATGGTATGCTTTTTGTTAATTGGTCTTCAAGAAGAGAAAATTACCTAAATTATAGCAAAAACCGCAGTTTAATATCTTAATTCGTTGTTTTCAATTGACAAATAATATTAGCTACAAATCAAATGTTATTATGGAGTAACAAAGTGTTTCTAGTAGTCTTTGGAAGCCAAACTAAAGCGTTTTCTCCATTTAATAATTATGAAGTTTACTACTAATATTCATTATGCAATAACAATTAAAGACATTTCGTGTTATTTTTTATTATTTGTTGTAACAATAAAACGGTAACACTATTGGAACACTAACAGTACGAAAGAGCAATAACACTACGAAGCCTAAGTCATAAACAGTAATCATGACAAAATATCTTTACAAATGTTCGAAATGTTTTCCGTCGTTCTCAATACAAAGATTGAGTCTATTCCGGGTGTCTAATACGGCGACTTCAATTTCAGCTCTAGAAATGATGGCTGTAGCATTTCGAATTAGTTGAACCATATTTTATGACGTAGTAGGGCGTGTTTCAAGAACAATATCTTTTATTGTTCCCCACAAATCAAAATCGAGCACAGTAAGGTCTGGGGACCTACCTGGCCATGGAAGCAAACAGTCTCGTCCTATAGTTTAAAAAATTACAAACTCCCAGGGAAAAGTGTGCCCGGCAGTCATCATGCTGAAGCCACATTTAAATTTATTAGAAAATTTAAATTAACTTCGCCGTTTAGGTGGCCATGAAAAATGAACGGCCCAATTATCTATTACACCACACATTCACACTCCATCGACTTTCCTAGTGACTTCACGCATCCAGTGAGGATTGACAGGTGACCAATAATGCATGTAATGTAAGTTCACTTCTCCACTGCTTGTGAAAATGACTTCATCAGTCCATAATACGGGAGAAAAAAATAAAGGACCTCATCAATCATAGATCTTAACCAGTGGTAGTGATCTAATCTTGGATCAAAATCAGTTTCTGAGAGAGCTTGGTGCAGAACAATGTGATATGGATGTAGTTTATTATCCTTCAAAATTCGATGTATCGTCGATTTACAGATTCTCAGATCTAACGAAATTATTCTAGTGCTTCTTACATGACGATTGATTTGAATATACGCAAGAAGATTGATAACGTTTTCTTCGTTTCTAATGGCACGATTTCTTCTAGGTACTGGAATAGGATGTACTTGTCCATATTCCCGCAAATTACTAGCTACACGTATAAAAACTTTTCTACTAAAATATCTTCTATCGGGATAGTTAGCTGCATATACCCGTTCGGCCATACAAGCGTTCTCATAACACTGGAAGTACACGGCTAACATATCATAAGCTTCTGCGGTAGAATAAGCCATTTTTGAGAAAATTTAGGTGAATGTGAGATAAAAACAAATACTAAACTTATTGTAACAAAGCGCTAGATAATCACCAAACGATAATTAAAACAAATGTGTATTTGTTAGAGTCATAAAACTTTGTTTCATAGGTATCTCGATGAAAAACATTTTGTTACTCCATCATACCATTTGATTTATAGCTAATATTATTTGTCAATTGAAAAACAGGTTATTTCGAAATAACTCAAAAACGAATAAAGATATCAAACTGCGGTTTTCGCTATAATTTAGGTAATTTTATCTTCTTGAAAACCACTCTTTAAAAAGCATACCATTCCATTTAATTTTTTCAAGAAAATCTTGAACAACTTAATGGCCCCCAAAAAAGTCAGCATTTGAAAGAGCTTTAAATTCTTTTTCAAACGAATCCCCACTTGACTACCTTTTATTACAAGGAGAGGGAGATAGAACAATTTGAATATTTAATTATTTATCATCTTCGCAGAATTAGTCAAGCTGTTTGTTGGTGTTATATTAACCCGGCGGAAGTACAGTGACATTTGGTAACACCATTGGTACGGAGGGTATGGGCTGAAATGTGCTTATACGATGGGCCATGGGTTGAAATTCACTCGTACGATGGGGTATCTGCTGAAACTGGCTTGTATTGTAGTTTTCTTTCACAGATGTGACATCTTCCTGCTTTTTTTGCCCGTTATTTCTGATAACTTCCTTTTCAGGTTCAATTGTATTCTTAGGTTCATTTGTCTCATCTTCATATGAGGCGATATCAGATCGAAAACTGTTTCAGAAATTTTTGACGAGTAATGGGATTAGCGTCTTTGTTGATTGCATTGTAGACTACAAAGGAATTGATGGAGGCTGTATTCAATAAGGAATAAAACATAGTCAAAGGCCATCTACTGTTGCGTGATACATTATAGTTGGTTGAAAGTTCGTCCGCTACGTCTACTCCGCCTTTTGTCAAATTACAAAGGTTACGATTTCCGGTTTTCGTTCATCCCCAGTACTGCTGTGAATAGAATTGTCATGATGTAAGGTAGACAGTAAGAGTAGATTTTTGTTCTTCTTAGGAACTTTTATTCTCTCTGGAACGTCTAATCTGGATCGACAAATAGCTGTTATAAACATGCCACTTGGAAAAATGTCTGTGATATCTAAGAAGTCGCTCATTAACTACGGTGGGGTATAAGGTTACACTTCTCGGTTATGGCGATGTGAAGCAACCGGAGTACAACTGAGACTAACCGCGCACCACTACCACATTGTAGGAAGTCAAATGGGAAGCTACTGAAAGCAGCGTCCATGTACACTGCTGGACGGATCCGCTTTAGCTATTCGAAAAGTACTGTGGTATGATATACCCCACCGTACTTCCGCCAGGTTAAAGTGGTACCTAATACTGGGTATTCTTGAAGAAACATTTTTTTTATTATTTGCTATAGCAGTTTCGCCAGCTTGCGGCAGTTTTAGAAACTGCGATTTCTCTTGGCCATTTTAGATATGAAATTCTTTTAACGACGTTGTACCATCTATAGTTTTCCATATATCCTACCTCGCCACCCTTAGTAAGCCACCCGGTATATAGCCACATGATATCTCATTCTTTAGGCTTCCCTTAAAACAGCTTTTTGTAAGACAAACTACTTTATCATTTCATATTTTTACTTGAACCTATTTTTAAACTGATCGCAAATAAACAATCTAAAAAAAAATTAATTTATCTAGCGTAAATATTTGCTTTTCCAATTTAAAATGGCAACGTTTTGTAAATGCAAAACAAAATACTTATAATTTAATTTAGAAGGTAAATCCAATATCCCTTTTCCTTCACAACAAACCCTTTATCGAATTTGACGTTATAAAAGATTAATGAAAAGAATAGAGAATCGATTTCTTTTAGATTTTTGTTAAAGTCTACAATTGTTCGGACGAAGTAAAGGCAATAAAGAGAAGGATTCAATAAAACTAAAAACCGCTAAATCAGGATGGGCAAATTGAAGGAGATCAAAAATCAAGGTATTTCAAACGAAATTGAATCTTATCAATAAATAGTATTTTTCGCTATCGTTCCGTCTTTCTATTGAAGTAAAATGAATAAATGGTTAAATCGAGATTTTTGTTATTTGGTTTCAATGAACTGGAAGTACCTAACAAAACGGCGCCGTAGAGCCGGACATGGATACATGTAAACATACACACCGTTGTCGCAATCTTTCAAGGGCCTCGTTTGAGACCCGATGGAAAAAGAATTTATTCGCACCGTCTCGATTGACATGAACGCCAGAAATGGTAAAAACACATGTAACGTTAATGATTCGTGTAATTGAACAATCACTTTAACAAATACAATCAAGTTTTCTCTTTGATGTTTTGTTCGTTTCATTGACTAATGTTTGATTAGAAGCACGATACTGATTTTTATTATCTCGAATAATGTTAAGCAGAAAGTTTAAAATCACTCTAATTGCTGCAGCATTAATTAAATTATTGAATGTAAACACAACAACGTGAAAAAATCGCGCAAGCATATAATCAAAGTCTTTGAGTTTACATAAATTAATTGTTCTATTACAGCTATTTATCATGCACCAGGACAACTATTAAAAAAAGGGGACAACTTGCATTTATATCGTACGAATTTCATAGTTTTAAAGCAGCAAGAACAAGTGCTTCAGATCGTGCATTACTACGAACATTACGCAGGTCATTAAACGAGGTAGTTGGATTTGTGATAACACAATGTGCTTAGCAATCTGAAGGTAAGAGATCCCCGTTACCGCCTACTTTGTGTGAGGTTACTTCAACGTGTTTTCCTCAAACATACATAGCGGCATGATCACAGTGTGTACGTACATCATGTGCGGCTATTTAGGCGAATGTTGGCGTAGTATCTTCATCCTCAGAATCCTAACTCCATTCCTTCCAATCGTGCCCTGACCGCTCCCACCCTTTTTCCATAATAACCCTTAAAGATAATAAACTGCTTTGATAAGAAAAGTCTTTCGACTTCTAAGTGTATTACATACGTACCCATTTCTCTGTGCGCTTGCAGTTTATTATTTGGCTTTTTACGTACCGTCAATTAAGGTGAAATTGACCAGGTTTGAAGTTTGAGAAGCAAATTGACTCAGAAAAAAAGAGGGTAATAATTAGCATAAAATAGTATACTTATGGGTCAATATTTTCGATTGAACATTCAAAAATTCTAAATCAAGGGATAATGGTCTTGTTTTTTTTTCAAATTCATCACATGGTCAACTTCGCCTCACGTAGGGTGAAGATGACCGACAAATAATATGTTTGAAATGAAGTCCACAATAACTGAAATGACGTTGACCACAGTGTAAAGAGCCGAAACTCTTCCCAAAATATCTTTTAATTAATTATTCGCTAATTAATCAATTTTAAGGCAATTGCAGAATTTCAAATCACCAATTTTATCCCCTCCGACGTGCGTACGACAACGTTGAGTTTTCTACGTCAGAGTCGCCCTACTATCAAAAGCCGTCCCCGCCTTCACCTGATTTCTTTTTAACCACAAGATGCGTTGCTGACTACGGACACACGCACACTCTGGTCGGCCGTCGCTCAAAACCGTCTTCACTTGCACGTATTTTTTTACAACTTACTAAGAGCAGAGTGCCATCGATCAATTAGATCAGGGTGTACAAAATTATTTCCTGTCATCAAGATCCAGACCGTAGAAAGAATTTAAACAAAAGTGAGTATTAAAATTATCTGACTTAGGGTAAGTGCTAGTTTTGCAATCTACTCCTTATCTGTAGTCCTGAATCCGAGCTCTCCTATATCCCACTTCGCGACTAGATTAAAGCAATATTCCTGTGTTAAGAATTCTTTAATACCAGACTACACCAACTTTCTTTTAGTTTATCCAGCCCGCCACTATAAAAACATAAATATTCCAACAAACTAATCGTTCTCAAAGGTTTAATATCTTATACATTCGCCCTGAGATAAGAATTTTACGCAGTAACATTTCCTTCTTCCACCACCACCATTTTCTATACGTCGCATGTCCACTGTGAAATAATAAATCTCTCGCGTATAAAAGCATTCAATACGGGAACACACACAAACCTCGATTTCTACCATCAAATTTCCTATTTGAAAATAGACCAATAAATTCAGTAGCCACCTATTCGCACCATCACTTCAGCCTATACTAATTACGGATGGAAAGTTACACGAAAGAAGAACCCTCTCAATCTAATTTCACTTAATTAGAACATCATCCTGTTAATTAAATAAGTCACGTTAGAATTAATATTATAAATCAATAAAATTTTATTCAATCAGATATAAAACTGTTAAAATGCAAGCAAACATTCAAACATAAAAATATCGATTTTCTTAAACACTTCCAGGTAGAGATCATTGACTTATACACCCTTATCTCTATGAAAATATTTCAACGACCAATAAAACGTTATCGTGCATTTCTTAACAATGAAAAGTTAACCCTTTTATTCGAGCTACTAGTCAGAGACATATTCAAAATAAAGTCTGATTTCTACATTTACTTTAACATATTTTGAGTTATGTTCCGTGTGTAAATGCATTACTTTCACTTTTACCGTTAATATTATCTTTCTCAGCCACGTAGGGAATGTCCGAGTGGATTGGAAGCCGCCCGGAGTACCCGTGCCAAGGAGCATCCGTTTATTTTTGCTTTAATAGGGTAATTAAAATTTGTTTTTTTTTAATTTAAAGTTTATATTTGTTTTGTGTTGTTAGTATCTTAGCGAAGAATTAGTGTAAATATTTAGAATTGTTAAATTATAGGTCAATACATGTATAAAACCTTTTTCTGTTTATTCGTGAATGTGAAACCCCATGTAGTCAGCCCTATCCAGAAGAACTCACGCCCAACATTCAATTTCTAGCTACAGCCGTGGTAAATCATACTGAAAATAAACGTAGCGTATAAGGGCCTTACAAAAATGGCGCCCAATGTGGGGCGGTGAGAAGTCGGGAAGAATGAGTACGGTAACACACTGGCCGGTAAACAATTAAACACTTTTTTTTCTAGAACCGACATAGTGAACATTGAAGGTGAACCAGAAGGATACTATAACTAACCTGTTTTTCTTGCAGTATGCAACAGGAACCCAAGAACGGACTGTTACTTCTAAATTGTCTTCTGTGTTCCTTATGTGCTTTTGACTTGTGCTTCTAGCTCTGTTTTGATTTTGTCTCCTTGATGTTCTCTTGTCCTGATCTTCCATTTTCAGATTCAATTTCATCACTATTCACTGATTCTGCCTATTCACTCGTTTCTGATTCCAATTCGTCAAAATCCTTGGAACAATGTGCTAAACTGCATTTCTCTGTTTTGCATACTACCGCTGCAAATATAGATTCTGAATGATATTCTTTTCGTGGGGAGTCATTAGCTGCAACAGATCTACCAGGAATAACATTTAATAGTTTTCGTTTCATTGGCAAGTCCTTTTTAGTGGGATTACGTTAATTTGCAACTATTACACTAATACACTCATCACAATGTTATGTGCATCTTCTGACTGTTTTGGAATCTTACTCATTTGCTTGTCCTTCGACAATGGATATATGCCACAAACTGCAAATCCACCAATACCATTTTTTTTCGCTGTAGTAGGTAAATCATCACACAGGCTTTTTAATAACCATGAAATTACGCTCTTTTCAACGTTAGATACATTCAAATTGCTTTTCTTCCATTCTTTTTCCACTAAGATTTCACTGGGACAAAGAAACTCAGTGGTTAGCAGATATGGGTGGCACACAAACGAAATCAATCTGGTTTTGTTTATATCAATGGCACCTCTTGGGACAAAAATTATTAAAAAACCCTCAAGTGGAAAAATGGTGTCAAACATTTATTCTGCCCGTAGTAGTTTTGATAAACATCTTTTTTGTGAAGATGATCTGTTATTTTACATGCTGTAAAAGGATACGATACAACCTCGGCAATTTTTGGCAAAAGCAAAAAGCCGTTATTACTTCAGTGAAAAAATATCCATGGATAGAAACCACAAAAGTGATGTAGAAGCATTTAAAATAACCGAGAGGTCTCTTTAAAAATGAAATTCGATTTTTTCTTCTTGTATGGAAAATCTACAAAATAACATGTATTAACAAATATCGATATATTACCTTTACAAACGCTGTTATAAGTAACACTAAATGTTTAAAGCCTGTTAAGCTTGAAAGCTTGGACCATACAGCTGATGCAGTAACGCGAATTTTTACAAAACGAATTATCCTGTAAAATGGACCCGGAAGAATGGCCCTGGGAAATGAAACCCACACTAAATCCGATACTAATGACACAGAATCCCGCTCCTGGTAGTATTTTAAAGATGATTTTTTGAATTTGTAAGTCAGGCTGCACGGAAGATATTTGCACGTGTAAAAGGAATGCATTATTCTGTTCAATTATTTGCAAACGTTGCGGATACATACAAAATTTTCCAAGAGATAGATGAAACCGAAATAAAAGTCGATGACGACGATAATGTAGCTGAGAATGTCAATGAAGTGAGCGATGCTGATATCATAACAAGAGAAAATGCAAATGATGATAATGAGAACTAGCACAGAGGCCACTTTAAAAAGTCTACTTTTTCCTTAACCAAGCTAATTCGATCTCGGTTAACACAATCTACTTAGTATTCGGGACGTAATGGGTTTGATGTCCGTTACCGCCTACCTCGTATGAGATTTTTTGGAAAGTTTTCCTCATACACATATAGCGGCATGATCACTGCGTATACGCACGTCATGTACGGTCATTTAGACGATTGCTGAGTATCATCCCCCTCAGAACCCTAACCCCGTTCCTTCCGATTCAATCCTAACCGCACTCACCCTTAATCCCACCATGCATATATAGGTCATGTATACGGGGTTGCTCATTAGTGCGTCAAAGTGAATTTGTGGCTAAACTGTGCACAGTAGAAAAAAAGTTGTTTTACACAGAAGTTGCTTGAATTCAAGCACGCTATAACCTAAAAATTTTCGCATATACAGAGTATTTCATAACAGCGGTACATAACCTATCTTTCTTATTTTAAATGGAATGATATAGTTTTTAGTGCGGATTTCGTTTCTACTCTGAAAACCGCTTTCTATTAAACACGTCGTATAGCTAAATATAACCGTTTTTAAATATTTGTACTTTTAGATAAAAAAATATCACTTTTCGTCGTAGTTCAAAAATTTATTTTGAGGTTACTATCAAATCTATGAATATGTAACTCCGCATGTAATTAGTGCAGACATTGATCTGTTAAAAAATATTATGACTTATTTAATTTTTATACAGATTTGTACCAGAAATACGAATTCAAAGATTTTTTTGGTTTACATGTAAATAACTATCTTACCTTAAATACAACACCCTGTATATTATTACAGTATTCAAAAGAAAATTGAAAGGTCTACATTTTTAGTAATAAGCAAGTTTTGTTTATCTGCAATGGTTTTTGAAATATTCACATTTTAAGATTTTTATTTTAATTCTTAGTGGTATAATCGATGTGCACCCTATATAATATTAGGTATATTGACCATAAAACGATCATAACAGTTGCCATACTTAAATAAATGGTAAAATGTATTGACTTTTGTATTACGTATATGAGTGAGAATGTAATTTCATAATAAACCTTTAATAGATATAAACATAACACTATGAAAAAAGAAACTTTTTTAAAAAAGCAGTCTATTATTTACGCGTAGAAAGTGCACTAAAAAGGAGAAAATAATTTTTTTCTTTGCACAAAAATGTGATCAAAAATCTTTACGACTAAAAATAAAAGCGTGGGGCGCTTATCATAATTTATTTCTTTCCGTCACATGTTTATGATATGACACCACTTTTATTTTACTCTACATTTTGATCAATTTTAAAAAAAAATTACAATTATTTTCTTCTTTTATCATTCTAGAAACCGCTATACACGGTTAACTAATCAAACAAAAACACCAAAATTAGACAGAGAAGAAAGAACATTGTTACCAGGTTATTGTTAAAGTATATTTTGTTTTTATAAAATTTCCAAAAGTAAAAGAGCATTTCTGTTATCTTATCTTAAATACAACAACCTATACATATATTATTTTATATTAGGATTTTACGTGAAATTTAAGTTCAACTTTGAAAAAAATTCTCCTATTGTTAATCATTTTTTGAATACAAACATTTTTCTTTCAAATTTTGACATTTTGAATGCACAAAAAGACGATTTTCTCTTGCGCTGTTGGAAGTACAGCCATGGGTTTTATATATGTTGTTGAGGAAGCTTTTCGCTTAAATACTTACTGAGAATGTGTGAGAAACTGCACAGTCGGATCCAAAACTCACTTCAAACTTGAATATCATAAAGTTTTGAAAACTTGTTTTCTCTAATACAACGCCCTATATTTTTGGTCTTCATCAGATGCAGTACTAAAATGTACTATCAATCTGCTATGACAGTCCCTATACCTACCTCATATGGTTATTTCGAAAAACTTTTTTTGGGTATGAAAATAATATCATCTGACGGAAATGCACAGTATATTTCTTAGTATATTATTTCTTAACGTCACTCGATTTAAGATTGAAGGGCAAACATTTTCGTATGTATTAACCTGTTGCTATTTCTTACCGTTTTTCAAGCAATAAACACAAAATCTTATATCAGTACAACAGCATTTGATTTCAGTATCCTGTGCTTTTGCAAATCTACCCATTGTTCATAAATCTGTCAACGCTTGATATTTTTGTGAAGTAAAATACTTTATAGCTGTTTGAGTCCAGATTATGAATTTTTCCAAAGATGGTTGATATGGTTTTTATTCTGAGTCAGCCCCACAGAAATTGTGTGTTGGCAAAGTAGGGTTTATTCACAAACTTATCTTGACCGATGGCATCTAAAAGTAGCTTGTTTGTTGCTGAAAACGTAAAACGTAAAACGGGAGAAACAGAAGCCAGTTATAAATGAAGACAGTCAATTGTCGATGCTGCTATCTGTAACTGAAAATCCCCACGCCAGTCAAAAGGGCGTTGCAGAGACAATTGGCATCAGTAAAAGATCAGCACAACGGATTTTGAAGCAAAACAAAGTATAAAAAATAAATGAATAAACGTACATTAAACGTAAACATTTCAAGTAAAATTTACATTTAAATACTTTAAGCTGTATCAATTAAAATAAGCAACCCTTAAAACATTGGAAGAAACAGAATTAGCTACATTGCGTAAAGCGTAGATGTTGATTGATAGCTTACAGGTGGTGATCAACTTTGTTAATAACTGGCTATTTATTTAGTGGCGGATGAATTTCTTGAAAGAAGAGCTGATTAATATGATCTATTGCCTTGGGAGAAGCTTAAAGGAACTCTTTGTTGGCATCCTGGATTTATGAACAAAAGTACCCTTTAGCTAGACATCTAAGACCTGAATCGTTTCAAATTCTTCGAGAACGATTTGAAGACACAGGAGAGGTTAAATACAAAAAAAGAGATGTTTGCAGTTGCAAACGAAGAAAATGAGTTAACAGTTATATTAAGTTTAGAAGAAAATCCTCACGTAAGTGTTCGTCAGATTGTGGTACAAGTAGATCTGAGCAAAAGATCAATACAAAGAATTATGAGCAAACATAAATATCACCCATACAATTTGTGCTTGCATTAAATAATAAAATTTGTAATTCATTGTGTTCTTTCCATTTTAAAGTTTATGGTTATGCTATTCTACGAGTAAATAATCAATAAGCGTTGCTCTTTTGTAGTCCAAAATGTTGTATTATTGTGTTACAAAACTAATTTTATTGCAATTAACATTGTTTGTTTTTGTTTTCTGTGAATTATAACACTGTCTTAATTTATTTTATAGGCCCTATTGTGACATATTCTAAAATACTGGCAAAATTTTACACTAAATAATTTTAAAACACTTAGGAATAGGTATTACAAAGTGAGTATTTATTGAAAGCTCGTAAAAAATGTATTCAAATCTGTAATAAAATACAGGGTGTTCCATTTCAAAAAATGAGAAAAATAACATTGAACACAATGGACCACCCTGTAATGTAAAAAAATTGTCTGCCATTGAATGTAGAAGTTAAAACTAGACATATTAGGAAAATATATCCCAAAATTTCACCCCGATATCTTTCAAGATAGCGGGACCGGAGCCTACTTAATTGACTATTTTTTTCCATAAAAATGTCAATAACTTAGGAATCGTTAGTCGTAGACCCATAGTACCTTATATCATTTGCTCAGAATTTAACAGAGAATGCAAATATATAAAAATATATAGGGAGTTCCATAAAAAAAAACAAGTTTAGTGTAGTGCTCAAAAATGGACCATTCTGCATATACAAAAATATTTTTACAAGATGCTCCTCGTTGTTGACTACAATAATCTGTTATAAGATTATTTTTTTAAACAACCGTATAGGCGTAATATTCAAACACGTTGCACATATATATATATATATATATATATATATATATATATATATATATATATATATATATATATATATATATATAATAATGGTTCAAAAAACATTCGGCTAATTTCTAGGATAAATAGAATATTAAAAAATAACATTGGTTTGGTTAATACACGTGTGTCTGAAAATGCTCCCTTAAGAATATACGGCCCTTGTAAAAGTGGCCCCAAAAATCTTTTTTTCATTATCTCTGAAACGGTTTAAGATACCTAAATGAAATTTAGATCACAAATACCTTTGATTAGGCCATAAAAGATAATGTTGGCAAATTTTCAACATCTTGTACAGGAGCGTCGCTAAAGGGGGGTTGCCACTTATTTTGCCCTCAAACTTTTTTTCATGGGGATATTTTCAATTTGCCACAATAAAAGGTACTCCTGTTGAAAGTCAAAAAAATTACTGGTTTTGGAATTTTTGAGATTTAGCATGTTTTACCTAAAATAAGAAAATAAAAGAAATATTGAGATAATCTGATTTACTTGAATTAAGTAGGCTCGCGATTTTTTTTGTTTGACAGATTCATTTCACACACTGTTGTTTACAGTTTTGGTTTGTTTAACAAGTAATAACGCTTTTAAAAACGTTGAAAATAAATGAATATGTACACTAATAGTGACTATACCGATATGTTGTTAACATTAGGGGAATGTGATGGAAATGCTAAAGCAGCGAAAATAAAAAAGTAAATCTGGTAGACCACGAGTGACAAGAATTTCTCAAACAGAAGAAAATATTTTAAATCTACTTGTGGCAGATCCTACGATGTGGCAAGGGCAAGTAACGCAAGTGTTTCTAGTGTACATCGTGTATTAAAAGAACAATTATTGCCCCCGTTTCACTACAGGAAAGTACAACAATTATTGCCTGAAGGTTTTTTTTTTTTTGAGAAGAGACTTTTGCGAATTATTATACGAAAGAATGAGATAGAACCCTGATTTTTTACAAAATATTCTTTTCACCGATTAATCAACTTTTACTAAACAAGGTATGTTTAATAGTCATTAACAGTCACTTCTGGGCAGAGGAAAATCCAAAGATTAAACGTGTAACGCATTATCAACATAATTTTAAGTTATTTCCGCAATTAGAAGATTTGCCTCTTGATCTACGAAGAAATGATTTTTATGCATGATGCTGCTCCACCTCATTTCAGTAGACAAGTTAGAAGATGGCTCAACGAACATTTTCCAAATCGATTGGTCGAGATGCTGATGTTCCTATCCACTGGCATCCAAATCCCTTGGATTTTGATGTGTGAAGTTTAGTTAAAGAAAAAGTATATTCAAGCGAAATAAATTCCATTGAAGAGCTTCAAGTGAGAGTTGAAAATAATTTAAGGATGTTAATTCTCTTAACTAATGATGATGACAACATAAGCAGATTTAAATATAACTACAAAATTTTTTTTATTATTAATACAATAAGCAAGCTAACTTGGCTGTACATTTGGTTACCATTACAAATTGTTCACTTTCCTTGAAACAAATTCTACCTCACACACACGTTAATTTTTTTAAATTTTAACTACTACATTTAGTACTTTCATTTCTTTTTCATTATGCAGGCTCAATAGAATAACAGATTTTCATACCTGAATTATCTGAACTTGGCCTATTGGTTTATGTCATAACTAATAACATTGTTTATACTATTCAATTATTACTAACTACTAAACCAATAAAATTATATTATTATTAATTCAAGAACCACATAAGATTATTATATATATATATATATATATATATATATATATATATATATATATATATATATATATATATATATATATATAAAACACACACACACAACACTACACACTAATAGAAAATTGCATATGCCACGTTTGGAACTAAAATAAAAGTTCTATGAACTTGGTCAACTTCGTTTAAAAGATATATGTTGAAGTTTAATTTTTTGTTATATATCTTTTTAATGATATAATAAGCGGACGAAATTTTGTATACAGGGCTTTTATCAGCAGAATACAAATATGACCTTAGTTCTTTTATTACTGATAGTGGGCGCCACATACAGGTTTCCATCTTATTTGAATCGGTCTAACTTTTTGTCTTACACTGTATGTCATTTTGTTTCATCTTTTCTGCTTCAGAAAGGTATACCTATTGTAGTCGATAGGACAACGGTTTACAGAAAATGCATCGATGACAAATTATCCAAAAGCAAAGTAACTTATTTGCAAAACCGTAATTAGAAGTCACCAATATGGGTTTCTATTAACGTGTGGGCAGGTATAATTGACAATTGCTTCATTGACAGGTGAACTGTAATCGATTCTTGGAGAATGAACTAAATACGTTATTAGAGGATGTTCCATTGGCTATTTTGGTAGAATGCGTTACATGCATGATGGGCAAGCTCACTTTTCTCGATTGCAGCAATTTTTGGATAGGAATTTGAAATACGGATTGGTCGAGGGACCTGTACTGGTCAGCTCGTAGTCGACCTTAATCTCGATTTTTCATTTTGGGGATTCAAGAAAATGATGTTTATTCTGTAAAATACATAATGAAGAGCAACTATGGATAAAATTATGGAATCCGCAGATAGATTCCATAATAACCCAGAATATTTAAAAATGCCAATCCTTAGGAAGAAGAATTGAAAAATGTATTCAAGTACAAGGACAATAATTTGAACATCTTCTAAAAATTTAATGTTTTTTTTTAATCACTGCCCTTCATTGTTGCTATTAAATTTAATTGTTGAAGTGTTATGTTATTGTTTTTCAAATAAGTTATTTGGCGCTTTTGGATAATTTGCATGCATCAATGCATTTTCTCGTAAACGTTGGTCCTACGACTTCAATAAGGTATACCTTTCTGAAGTAGGAAAGATGGGAAAACAAATTTTTCCAGCCGAAAATGACATACAGTGTAAGGCAATCATTTTAAAAAGATATTAAAAAAAACAAAAAATAATTAAACTTCAACACCTATATCTTTTAAACAAGGCTTCGACTGTTATATAACTATTTTTCTTATTTTAGTGTCCTCTATCGTATATATGTTATCTATGTCACTGTATATATATATATATATATATATATATATATATATATATATATATATATATATATATATATATATATACAGGGTGTCCCAATAGTGCGTATTCGGTCGATAGCTCCTTAGCCATTAAACTTAAAAGATAATTTTAAATACGAAAGTTGTCTATTTTTATAAGCTGCACAATCTAAAAATAGTTTGGTTTCTACAGGGTGTAATGTAAAAGCGGTACAATATAGAACTTTTGATTTTAAATAGAACACCCTATATATTATTTTATTTTCGATTCTCCTTATAATTTTACATCTTTTTTATAAGAATTAGTTACAAGCTAAATCTTACAGTTTTTGAGATATTTGCAAAGTTAACTAAAAACTGACATTTTTATGCAGTAATTCAAGTAGGCGTATCTCAGTTATCTTTAGAGATAAAAAATAATCTTTGTATAGAATTTATTCATACATGAGCTTACTTTAATCTATTGTCAAAATTGGATTTCAATATACACGGTGATCACATAAATTAATTCAATAAGATCAATTTGAAAATGCTATATCTTCATTTTTTTAAATGGCACACCCTATATTTTTTTAATGCCTTGTCTTCGTCTATTAGTCGGCTTTCATTTCTGTTAAATATGTTCTATACCTATCTCTAATAGTTTCGGAGATATTTAAGTTTGTTCAATTTTTTCGTTGATAACACTGAAGAAGAGTAACATTAGTCGGTCAAAGCAAGCTATGAATACATAAGAAACTAAAAAACATATTAACTGAAATACAAACACTTAAAATTATAATAAATGTTCAATGTGACCACCATTTTGTTGCTGGCAAACATGAAGTCTTTGAATAAACGACAAATTTACTTTTCGTAACGTGGAAACATTTATGTTTTGAATGACGTCTCTAATTCTTGCCTTCATATCATCTACAGTCGTTAGAGGAGTTTGATAGACTTTTTCTTTAATCCAACCCCAAAGAAAAAAGTCCAGCTTTGTCAAGTCAGGCGATCTTGCAGGCCAGGAGACCGGCCCTCCTCTTCCCATCCATTTGTTTTGAAACTGGATATTTAAATAATTTCTAACATTTCTGCTAAAATGCGGAGGAGCGCCATCTAATTGCAGCCACATTTCTCTAAGGGTTTGTAAAAGTATTCAATAAAAGTTTCAAATTCGTTGCGCAAGAAGTTTAAAAATGAATCTCCATTTACCGTTTTCAAAAAAAAAAAATGGTCCTATAATTCTTTCCCCAATAATTCGGCCCATTAAACATTTGTGATCAACAGGAATTATAAATCTGGGATTCTCAGTATCGTAATAATGGAAATTATGTCTATTAACGTATCCACTTTTGTGAAAGTAGCTTCATCAGTAAATAAGATCGTGGTAAAATAGTTGGGTTTTCTAAATTTTTATTTATGGCCCAATTGCAAAAGTTTAATCTATTAACGAAGTCATTCTAGTCTAATTCTTGTGCAAGTTGGACATGGTATGGAGGATATTTATATTTTTTTATAATTCTATTAACTGATGTTTTTGAAACTCCAACTTCTAATTCCAATTGTTGGCAAGAAACGTGAGGATTTTCAATCACGGATTGAAGAACTAAATGTTCGTTAATTGCGGTTCTTTCTCTTTCTTCGTAATGAATACTGCCTGTTTGTTCGAAACTCTCTTTCAATCCTGCAAATGCTGTGTCGTGCATTTGGAAATATTTGCTTATAAATTCGATGAGCTAAAAGACAATTTTTATCGCTTTCACCAAGGACGTACATCATATTAACAAGTTCTTCTTTCGAAAAATTCATAATGTAATTTAGGAAGTAAGCATACAATACTACACAAATATTAGCACTGTTTGACAAGTTTGATTTCTTCATTTGTTTTCATTTATCTTTTGTTTTACGCTCTTTTGATTAAATTGTTTAATTTTACGATGACTCGTTTAAAAACATCTCAAATATCTCTTAGAAATGGTGGTTTCATACAATATTTATTATAATTACAATTTATGCATTTCAGTTAAAAATGTTTAGTTTGTTATGTATCCACAGCTTGCTTTGACCGACTAATGTTACTCTTCATCAGTGTTATAAACGAAAAAAAATTAACAAACTTAAATATCTCCGAAACTATTAGAGATGGGTATAGAACATGTTTAATAAAAATTAAAACCGACTAATAGACGAAGACAAGGCGTTAAAAAATATAGGGTGTGCTAATTAAAAAAGGGAAGACATAGCATTTTCAAATTTACGTTGTTGAATTAATTTTTGTGATCACCCGTTTATTCAAAGACTTCATGTTTGCCAACAACAAAATGATGGTCACATTGATCATTTATTATAATTTTAAGTGTTTGTATTTTAATTAATATGTTTTTTAGTTTCTTGTGTATTCATAGCTTGCTTTGGCCGACTAATTTTACTCTTCTTTAGTGTTATCAACGAAAAAAATTGAACAAACTTAAATATATCCGAAACTATTAGAGATAGGTATAGAACATATTTAATAGAAATGAAAGCCGATTAATAGACGAAGACAAGGCATTAAAAAAATATAGCGTGTGCCATTTAAGACATTTAAGACATAACATTCTAAAATTTATGTTATTGAATTAATTTTTGTGATCACCGTGTATATTGAAATCCAATTTTGACAATAGATTAAAGTAATTTCATGTGTGAGTAAATTTTATACCAAAGATTATTTTTTTTCTTTAAAAATAACTGAGATACGCCTACTTGAATCACTACATAAAAATGTCAGTTTTTAGTTAACTTTGCAAATATTTCAAAAACTGTAAAATTTAGCTTGTAAGTAATTCTTATAAAAAAGATGTAAAATTATAAGGAGAATCGAAAAATAAAATAATATATAGGGTGTTCTATTTAAAAACCAAAAGTTCCATATTGTACCGCTTTTATATCACACCCTGTAGAAACCAAACTATTTTTAGATTATGCAGCTTATAAAAATAGATAACTTTCGTATTTAAACTTATCTTCTAAGTTTAATGGCTAAGGAGCTATCGACCGAATACGCACTATTGAATATATATATATATATATATATATATATATATATATATATATATATATATATATATATATACATATAGGAAACAGAAACATAGGAATATTTTTTCAGATAAAGTTGACCTTAAACTTCCTGTTGAATCATAATATGAAATAATATATAGGTTGGTTTTATTTAAGATAACAGAGGAAGACCTTGTGTAGCCAATTTAGGACACTCTGTATGTACGTCAATATTTTTAGGTCGTAAAGCTTTTCGTCACGAATAACGAGACATTTTGCTCTATCTATCATATTAACGGCGCTATCTTCCGTGCACGCAGTGGTGCAGGATACTGTATAGTAACTTAAAAGAACAAAACTTAAGACAAGAAACGTTACAAGTATGGTACAAAAGTTGAATGTTAAGCCAAGCACTTGTTCGAACTACAGAACTCGGCGTTGGCTCGTGTCGTTTCTCATTTGTGGGCAATTGTCTTCATACCACCCTTGTTACGTTGTATACTATTACTCGTACTACTAATACTCTTATTACTACAAAACAAATA
The DNA here is from genome assembly GCA_036346205.1 of Vesta saturnalis. NCBI lineage: Eukaryota > Metazoa > Arthropoda > Insecta > Coleoptera > Lampyridae > Vesta > Vesta saturnalis. The sequence continues at coordinate 4,600,377 of JARFJB010001278.1, forward strand.
AAAACCCACACGACGGGTATGGATAATCAATATAAAATACAAAAAAAAATACGTGAACGTCAAAGTTGTATTGCATAATATGTTAATTGCAAAATCAAACGTAAATTTATACATTGTACACGCTATACACATTTGGTGGAGAAGCCAAAGGTGGGATTCTAATGTCTAACCAAATCCTTAGCTAATAAGGACAGTGACATTTTCAACAGAAAGTGATTATGTAACCCCTTAAAGTCATACACACAAAAAACGGAAGAGGCAGATGTGAAACACATTTGAATTATAAATTTGAAATATAATATTCTTCACCCCATAAACAAAAGTCATTTTATCAATGATCGTTAAAAAATCATCAGCGATTACATTAGTAAATTATATAAAGTTCCCCTCTTTCCAATGTAGGAATATTAATTAAAGATGGCGGGTTCTATTTTATTACAATTACAGAAAGGAAGTTAATTTAAGAGAAATATTGAAAAAAAGGTTCTTTTAACTTTAATTAGCGAAGTAATCTTCTTAACTTTTCGATTGTAATTAAAAATTCTAGGATTATTTTTTTTTTCAAATTCAGTGTAAAATGGAAATATAAATTTTGTTTTAATATTAACGGCAAAAAGCTTCTTAACTAGTACAAATTCGTAAACGTATTACAAAACCGGTACATCCTCTCACAATTTTTGTAAAATTAGCTTAAAAGTTGTACTTACGAAACTTAGAAAATCCAAATATAAACAAATACACGTAAACCACAAAAACGTGTGTACAACAGTGGCATATCGCGAACTAAATATAATACGTTTTTGGATTTGAGAATGTTATTAGGGCAGAGAGTTTCAGGTACAAAACAGAGGCCCGTCAGGTGCTTGATGTGCTTGTCCCTTTGGGCAATTCAAGGCGTCAGGTGTGTCACACCCCCTTTACCTTCTCCACCCCGAGAATCAGGAGAATAATCACCACCACCTGTTACATTCGCGTGGATGCATTTACCAAATCATCGAAATCCTATTACAGTAAAAGTTCATTCTTGCTTTAAAATAACAAAAAAAAATCAAATTAGAAAAAAAATATCTAAAAATCAAATAACCATAAACCGTAAAAGCAGTTTACATTCTTTTGATTTACCTGACAGCTATGAACAAATTTCATTTCCTCAGAATGACGTCGTAAAAAGAACCAACAAAGAATTAGCAGGGGGATCGAATATACTATAATATAAGGGGGTTCAAGCTAGTACAGATATTCTACTAAAATAAGGGAATAGAAAACTTTGTAAATGCGATTTGTTCAATTTTGTTTGAAGTCAAAAGTTACTTTTTCAGAATACGTAACTGGATCACTCTGCATTGATTGATTGAATGTTCGCACTCTTATTGTTAATTTATAATTATATTCTCTATACGTAAGAACCTAATTATAAGTATGAGAAATACTTATCTTTTAACCACAATAAAGCCAAATTTACTATAATTGCTAATTAGTAGGCAACTAATTTGGGTGATAAGCTCAATTTTATGATTTTGTTGTAAAATAGTCGGTCAGAATTAGCATAATTGCCATACTTAAATGTGTTAATTTTAACTCGCGCCATCGATCTTTGTTTTTTGTTATTTATAATCTTTCTTTGCTTTCCCCGAGTACAACGTGTTTTTGTTAACTATTTTTTCTGTAATTGTCATTTTTTTTTAGAAAAAAGTGTAAAATAGCTCTTGGAACATAAATGTGTCCCAAAACACACTTCTTGAATGCAAGATGATTATTTAAAATTGCGAGAATTTTAAGAACCAATTAATTCTTTCCAATCAGAATATGAAAAGGTTCCTACAAAAGCAGGTCTGAAAATGCGTCGTTTTATATTTTATGAATAAAATTTTCATAGTTAATACCTCAAAAGTCCTTTATAGTAATTAAAAATTATTATTAATTTTATTAAATACATAAATAAAAAGTTTACCTCGAGTAGGGTTTGAACCTACGACCTATACTTTGCTAGAATACCGCGTGAACCAACTGCGCTATCGAGATTCAAGCCTCAATCGTAAATTTTGTCTTTATGCATGTAGAACTGATTCGAAGTATAATGAGATTACAATTAAAGTCCTTTATAGCAGTTCATTGGAAGCTGATAGGCTAAAAAGTAACATTATAGAAGAGTTTTCTTTAATACTAATAAATAAAATTGGGTACGTATGCCATGTTAGTACGAAGGATGTACAGTATTTGTTGTCCCTAGCATAGATGGCTTTGAATTATGTTGATCCTAGTAACCGCACTTGTTTTGTTATTTTATTGACAAACAAACTGCCAAATCTGGTTAGTCGAGCTTTAATAGTGTCAAAGTTGTACAAGTTGAAGTAGTGGTTGCACGAAGATTTTGGGAAATAGAAAAAAGTGAGCTTCATACTGTCATCAAGTACCTACAAAAGAAATGCATACAGATATGGTTGGCGTGCTTGGAGATTCTGCTCCTTCCTATCAATTAGTAAAAAGTTGGTTTCGAGCGTTCAAATGTGTTCACATGCAAAAGGTGTTCGTCGGCCGCATTCTGCGTGTACTCAAGAAAACATTAATCTTGTGAATGACATGATCAGAGAAGATCGTCGATTGACAACAAGATGTGTAGCGGAGATAGCAGGCCTTTCAAATCGTATGATTGGAACCATAATAAATGACTATTTAGGAATTCATAAGGTGTCAGCAAGATGGATACCCGAATGTTGACGCCCGAACAAAAGCGTTTGAGAGTCACTTCTTCAATAACCAATTTAGCCTTGTTTAACCGTACTCCTAAACGTTACCTCGATCACTATGTTACAGTTGATAAAACTTAGGTTCATTACTTCGATCCCGAGTGCAAACAACAAAGTATGGAGTGGCGTCATACAGGATCTCTCCCTCCAGGCAAATTCCGTCTACAGGTTCCAGCGGACAAGATAATGGCTACAGTTTTTTGGTATGCCGAAGGAATTTGACTGGTAGATTTATTGGAACGTGGCGGCAAAATCACTGGTCAATATTATGCAGAATTAGTTACAAAAGTTCACTGCTATTCTGCTCTGGTCAACATGACCCAATCGCATTCTTCTAATGTGCATAATTGTTTAATTTATTTAAATATTTCGTTGCAACGGCATGACTATTATTTCATTACCCTAATAACGGTGTACCTAGATTGATATTAGAAAATTATAATTAGTTTTTTTTTAAATGCAATTCACTCACTGTGTTTGGGTCTACATGACCCGGTGATTTGTGTGGTTCAAATTATAAGAACGAGAAGCAGATTATTATCATAGACGAATGTACTTCCTTAGTTTTGTTTTATTTTCATAAATATAAATAACTTACGTAATATCTCCACATTATTGCTCATATTGCATGCGTTATTTGCGTACCGGTAAACAAGTATATTCCATCTTGAGAGTTGTCTGTGGTTTCGCATAACCACCGCAGCCAGTGAGCATCTGTGTGTTAGTTTTGTACTAAATATCAAACTTGATGCTATACTCTAATAAGAAATACCTAACAATTGACATTTAATATTGAAAATGTGTGTAGAGATAGAAAGAGAGTGCTTACGGATAATGAACTTAATAATAGCGAATCGGATGATGAAGTGAACCTGATACGGATAATCACGTAACTTCAAAAGATGGCAATATAGTATTGAATGAAAAGACACATCAATCGGGAAGATTATCAGCAGAAAATATTATTTCGTTGAATCCTGGGCCAACAAGGTATGCTACGTCGCGAATCATTGATCTACAATCCGCGTACTTCTTATAGTTCACACCTAAAATTGTAAACCTAATTTTGAAAATGTCAAATTTAGAAAGCAAAGGACTGTGTAGCGACACGTTTTAACTGTCTCTGATTTCTCCAAAACCCACGGGCTTCTTTGGCGAGTTTAGTCGGATATCCGCTTATTTAATTACACCTAAGTGACACCTAGTGTAAATAGAGCGTGTAACACTTTCTATACTTTTAATGTAAAGTAAAGAACGTAATCAGGTAACTGAAGAGTCAGTTTTGAATTGAACCGTTGTCCCGGAATTTTATTATGAATCCACTACCCCTAAAAATTTGGTAGTTTTCAGGTTTTATAGAAAACGTTCGAACACGTCAATCTAGTTTTTAAGTTTCCCACATTCTGATAGAATTCATTTGTTTTTTATCTTGTTTCACTCAGTATGTTGCTAGATTCATGTGCAATTCTGTTGCGCCTTTTCACAATGGCGGCCGTTAAATTGTGAACATTATCTTAAATTTACTCCCAGTAAAAGAATAACTGTTTCTTGTATTGTCAGAAAAAAATCAAACTGTCAATCAGACTAAGACAGTCCTAAAACTTTATCATTCAATGCCTGCCCTTACATTCAGTTTCTTGGTCTAAGATTGTTTTTAAATCAATGGTGTTTAAATCAATTTTTTTTGTCAGTTTGTTTAAGTAGAATTATTTGTCTGCGAGTTGATTTCTCTTTGTATCTACTTTATTGTAATTTGATTTATGTATTTTGTGCTTTAGTGGTCACTAAACAATTGGGTGTGTATAATTCCTTGTCTGTGAAATTTTGCTGTTGTTGTATTTTACATGTACCATAATTTGCTTTATTATTTTACGTGCTTATTTACTTAAAGACCGGCATGATTGGTTTTAAAGGGCCACATGTTTGGTATTACGATTTTTATTATGATTTTTATTTTGATTATTTATGACCCAATTGTGAGTGTGACTACATGTGTTTTTTTTTGTGTTTCGGTGTAACTAAACTGCTTTTTTTTTAATTCATTTCCTCTTAATGTTATAATTTTGTACGCACTTTAACCTGATTTAATGGTGTTCTGTTATATATTTAACCATTTCTTTGTTTTTTGGTGTTATTTGATTTATTAATATACTGCGCAACACTCGTTGATTTTAATTTGAGTAGTTTCATTTTTTTTTATCTGCTCCTCATGATGCAACACTTACCTCATCCAGCCTATCCAATTCAGATAGTACCTACCACTAGACGCCACTTCGTTTGATCAGATTTGAGGTTTGCAAGTAATTATTATATATCAGACTTGTAGATAAATTCTGATGTTTTAATTATTGCCCGGAAAGTCAAAGTAAGGCAGGCAATTAATTTGAGGAATAGTGACATTATTATCAGTCAAGTCAAGATAGATCACTTAGCGATTGTTTTGTTGTTGAATTTGCATTATTGCAAAATAAGTTCAAATTACGCTTTTCAAGATACGGTACCCTACAACCCTCACCACAATAATCGAGATTTGGACAGTCCAGAAATTTGGCTGCAACAAGATAGAGCTCCGTTCCACTATGCAATAGAGGTTCCGGAATATCTCAATTTGATGTTTCCAGAAAAATGGATTGGCCGACGAGGACCTATTGAATAGTCAATCAAGTCAGCTGATATGACCCTTTAGACTTCTAATCTAAACGGCCTCATAAGAACGGATATACGAAAAATTTCACCAGAGATGATACGAAATGTTCAAGAAGAATTTGTTTCTAGATTTGGGCACTGCCAGGTTGTCAACGGTCGTTACCTTAAGCATGTACTGAACTAAGTTTTTTCTATTTGTGTGTTTTATCCTCAACACATCATTCTTATTTTATTATTATTTGATTGTTCTTTATTATATCCTTGTTTTTTAATATTATGCGTTGTTCTAGTTTGATTGATATTGTAGCGTCCCCCCGGTAGCCTATCTTGAAAAGTATAATTTGAACTTATTTGCAAGATTGCAAGTTCAAGAACAAAACAATCGCTAATTTGACTTTCATGGCAATAATTAAAACATTAGAATTTATTTACAAGTCTGATATTTAATTACTCGCAAAAATCTGATCAAACGAAGTGGTCGTCTAGTACGTTGTGCTATTTAAATTAAATAGGCTGGATGAGGTAAGTGTTACATCATGTGGGGCAGGTAAAAAAAATGAAACTACTCAAATTAAAATTAATGAGCTTGGCCCAATGGCGGTTTAGCCCGTTAATATACTATTGTGGGAAAGAATCACCAATAAAACCCATTTTATTCATAAATAAGCAATTGCACAAGTACATTAATAAATAAAATAACAAAAAAAAACAATGAATAGAGTTGAATATATAACAAAACACCATTAAATCAGGTACAAAATTACAACATTAACAGAAAAATAAATAAAAAGCCATTTAGTTACACCTAAACACAAAAAACTCCTGTAGTCACACTCACAATTGTGTCATAAATAATAAGAATAATAATCGTAATACCAAACACGTGGCCCTTTAAAACCAATCATGTTAGTCTTTAAGTAAATAAGCACATAAAACAATAAGGCTGAAAAGTAGAATAGCTTTACACAAAAGTGACTGTAAATTACAAAAAAAGAGATGTGCTTTAACAGTTCACAGTTTAGATCTAGATCATACTATTAAATTTAACGAGGTAAAAATAATTGACAAAGCAGAAAACTATAGTGAGAGACTCTTCCTTGAAATGTTTCACATTAATAATAATGAAACAATGAATTTTAAGTCTGACACTAATCATTTAAACACCAGTTATGCTGGTCTATTTTTAATTTACAAAAACTTAAAATCCCAATAATTCATGATAAATAAATATAAACAGCCTTTCATATAGTGACACGCTTTAATACTTGTTACTTGATTTAGAATTGTCCTTTATTAATATAATTTAGTTAGCTCAGATTACATTCTAATTGACACATTGTTTTTTACACCTCAAAATTATATTATACATCATTCAACAAAATTTACTTTTAAGATGTAAGTGTATTAATTAAGTATTGTTCATAATTTAGAGAATTTTGTTAGTTTTAGTCCTGATGAAGCCTGTAATCACAGACGAAAATTTGACAAAAAATCAATAAAAAAAAAATTTTTCTAAGCCGATACCCAATAAACTTATTATAATCTAAAAATACGGCCAGTACTTTGCTTTTATATATATATATATATATATATATATACACATATACAGGGTGTTTAAAAAAGATGCGGCAATATTAAAAGGAGTGATTGCCCAGGTTATTTTATACAATAAAGTTCCTATAAACATAGGTCCGCAAACGCTTCGTTACTGATCTACAGCGTGTTGAAGTTTAATTTAAAAAAACAGTCAAAATTAGATTTTTCCAAAACGTCTGAGATATCATAATGAAATTTTACGCGTGTCAATAACTGTGGGAGACGCATACTTTGCAATACAACACGATGTTTCAGTCGTACCATTGGCACGCGTATTGGCACGTCACAGTCTATTTTTCAAGAAAAAAGTAGGATGCGGCTGATTTCTCTAAAAATAAAAAAATATTTAATTCTTTGTTCAATTGTGAAGAAAAATGCTCTCTTGCCTTTTTATCGTACGACGTACCGTTTTTGAGTAAAAAAAACATTTTAGTGCATATCCATTTATTACAGAAAAAAAGTTTTAAAAATCAAGGATTTCATTCAAGGGCAAAAACAAATATTTCACCAAACCAAAAATTTTACCAACCAAAAATTACAAAAACTGTTCAAAGTGCCCACCTCGAGCTCGGATGCAACAATCCAATCTTCTCCTCATTGACTGACGAACTCTCTCAAAAACAGGATCTGTTTTAATTGAGTTGCACCCAACAATGATTCGATTTCTTAAGTCTTCTACGTTTTCCAATGGAGTAGCGTACACCAAGGACTTCAAATGGCCCCACAGGAATAAATCAAGGGGATTTAAGTCCGGGGATCGTGCAGGCCATAAGTGAGGTCCACCCCGGCCAAACCAACGATTTCCGTATGCTTGTGTTAAGAAATCACGAGCTACTTGACTAAAGTGGGCTGGTGCGCCATCGTGCATATACCACATTGCATCTCTAATTGCTAACAGTACGTCCTCCAGAAATCCAGGGAGCGTGTTTTCCAAAAAGTTGCGATGCACCCCTCTGGTAAGTCTACCGGGTAGAAATACCGGTCCAATTAGGCAGTCACCCACAATCCCAATCCATACGTTCAAAGAAAACTGATGTTGAAAACGATCTTCATCAATTTCATTTGGATTTTCTTCACACCATACATGGTTATTATGGAAATTCCGTGTTGCATTTCTTGAAAAACTCGCTTCATCGGTGAACAGAATCAACACCTGGAGTTGAGGGATTTGGACCATTTTGTGCAAAATCCATTGACAGTATGCAATACGAGGAGGAAAATCAGCAGGAAGAAGTGCTTGAACGCGTTATATATGGAATGGATACAACAAATTTTCCTTAAGAATGTGCCAAATAGTGCCATTACTTACATCCAAAGTGTCAGCAATTTTTCGAGTAGAAGTACCTCGATCTTCTTCAATCATGTCCAGCACATCCTCTTCCAGTTCTACCGTTCTTGCTGTCCTTGGCCTTCCTGCTCCTCCATTTCGTCTTAATGTGCCTGTTTCATAAAGACGCCGATGAATACATTCGAAAGTTTTTCTATCAGGAGCAATACGGCTCGGAAATCTTTCAGTATACAACCGCCTAGCTTCTAATGCATTCCCATCAGCAAGTCCATAAATGTAGTGCATGTCGGTCATCTCGGCATTCGTATAGCGATTCATGATAAGGAACTTCAACAAATTCGACACATACAAAATTATTAATCACGAGACTCATTCAATATGTCAGTGATATGTCAATGAATAATACAGGAATATTTAAAAATATTTTTGTACGCATGATAAATGTACATGCACCAAAATGTTTTATTTTACTCAAAAACGGCACGTCGTACGATAAAAAGTCAAGAGAGCTTTTTTCTTCACAATTGAACAAAGCACTAAAAAATATTTTTTATTTTTAGAGCAATCAGGGGCATCCTACTTTTTTCTTGAAAAAGAGCCTATGACGTGGCAATACGCGTGCCAATGATACGACTGAAACATCGTGTTGTATTGCAAAGTATGCGTCTCCCACAGCTATTGACACGCGTAAAATTTCGCTATGATATCTCAAGCCGTTTTGGAAAAATCTAATTTTGACTGTTTTTTTAAATTAAACTTCAACACGCTGTAGATCGGTAACGAAGCGTTTGCGGACCTATGTTTATAGGAACTTTATTGCATAAAATGACCTGATCAATCACTCCCTTTAATATTGCCGCACCTTTTTTTAAAACACCCTGTGTATATATATATATATATATAAAGTTTAGGGGAAGTAACGACCGTAGTTATGTTCATCTTACACAGATTCCTGATGAAGAAATAAATGATTTATTGAATTAAATATATTCATTTAACTAGACCACATATACTATTTTATATATATATATATATATATATATATATATATAACGAATGTAAACCTAAGTACAGCTACAGATGTATATGTTGAATATAATAATTCTTTATAATGTTATAAAGTAACTAAGATTCTAATTTTTGCTTTAAATATTGGACATCTTATAAATAAAAGTCATCACATTCACTTTCACTATCATCTTCACTCGACTCTCCGACATTGATTACTAGAGGGTTTACCATTTCCTCAGCTCTTTCTTGAACGTCCCACCACTGGCTCATTTCCTTTTCAGCATGTAAAATACACTTTTGCCACAGTTCTCCAGTTACTTGGTTTAATGAATCCTTCCATAGCGATAAAACATTCTTGTCCCTGAAGCCCTGTCTTCCAAGGTTTTTGTTGTAATACTGTTTACAATTTGCCCACATTAGCTCGATAGGGTTGAATTGGCAGTGATACGGAGGTAAACGTAAAATTTGATGTCCCCATTGATGAGCAATTTCATCAATTGCATATATTTTTGGAACTTGTAAATCCTTGGCAATTTCTAATAATTCCACTTTCAGCATATCATGCGAATGAGGAATGTTGTGTTTTCTTAAAAATTGATCTTCTTTCTTCCAACTACTTGAAGGTAATTTTTGTACTAATGTAGAATGATAACTGGCATTGTCAAGAATTATCAAACTTAGTTTTTCTAAATTTGGTAAAAGCTGTTCTTGAAACCATTTTTTAAATAAATCAGCGTTCATATTATTGTGGTAGTCTACTGTCTTACGTTTACGGGAAAATGCCAATGATGAATTAGGTATAAAACCATTCTTGTTGCCAGCACTCAGTACGATTTATTCGGTTAAAAATATGGTTAACAAATCGGACTATTTTAATTACCGTTTCACTTCTCTTAGCGGTTTGTTTTTTTGTGCTTTTCAAATCTCTATCATGCCATGATTTTCGAACGCTTCCTCGACTAAAAATCCACGTCTCATCCAAAAAGACAGGATCGTAACTAATTTCACATCTTTTATTAGGAAAATATTTTCGCAAAATGCACCAGCAATATAAACCTGCTCCATTAAACGCCTTCTTCCATTGTCAACTTTGAATTCAAGACCAATTTTGTGTAACAATTGTTTCAAACTCGTTTTACTGAAGGTAAATATTTTATCTTCTTCAGTTTGGAGTTTTTCGATAGTAATATGTGAGCCTAAAATTAAACAGTAATTAACTCCATTTCAACAATAATTTCTGAATCATTTACCAGTTGCATGCATGGTGTAAATTTTTCGTTTCAAAACGTCTTTCACATATTCGTCGACATCCTCTGACTTCGACTTGAAACGCAGTCTATGTTTTTGCGGTGAATCCGTCGCCGATTTCCCAGATTCTTGCCTTTGTCCGAGTTACGGTTTTCTCGGAAATGCCGCATGCGAGAGCAGTTCGCTGCAACATAATATTACACAAATATAAATTGAAATAGTGAAAATTATTAGCGTACCTGGTTAATGGAAGTTAAAGGTAAACTTGGCCCCCCGTTATTGCATTCCATCTCGAAATAATGCAGTATATTCATTAACATTACATGAGTTTGGCTTTTCAAAGATTTGCCTTTTAATAACATCATTATTTGCTGCAAAATAAATAAAAGCATTCAATCAATTGGAAATACATTTTGCATTATAAACTTACTTGTAATAGGTAGTGAATATTAATAATAGTTTTGAAAAAAACTGTTGTTTACAAATGCAATGGAAACTAATAAATTCGAAGCGAAAGATAAATTATTATAACTACAAAACACGATGCGATTATACGATACGAAACACGAAGAATACTTAGAGGTTAAATAGCCAAGAAGACATCTGACAGCGTCATGTGCTTTGACTTTAGAATCGACATACGTTTTTAAGTCCTGCATTTAAAATATATAGCAGACGTATAAATTATAACTCGTCTTTCTTTAAGTGCGGCGCTCTAAGATAAAGGGAAACAGATGAATTTCACAGTTATAATTATATTCCCATTCTCGAGTCCGCCATGTGACACCTTTCCCCGGCGCTACTATAGCTTGAAATTCGGCATTAAGTGTCACTATTAGGTGTCATTTATTATTATTATTGATATTCTATTAAATTCATTTTAAATTAATCATCAGTTCCACAATTTTTATTTAATTGGCTCCAATTATTCTTATTTTGGTCATCTGAAGTGTCCGTAAAGGCGACATTATTAAGTCAAGTAACTATATATCTCTGTGAGGAATAAGCTTTTCGACATGTCTTTATCTTTTCTAATGGGTAGTGTTCAAAGCAAATTCTAAATGATTCTGGAATTGATTGACCTTTACCATACTTAAAAAACATTAGTGGAAATTCAGTAAGAACGACAATAACAATAAGATTTAATCTTAATGCTTTATGCTTTAAGTGTTATACTCAATTTTTTCATTTCGTAATTTCGTAACCACTCTATCCATTTTCTTACAGTGTATAATTATTATTGTTCATCCATTAATGTCATTATAAATGCTTTATCGGCAATAAGAAATATTAATCCCTTCAGGTCTCTTATGATAAAATGAAATGAGAAACAATCATTCAAATGCATCTAATTGAAATGTAAATCTCAATTTCCAATCAAGTTTATTTACAAAAAAAAGCACATTTTCTTTTAAATTGATCGGTGTTTTAGCGTGCGTGCTAAGCTCCAATGTCTTAACATTAATCGAAATATTAAATGCAATACGTGCATGCAATTTTAGCCAGGAAATTGCATAGTTTACAATTATCGCTTGTATCTAAAATAACAGTGGTAAAAGATTCGATTGGATTTAATAACATAAAAGAGAAATGGTAGATAAATACACGTTTAATTGATTGTCCTTCAATAAAAATTCCCGAAAGGTCAAATCGACTGTAATACTTAAATCAGTAGTTTTCGAAAGGTTCTTAAACTTGCAACAATTTCAGATAACGCAAATAAAAATATCAGAAACATGATCTTGAAAACAGGCAGCTACGGTGGCCGCGTCATTTTAAAGGCAGAGAGGATACCAGAAAAGGATGTCATCTACATTATGAAGAAAAATTACGATTCAAGTTCTGTACTGCATCAGGAGCAAGACATACGAGAAAATAATTAAGATTTCTTTTAATAAAAAGTCATTTTGAAGATATTCAAAAACTATGAACTAATAATAGAGTGTGCTATATTATGTCGAAAAAGGAGTGCAACATGTGCTGTCATCGGGGGATATAGAAAACGTGACCAACGCACGTAGTAGAGGTCTGTTCGGAATACAATGGCTGTTCATGACCTCCCAGATGTGTCCGATATAGTGATTTGTAGGTCTGGATCAGATCGAATCTTGCAATTAAATGTCATGTTGTACAAGCTGTGTTTTACAACTGTGTATTAAGCCTATTTGTACTTCGTTGAATTTATTTTTAAATACCTCTTTAAATACTCAACTCTATTTTAATTTATAACTTTATTTTTAACTTTTACAACACCTGTTATTACTACTACATGCACCTGTTCCTTAATTACTTAAAATCGCATTCAAGAATGTGTTAAAAAAGAAATCGTTGTATGGATACCTAACTATATATTTTTTTCTCTCAAAGCTTTTTTTAAATCCCAAACGACAAATTACAGCTTACTTTATATGTTTTCCAACGTGTCAGTTAGCTCGAATAACATTAAAATTGATTAGTTAGAAAAAGTAATGCGTGTATAAAGAGGCGGCGAGAGAGCGGGTTAAAACATCTAATTCATAGTAGCGTTAAAAAAACCATTAACTTGCTTTAACTTTTTGTAACTGTGTTACATTGTCATTTTTATCGCAACTTTATATCTAAACGAGGATAAAAATCGGCACAAAAGCAGGGGAGAATTTTAATTTTCGTTTTTAATAAAACTTTAATTTGCCAAAGAATGAAATAATAAAATTCTTTAAATTTTAAACTATTCCTTCCCAAGCAGATTGCCCCCATTCGTATCTTCCTACACAAAAATGTTGCTGATACGAATACTCAATAAAATAATCAAGTTGTAGACTGAACAGTTCTGTATCCATCATGGTGCAGGCTGAATGTATAATAAGCTATAAATTATGTTATAAATCTGTTATAACGCAGGGTGTTACTAATTTCGACCTGTAAAAGTAATCTTATAAAGTAGTTACGTAAGTCAAAAACAACATCTCATTGTGAAGTTTCAATTGAAAGAAAAGAAATTTGAATTAATACTAACCGCACTTCTCTAAAACGTAGCTTTCGAAACTAGAATTAAATTTCTAAATACGAAGAAATAAAAAAATTCGTATTGGAAGGTTAACTTTTGCAAAAAAAGAAATTATATTTGATATTATTATGATATTCTAATCCATCTAAAATAAAACCATGAAAAAGAAAACTCTCCACCGCAATTCCTTTCCTGCAACCATCAGAAGCTCTTAAACACTTATACATTTCTTTTAAAGTAATTCAAGGAAACCAAATTAGTTCGTGGGGTAGTGTCCTTAAACGTTACTTTCTATAAGTAAAAGACTATAAAAATTTTAAAAGCATATTGCAAGGATGCACATTCTTAGAAAAATTAACTAATAGACTTATCTTGACTTTCCTTCCAATAATTAAAACCATAGAATTTATTTACAAGTCTAATATTGAAATACTCACAAAACTCAAATCTGATTTCAAAAAATTGCCATTTAAAAGTAGGTTACGCTGTGTTAACTGTATGAGGAATGGATAAGATGAAGTGTTTCATCATAGTGGGACAGGTAAACTATAAAATTACTTCAATCATAATTAACGAGTTTTGCGTAATGATGATTCAAACCGTTAATTACAAAATGGTGAAAGAATCCTGAAGAAAACTTAGTTTATTAATCAATAAACAATTTTACAAGTACATTAATAAATTAATATTCTATATTATACAGGGTGTCAGTTTTTTGTAGACAAACTTTAACAGGAGATAGAACACATGTTTCTAAAAAGAAAAGTTCCTATAAACATATGTCGTAGAAGGCTTCGTTTCCGAGATACAGGGTGTTGAATATCATTTTTTTTCTCAAATTTTCATTATAACTCATAAACGAATGCTTAGATTTTTTTCATGTTGGGGGGATAATGTCTATTAACTAAGGGGCATAAAACAAGCGATAAGAATGTTCACAAACTTGCACAGTGGCGGAGTGGAGGGGGTGCTCAACCCCTTTCATAAACAGAACTTCTACGCCAATGACTATTTTTAAAAAAAAACTCTTATTTTCATTATCTACATACAGTTTAACAAAAATAATGTACCTTCTTCTGTCTCGAAATTCCTGTGCGTTTCCGAGTTATTTTGATTATTATTGTTTGATGTGGTACTAAGTTAAGTAATGTGCTTTATGTGAATAATTGAATATAAAGTTTTTAATAAAAAAGATATAATAAAACATTTAGAGCCATTTTAGTACCTAACGATCGTTTCTTTAAAATTTCAAATACATTTTCATTTATAAATAGGTAGGTTATCGGTTTTTTTTTAGTATCCATTGTTATTATAGTCGTATAAAAAGAAATGCATAATAATTATTGTTATGCGGTCAATACTTTCTGTATAATTATGTATGTATCAATTTCGCCATAAACATGTACGTAGTTTTTAAGTGAGATTCTAATAAGTTATAGACCGCTGCTCACTTGCTCTCATTAAAGAGCCGCCACTGTATCAAGCCATACTCAAATACAAGACTTTTGTAAATTGAAATCTGTTTAGTACACTAATTTTAACAATCCCTATTTATTATTGTAACAATACTTAATTAATAATTGTGAAATTAATAAGAATTCTTAGCAATAACGATTTATAAATAAATAACAATAACACTAGTATAATAAAATTAGACACTTTGTTCAAAATGTAAACCGTTCTCTTCAATACACATTTCACAGCGACGTACAATAGAACGTCTTAAGTAAACTAAATGATGCACCCTTATTTCATTGCAACAAAATATGATACTCCTTGGAAAACAAGTAAGTATTAAATTTTATATTTTGAAACGACAGTTTGACTTTTTACAAACACTTGCTTCATCTTGAATAATTTCACTGTTATTAATTATTGTTTAAGTTCAAAAAATTATTTCATTTGATTTGCCAGCTTTTAATTAGTGTAACATGCCGTTCACATTTACAAATAGCGAACAAGCCGACATTCATTTTATTTATGGGTTCGCAAATGGGAATTCAAGGTACGCAGCTAGGGAGTATCGGAGAAGATTTCCAAATAGACGACAACCTCATCATTCCGTTTTTGTGAGTATCCATCGTCGATTTGTTAACCAGGGTTTGAAAAATGTACATGGGGGCCGACAGAACAACCGTGGACGAGATAGAATTGGAGAGGGTATATTGCGTGAATTTAATAGGAACCCTACGACAAGTACTCGACATACTGCTGTTGCTCTTGGTATTTCCCAAAGTAAAGTTACCGGGTTTTAAAACGGGATCACAGACGCCTTCAACCTGTTCATGGTTTATGTCCAGGTGACTCCGAACGAAGACTTAATTATTGTAGGTGGGTTCTTAACGCCATTCAAAATAATAGACATTTCTTATCCAACATGCTGTGGACTGATGAATCCTGTTTTACTCGTAGTGGTATCGTAAACTTTCACAATCTGCACCTATGGGCACATGAAAACCCACATGCCATTCGACCAAGAAGTTTTCAACATAATTTAGTACAAATGTCTGGATTGGAATTTACGGCAACCACGTGTTTGGACCTTATTTCTTGCCACAACGTGTAAATTCAAAAAATTTCCTACAATTTTTAGAAGAAGAACATGTTAATATGGGGGAAGACATTCCTTTAAATTTAAGAGGACATTCTTGGTTTCAGCTTGATGGATGTCCGGCCCATTATGGCAGAAATGTAAGAAATTGGCTAAACAATAACTACCCGGGGAGGTGGATAGGTCGTGGAAGTCCAGTGGCGTGGCCTTCTAGATCCCCCGATTTAACGCCACTTGACTTTTTTGTATGGGGATTCATGAAGGAAAAAGTGTATACCACTCCGGTTAATACACTTGAAGAACTGCACAATCGCATCAGAGATGCTTGCAATGAAATAAGGGTGCATCATTTAGTTAACTTAAGACGTTCTATTGTACGTCGCTGTGAAATGTGTATTGAAAAGAACGGTTTACATTTTGAACAAAGTCTCTAATTTTATTATACTAGTGTTATTGTTATTTATTTATAAATCGTTATTGCTAAGAATTCTTATTAATATCACAATTATTAATTAAGTATTGTTACAATAATAAATAAGGATTGTTAAAATTAGTGTACTAAACAGATTTCAATTTACAAAAGTCTTGTATTTGAGTATGGCTTGATACAGTGGCGGCTCTTTAATGAGAGCAAGTGAGCAGCGGTCTATAACTTATTAGAATCTCACTTAAAAACTACATACATGTTTATGGCGAAATTGATACATACATAATTATACAGAAAGTATTGACCGCATAACAATAATAATTATGCATTTCTTTTTATACGAGGATAATAACAATGGATACTAAAAAAAACCGATAACCTACCTATTTATAAATGAAAATGTATTTGAAATTTTAAAGAAACGATCGTTAGGTACTAAAATGGCTCTAAATGTTTTATTATATCTTTTTTATTAAAAACTTTATATTCAATTATTCACATAATGCACATTACTTAACTTAGTACCACATCAAACACTAAAAATCAAAATAACTCGAAACGCACAGGAATTTGAAACAGAAGAAGGTACATTATTTTTGTTAAACTGTATGTAGATAATGAAAATAGTCATTGGCGTAGAAATTCTGTTTATGAAAGTGGTTGAGCACCCCCTCCGCTCCGCCACTGTGCAAGTTTGTGAACATTCTTATCGCTTGTTTTACGCCCCTTAATTAATAGACATTATCCCCCCAACATGAAAAAAATCTAAGCATTCGTTCATAAGTTACAATGAAAATTTGAGAAAAAAAAAATTATATTTAACACCCTGTATCTCGGAAACGAAGCCTTCTACGACATATGTTTATAGGAACTTTTCTTTTTAGAAACATGTGTTCTATCTCCTGTTAAAGTTTGTCTACAAAAAACTGACTCACCCTGTATATTGTCACCATGTGGATAAATCTTAATGATCATACGGTAGATAGTTTGTTTGTTCTAGTTTTTTTTTTAATTTCGAATTTAAAATAGTTTAAATTTTTGCAAGCTTTTATTTGATCACCTTTTTTTTGATTTGTAGACATTTATAAATGGAATTTTTATTTGTAAAATTACGTTTTACTCACAGGTGATACGGACGTTACTATTAGAGTAATGTTAGAGTAGTGTAGTTTCATGTACATAAATGTTCCTGTTATTTTTAATATTGGTGTATTTTGGTAAATGAATGAGAATTACGTTTTATAAAATTAAATTGAGTATAAAATTATTACGTTATACAGTATATCTTATGTAAGTTTAAAATGTAAGCAGACAGACTGCCGTCTTCTTTTTGACAAGGTTCTGGTTAGTTAGTTTAAGATTCATTATAGTTATCTAACCCATATCATCTTTGGGAACACATTTTAGATGGGTGAGGTAATTTTTCCGGTTTAGTTTTTCGGGGTTTGATCCGTTTCTGCCGCGATTTCAAATTTTAAGTAATTATTTTATGATTGGCTATGATGTAAAGGGTTAGTATGGAAGATGGCGAATTCTGAATATGATAATAATTAGTTCTGTTAGAGATGCATAGAGAGCGGGGCTAGCGTTTTTTTGTTTGCGGTGATCGCAATATATGCGAAAGGGGGTAGTAATAGGATTGGGACAAGATTACATAATGGGGGTGTATCGAATTTCCATGGGGTAAGTGATCTCCGTTTCCATTAAATGGGATAATATACTGGTTCATCACACCCCGAGTTATTTTCTGTTTCCGATGTGCTTAGCCTTTGTTCTATGGACCTGCCATAAAGCATATTGTATGTGCGGATTTATTTAACGAGTTCCTGTTGAAGAGGTAGTTTCCGTATATCTCGCTGCTTGCTGTAAATAGTGCCGCTTTAATTAAGTGTAGATTAAATTAATTAACGTTAAGAAACGCTTTGTAAATAACGCAATATTCACAAGTATAGTTAAACATTTGTCCATTAACTATAAATCAAGATGATTTGTGTGCTTTCGGTTAAAGTAACTGTCGTAAATTTAGTTCGAATAAATATGAATAGGATTTTGTCGTTTGTGAAATTTTATATGAACAGCGTTGCTGCCGAAAGTCAGCTATCGAATTCAATATCTGGTTATCCGACCGATTATATTGTAGTCCAGAGGAGAAGAGCACTCTATTGTTGGTACTACGTAAGGTAAACGATTATTTTTTTTATTTTGTTGTTGACAATAATAAAGGGTGTTTTTTTTTTGTTTATGCTTGCTGTCGTGGAAATTATTGAGAAAGGCCCTTCAGGAAATTTAGAAATAAGCGTAACCACTCATATATCTGTGTAATGTGCATTGAAAGTTTACTTCATGCAATTATATCAAAATTTCTGTTATCGATATCTTTATTATTTTCGTTCTATTGATAAAAATGACCTTGCAGCGCTGACTAATTTGATCATTATTTCTTTAGATTTCTTGTTTTGGAATTACAAAATTTAATGTGTTTTTTATTTATGTAACTGTACTAAAATTTAATATCTAAATGACTTAATATATGACCATTGTTAATGTTTATAACTGTTTTATTAAGAGATTGGAAACTTGCAACTTCATCCTCTGAGTCTACGATTTGCTGACGTAAAGTAATAAATTGAAAAGTATATATTTTTGAAGAATAGTAGTAACGGAGTTCTTTTATGAGAAGGATCGAGTTAAATAATTTTACAGCGACAACCTCCATTTTTCGTTCATTTAGATGGTGGTCAATGTTATTGAAATAATACGTACAAGTTTTTTTTTTGTTAATAAAGTGTAGATTAAATTAATTAACGTTAAGGAACGCTTTGTAAATAACGCAATACTCACAAGTACAGTTAAACATTTGTGCATTAAAGATAAATCAGATAAAAAATTAGTCATTTGTGTACTTTCGGTTGAAGTAACTGTGGTAAATTGAGTTGGAATAAATTTGAATAGGATTTTGTCGTTTGTGAAATTTTATATGGAGAGCGTTGCCGCCGAAAGTCAGCTATTGAATTCAATACCTGGTGAACCCGTTATCCGACCGATTATATTGTAGTCCAGAGGAGAACAGTTTTTTATTGTTGGTGGTACGTAAGGTAAACGATTATTTTTTTATTTTGTTTGACATTAATAAAGGGTATTTTATTTTTGTGTTTATGCTTGCTGTCGTGGAAATTATTGTAGAAAGGCCATTTAGGAAATTTAGAAACAAGCGTACCACTCACATATCTGTGTAATGTTGTGCATTGAAAGTTTATTTCATGTAATTATATCAAAATTTCTGTTATCGATATCTTTATTATTTTCGTTGTATTGATAAAAATGACCTTGCAAGTGCTGACGAATTTGATCATTATTTCTTTAGATATCTTGTTTTGGAATTACAAAATTTAATGTTTTTTTATTTATGTAACTACTAAAATTTAATATGTAAATGCCCTAATATATGACCATTGTTAATGTTTATAACTGTTTTATTAAGAGATTGGAAACTCTTGCAACTTCATCCTCTGAGTCTACGATTTGCCGACGTAAGTAATAAATTGAAACGTAGATATTTTTGAAAATTAGTAGTAACGGAATTCTTTCATGAGAAGTATCGAGTTAAATAATTTTACAGCGACAACCTCTATTTTTCGTTCACTTAGATTATGATCAACGTTATTGAAGTAGTACAAGTTTTTTTGTTAAATAGCAAGCCATTTTAAATGAAGTTTTAAATTATAAAGTAACGTAAAATTATGTAGTGAGTCGGTCGTTGACCGAACAGCTAATTGATTTTGCATAAGAGGGCTTTGCCCCTTTTTTGGAGTTATTTTTTTAAAGGAACCATCATACCGATTGCTGGCACCTGATTTGCCAAAAGGTAAGCCATTTGTTATTTATTTGAAAATGAGTTGTATTTTTCGACTATAGGTATTACATACCGATATCGACGTTTAGTAAATTTTAAGGTTTCATAAATTTTTGATCGTGTGTGTTTAGTTTTGTTGGACGTATTTCTAGATTGAGATTGTACAATTGATTACCGTTTTGAGCAGTTATTGTTGGGTATTCGAGCCAATAACTTTAGCCCTGAATTTATCGAAATGTTTAATGACTTTAGGGTTTTATTATCGCTTTTGCGGCTTTTATATATAAAGCTTAAGATTTGATTGAAGTTTAGGTGGACTTGGGGTAAAGATTTTTTCAGTAGAATTTTAGTAGTAGAGTAGCTTATTTTTGAGTGAACGTTTTGGTTTCCTGTTAGACGAATCTAAGATCTATTCATGACGTTTTCCCGCTATAAATGTTTTTAACATGTGGCGCCTTTTTGACATTTTCTCCCGATCTGGACGTTTTTTTTTTGAGTTGTGACGAGTACCCCTTTTACAACATTAAGTAAGAAACCCCGCCCGCACCACTGCACTATGTCGTGGCACAAACTACAATAACGGGTTGGATGATCTAGTAAGTATTTAATATTCAAAAGTACTTTTATAGAATTAAAAAAGAGTGAAAATTTAAAGGTGATGTAACATTAAACTTTTCACAATTATTACTTAGGATTTCGACTTCGCCGTTTAGCAAAATTTGCGAATTTTCTGCAAAAGTTTTGCAAATATAATTCAGATCAATAGATACATGTTATATAATATTTGTTTCGTTTATTATTAAACTGTTATATGTTGGCTGGTTGTACGAATCAGAAAACGGAATTTGAATGCAGGGGTTAACCGTTGTGATCTAATTTTAAAAATGAACATACTAACTATTCAGAGTAGGAGCAAGGTGGTAGATATTCGTTGATTTGGTTAAAAGTTTAATTCATTTCAGCTATCGAGTGCTTATGAATCATTCTGCTATTTTGGAGCATAAAGTTTCAAATACGAACACACGACCCAGGTGAATTCATTTATTTGTCCCTATTTTTTTTGTCAGCGCTCTTGTTTTGTGTTAATGTATATTTGTCCATTAACAATAGGGTGGTATCTGCAACAAAACCGACGACATATGGTCTAAATGCCGATATAAGTTTTACTACTATTACTACTATTACTACCACTCGAAGCGCATTGAATCAAAATAAAACCATATACGAAACATTGTTAAACTAATAAGCAGGTCGAGAGTTTCTCACACTGCCTTCATAAATATCATAATGGCATTCAAAGAATGAGTGTCCTTCAATTCTAAGAAAACGAGTTGAATATCGTTAGGACCTAGATATTTCCGAAATGTTAGCGGTTTCAGAGAACTCTGCATTAGGGTTTGAATCAGCATGCATGAAGCGACGAAATAAATATTCCTTAAAACACTTGCTACAGACCTTGACAACCTATCTTTTTTTAATCACATTTTTAATCGTAGTCACCTTAGCATTAAATCAAAGAAGAAAGACAGATCTTGTATTGTATTCAGTCGCTAGCTTACAGTCACTCTGCTAAAAAACAGATATTACTATTCCAAAGTCTCTCACTTGAAATAATATATTAAATTTATGACGTGCATCGGTTTTTCGTGGAATTGCCCATATGTAAGGTTCCTCATATATTATAATTTCTGATTTCTCACTTCAGATGGTATTATAATACATTTTATACCAGTTTCTTGTAAGAAGAAGAAGGTGAAGGGAATGCGTCAAGTAAGTGAACGCGTAGAAGTAGGAAAAGCAGTAAGATGTGGAGAAGAAGTAGGAATCAAAGTAACAATAGGATCAGGATTAGCAGCAAGAGTAGGAACATGAGCAGTTGGAGTAGGACCACAAGTAAGTGAAGCAGTAAAGGCAGGAGTAAGGGTAGCATGCGTACGGCAAGAGAAGAAGTAGCATCAGCAGTTGCAGTCATAGTGACTGGACCATTGTTTCCTTTGGTCCTTTAGTTGGTTCGTATTTTACATCGAACCAGAATGATTTTATATTAAACCCCAAACCGAACACACGAAAGGTTTGCTTCGCTAAGCTTCGTTGCTGTGTTTCGATTGAACGCATTCGTGTTAAACAGTGAAGATAAAAACGTATTATTTAGCAGTTATAATAAACATTTCAAAAACGTTCAAAAATGTTTGTAATTTTGTAAACATTTTAATTATCTATTGCTAGTTGGCCATTGACTGTAATGAGTGTGTCCACACCAGAAGCCGGGGCCGAGGCCTACTTTCTTCGATATGATGGCTCCTTTTTATACATTATTAAATACGTGGGTTCACACAAATCGGCGCACAATCATAATTGCAGAGAAACGAATAAAGTAGAAATGCTTATTTTCTATTTTTGCTAAATATTATACTAATTAAGTTTAAATTTCCTTTGCACGTCTATTTTAGATAATTTTTTTTTCCTTGATTTCTGGAATGGATGATATTTTTTCTATATTTCCCAAAACGAGTAATATTAATTTTAAGTACCTATTACTTCTTTCTACTGCATTTAAAAAATGTTGACCAGGTTGGTAGTTGCCATTTAGAACTATAATTACCCAAAATCTAATTTAAATTTGATGGATTTTCGGTATTAGCTATATTTGATTTCCAACATCATTATTTATACACCAATTTTATAACCTGTTCAAAATATAGCTCTTTCTGGGTCGCTGTGTGGGTTGTGTGAGGGAATATACGAGGGCTATTTTTTTTTCAAGGTCCGATCGGTCGCAAAATAAAAACCACAGTAAAAATCAAAAATTATTTATTTATAACAGGTACTTACATAATTACGTTATTTTTCTACATAGTCGCCACTCAGATTTAGACGTTTATCGTAGCGTGGTACCAACTTCCCAATACCCTCGTTGTAGAACGTAGCCGCCTGTGTTTTCAGCCATGTTTGTACGCTGGTCTGCAGCTCGATGCCTGTGCCAAAATGTTGTCCTCCTAACCAGCGTTTAATGTAAGCAAGCAGATGAAAATCGGATGGAGCCAAGTCCGGGCTGTATGGTGGATGACCAAACACTTCCCATTGAAAAGACTGCAGGAGCGTCTTTGTTGAAGCTGCAGTCTGCGGCCGAGCATTGTCGTGGAGAAGGACAATGCCTGATGACAACATTCCTCTCCGCTTATTCTGAAGAGTCACGCTGTATGAGGCTGCTGTAATGGTTGTGCCACGTTCCATGAATTCCACCAAGAGAATTCCATTTCGGTCCCAGAACACAGTAGCCATGCACTTTCTATTGGAGAAGGTTCGCTTGAACTTCTTTGGTTTACTGGGAGAGTGAGAATGCATCCATTGTTTGGATTGTTCTTTTGTTTCTTCAGTTTCGTAATGGACCCATGTCTCGTCCCCTGTGACAATTTTGTTCAAGAAAGTTTCTCTTTCATTGTGGTAACGCTGGAGAAACGTTAAGGAGGCTTCTCTGTGTTTTGTGATGGTCGAACAGCATCTTGGGAACCCATCTCGCGCACAGTTTGTGGTACTGAAATTTCTCGCTCACAATGGTGTAGAGAGCTGACCTTGAAATTTCAGGAAATGAATCGCTCAATTCAGAAATTGTGAACCGACGATTTTCTCGAATTGTCTCATCCACTCGCTGAACGAGATCATTGGTTGACACGGACTTCCTTCCCTGACCGCCTGCATCATGAACATCTGTACGTCCTGCTTTAAAGTTTCTGCACCATTGTCGCACATTGCTGTCACTCATTGAAGTTTCACCGTACACAGTACTTATTCGTCGATGAATTTCGGCTGCATTACACCCCTCAGCCTGAAGAAATCGAATTACCGCACGAACTTCACACTTGGCGGGAGATGCTATTGTTGTAGACATGTTTACGCCCTACCTTCGTAAACACAACTAAACTGAAGTGACGCGACGCGATGGACAGTCATACTTTTTACTGCGGTTTTTATTTTGTAACCGATCGGACCTTGAAAAAAAATACCCCTCGTATAAAAAGTGCCGCGTAGTTTCTCTCAACTCCTGATCACCAAAAGTCGACAGAGTCACGGAGAAAGATATTTGATCTCAATAAGACGAAGCTGTAAGAGACGTCCCAATAAACACACTGCTGCTATACTCATTACTTATGAGTTAAATTTCTATTTGAAGTCCAATTTGAAAGGAAAAAATATTATGTATCTATATTTTCCGGCATGTACAACTGAAATTAGAGAATCCTCCGAAATGGATAATTATTCTGTCTAAAGCAAGTGTAACGCCAAATAAATAAAAATTATACCGAAAAATGTATCAAGAAAAGTCAGTAGATAGTGGCAACACGAACATGTATTTATGCCATTAAAAAAAAGCGGGCAGAAGTATTTATTAATAATGTGTATTTCACCCCTAAACAAATTGTTAATCTATTATGAAATTATCCGAAAGCTGGAACAAAATTAAAATAAACCCAACTATTGAACTAACAGTCAAATTAAACATCATGTGGTTAATACAACTGGATTTAGTATAAACAATTGTAGCTCGAAAGGTAGAATTGAATGAATTGATGAATACCTCAAAGCAGCGAGGAAAGTAGTTGCATAGAATAATTATTAGTACCCCAAAGGATATTATTTTGCATCCAATTAAAATGCTACTCTAAATAAAGCCTTCATAAGCTGATTGCTGTTCCAACTCTTCATATGAATTTCTATCAATTAGAGAAACTGCAGCCGCTTTAACTAATAATTGAATGAAACTGAAAGTGTTACTATTGTAGGTTAACAAGCACCTTTACAATTTAATTTAAAACAGTGAATATTTAAATTGTCATAACCCAGAAAATAATTTATCAAAAAAATTAACTACTGAATCAATACCACTTAATAGGTGCGTAAATTCACCTCACCTGTGTCAGTTGAAACAAGGTGTAATTTTTTATAGCTGCACCAAATTTTGTGTAAAATTATAGTATCTAGATACACAACGTTTTTTAATGTAGTAAAATCGGGATCACCACTTTACCTCACAAAATCGTTTTAGAAAGAACCCTAGTTTTTAATAGTAAGTATTAAATTTAAGCAATATTAGGACGTGAAAACAGAAGTTTTATAAACCAGTTATAATATCTATAGTACACAAGAGCGTCAAACATTAAAATAAATTGAAGTTGCAAAGTATTTTTTGATTGCTACGTGTAATGTAAATTGCTGTTTCAGATATTAATTTAATAAACTTTGAATCACTTAGTTCAAAGGGAGTGTATAGGTTATTACTGAAATACGACGATGATCGGCCAGTTTATCACTCTTTCGAATATGAATTCTGGGAGTGCACAAAACCGACGTTACGTTTCCAAGAAGTTCCAAAAATAAAAGGGTAGTTCGAAATTGTGAAATATATAAACAAATTATATATATATATATATATATATATATATATATATATATATATATATATATATATAATAAAATAACTAAAATTAGATGTTAAAGTAAAAAAAGAAGTTAGGTTGAAGAGAAAAATCATTACTTTTTAATAACTGTCCAAACTCGCGCCGTTGAACTACCAAACATTTTTCGCATGAAAGTAGTACTTGTTCAAAGGTTGCTGTATGCAGTCTTCTATAGTTGTTAAAGGAGAGTTGTACACTCGATCCTCAATTGTACCCCAAATAAAAAAATCGAGCACTGAAAGATCTGGGAAGCGGGTAGCCAAAGGAAAGCACCATTGTTGGCTATCCATCGTGTGGAGGTGCGCCAATATGTTGGTAAAACAGGTTCCTGTAAATATTTACAGGCAAATTGTCTAAGTAACCCGATTCAAAATTTCGCAAAATATTCAAATAGCATTCACCTACAATCTAATATGCATATTTTATATCTAGAGTGATACAAAAACTCTATACTCTAACTTCATTTAAGTTTATCATTTCTTACCGCACAATAAACGCTAAAATGCCAAGATTCTTGAAAATGTTCTCTAAATACATTTAAATTCGAATCACTCCAATAATGAGAATTATGGCGATTAAGTGCTCCATTTTTGGTAAATTTGGCTTCGTCTGTCCAAATGATATTGCCCAAAAAAGTTGTTTCCTTCGCCTAAGTTATCATAAATTCGCAAAATGCCACTCGTCTGGGAAAATCAGTTTCCTATAAATCTTCCACACTGGAAATTGTGATTAAATGAAATTTATTTTTTCGCAATATTCTGAGAACTGTTGACTTGGAGAACCCTGACTCTAACGTCGCTTGTCTTACAGACATTGTTGGATATGCGGCAAAATATCCCAATAATGAAATAGCCATTTCAATATTTTCATTATTGACAAATGGTTTATTTCTTTGTACTATTGCCTTAACGGATCTAAAGTTCTTTAAATTCTCTATAATTTGTTTAATTGCACATGATGATGGCTTCTGGTTTTGCGGATATCATGGGTTGACCATCTTCTGTCAGCTACCAAAACAGCTGCTCGTAAAATAGGCTTTTTGTATAGATCTAAGCAATACTTTACCTCTCCACAACTCCTTCTGTTGTATAAGGCCAAAATTCGGCCTCATCTGGAATATAATTCTCACCTCTAGGTTAGTGCTCCCCAATACGCTCTCTATATCGTTGATCGTATTCAAAAGAGAGCGATTAGGCTTATAAATGACTCGTCCTTAACTTCTCACATACAGTTCCTTGAGCATAGAAGGATGGTTACAGTTTTTTCTTTATATTATCGTTATTACAACGGCTATTGTGCTGGTGAATTACATTCTTTGATACCATCTCCGGCTATCTTTGCGAGAAACACTCGGTTCGCTCATTCACATCATTAGTATGCAGTACAAATCTCCACTTGTCGTACCAAACGGGCGCAATCCACATTTTTCTATACGGCTTCTAAACTCTGGAATGATCTCCCTAGTTCCTGTTTTCCTCTCACTTATGATATGAGAAAATTTAAGGTAGCTGTTCATAGGCATCTATTGGCAATTCATTATTCCTCTATCCATCCACCTAAGTGTTCCTGGGTGCTTTAGCACGATAGGCCAAATTTAGCCTGTTCAAGTCCACAATCATAAAAAAAAAATATCGAATGGCAAATGTGTCGCATGTTCTTGATATAACTTTATCCCATTCTCCATAAATAATAAATAAGTTTAAATAATCTTCGTTTGAGTAATTTAGGCGCCCCGGCCATGATTGTATACAAATTTTAAATAGTAGAATGTCACAATGACAGATTCTTGTGAAGTTCATAATTTTATTTTTTGAACACCCTGTATAAGTAGATATTGAAATATCACAACAGACTAATAAATTAGACCATTTTCCTTATAGGAAAAATTTATCATTATTTTAAGGTCTGCAAACGTCATTTTGGACATAAAAACTTTATTATGTCAAAAAACTTAGGTATAGCACATGATATGCAAAATTGGGCTAAAATGTTGGGAGAAATTAAAAAAATGTATATAGTGTTCCATTTAAAATGAGAAAGTTGACATCTACTTCCGGTATAACCGGAAGTGTCACAACTCTCAACATATTTTAGTCGTATGTCCCCCACCAATATTAGTATGTTCCCAAATTTTCAACGAATGGAAATCATAAAATAAAAGTAGTTTTAGCCAAACATTTTTTTCATAAGCATAGTGATAAATTTACAGGCGGTAAACTAACAAGTAAGTCTTACATAGAAGCTAAAGGTAATGTAAAATGCATAGTGCATAGGAAATTTAGTTTATTTTATGACCCTCACTTGAGTTGGTATGTTAATAAAAATGTATTATTTCTTTATTTTATTATTTACTTATTTTGGAATTTGTTGAGAATGTATGGTTCGTAACAACTGGATCTAAATTATCGAGTAGCGAAAGATTTAGTTAGCTACTATTATTGTGATGTCCGTTTGTCTGTCCGTGTGGATGAATGAGCAAATAGATCCCCGAATTAGATTCACCGATTTTGTGAAATTTTTGAATACTGGGGCCTTATATATTCCAATTGACCACGATTGAGAGAGAAAAATTCCAAACCTCAGTTCAGGCCAAACGTTAGAGGCAAAACTCTGATCCTAGTAATATATGAAGCTTTCTTACTAAATTCATGGTTAGTGATTTATTTCATACCCTTGTCGCGATGTAGTAAGTATACAGTGATCTGAAAAACTTTTGTTTTTATCGTGTTGGTCATTATCTAACGGCAGAGACGTTTAAAAGTTTTGTTTATAAACCAATTTTGTTGGAAAAAAGACCATAAGTGTCGCTTCAATGGGAAAGCACGAACTTCTTTAGTAAAGAGAATTGATCCCTATTTTTGACCAAATAATAAATCTTATAGTTTTACACTGTTGGTGATCATTTGGTGCCAAGGATATCAAAAATAATTATTTATGCGCCAACTTTGTTAGAAAAACGGCTAAACCCATTACGTTGATCCACAAGAACTAGTTGGCCATTAGAAAGATCTACCACATTCATAATGTTTACGCATAAATAATTTTATTTGCAAAACCAGTTTAACTGGTTTCTAGTATGAAAAGAAATTTTGCAGCTACCCTGAATTCAGTTTTGGAAAAAAATAGTAGGACTACACGAAAGTCCGGATTTTACCCGTGTATAGAAATTGTTTAGCTTTCGCTACTTTGGTAGACCAAGTGGATATATCCTGATTATACCTGTATTTCTACTATATTTTATTTCGTTATTCATGTGTTGCAGTGTAGTTGTTTCTGTATCCGTTTTTCCTCAACGTCGCTCTTAACAGGACATATATCTCAATTATATGTAATACATTAAAATGACATGAAATATTTGATTACGAGAATGTGCCATATTAATTTATGAAGTTACTTTCACTTTAATTTACAGAAGAATGAATGTAGAAGAGATGTGTTTCTGGAAGCTGAAATCGTTGCAACAACACCCTCCCTCAAAAAGACGTAAAGGATATATAATAGCCCACAGGCCATTAAAGAGTTTAATCACCAACTATAACAATAGAAACGTGATGGAATTTATGTGCGGAGTCTCCCACAATTACACGACGATGAACTAATACTGTAGTGTTTGCATAATTATATCGATTACTTAGTAATAATAAATAAATATACATTTTGACCAACATTCGGCTCAAATTCTGACTAACACTAATGGACCACAAAATTTAGCTCTTGGTCATCGAACCAATCTGTTTTGCCGCGAATTTAACGAAATTGGTGTCTAGATTTTGGACAATATACCGCCGAAGTACTGAACAACACTTATGGCCCGCAGAACTTGACTTTTGACAATCGAGATAATGCCGCGATTCAAGCGGAGTTGGTATATACACACATATTTTGGGCAACATTCGGCCCAAATTCTGATCAACATTCATGGGTCACAAAATTTAACTTTTGGTCATAGAAGCAACCCGTTTTACCCGATCCCAACAAAATTCGTGTATAAATACACATTTTGGGCAACATTTGGTCAAAATACACTGTTTTAATTTTTTACAAAAGCAAATAAATGTTAACCCTTCTTATTCCTCGCCCGGCACCTTGATCGCTACCAAAGATTCAAGATTCATGGTTATTAAATGCTTTGCCCTTATTTTCTCAATTGTTCTCATTTATTACGCAATTTCCTTATGGCTTGCCATTCCATTATTGGTGTTAGCGATTACGACTCACTTTGACAATTTACATGCGTCATCAGATGAGTTTTTTTCGAAAAGGGTTGCTTCAATAAGTATACCTTTCTTGACTCGAAAAGATCAGGAAAAAGATGTATCAATCCCAAAATGATATACATCGTGGCACAAAAAAATAGTGATTTTAAAGTCTCCCAATCGTCGCTTGTGACGTCATCTAGGAGATACAACAAAATCGTTGATAAATTTGAATTTCTCATCCATAGAAACCCCTGTATCCCAAATTTCGTGTAATTAGCTCGAATTAGTCGAAAGGAAATGTGATTTATTCAACTAATTTTATATACAGTGTTTCCCGTAAATATTGCAACATATACCTCTAAATATGAAAAAAGTTATCATAAACGTACTCTTGTAGAAGCGTCGTATATTAGATACAGGTCGTAAAAGAAAAATTTTTTTTTCGTTTTTTGCCCGTGACTCCAAAAATATTAAAGGTACATAAATGAGATTCGGTTGACTTATAACACATAAGGAATGAGGTGTTGTGCAACGTATGAGGTAATTTTTAAATATGTCAGAGGCTTAGATACAGGAGTCATTTGAGGTATTTAACCCTTTAACTTCTACGTCACTGGCATAAAATGAATTTCAGTGGCAGTTTTTGAATATCTAAACTCTTTTACCTTGTGTAAAGCTCTCAAGTAAGTTGTGTAACTTGTAAAGTAAGTAAGTTGTTGTTGTGTAAGTAGAATTCACAATGTTGTAGAAGCGGATTTCCCACAATATGTGGTTTCAAGATGATGGGTCATCTGCTCATTTTTATACGAATGTTCGAGACCATTTGGACCAATTCTTTCCAAATCGATGGATTGGCGTCGGAGATTTTGTGGCTTGGCCTGCTCTGTCTCCAGATCTCAATCCTCTTGATTTCTTTTTATGGGGACATGTTAAACCATTGGTATATGAAATACCAGTACTAAAGCAAGAAGATCTTCTGGCAAGGGTGATAGAAGCATTTGGATAAATTAGACATAACCCTGGTATCCTTCGAAGAGTGCACCGATCCATAATTCGTCAAGCTAATTTATGAATTGCGCAAAATTGAGCGCATTTTGAGAATCTATTGTAATGATTTTTTTTTTAAATAAAAATCATTCCTCATTTTATCTTAAGTTATTATTCTGTATCAAAAAGAGATTGACTCTTTAGGTGCATCATCTTATAATAGTCCAATTTTCCCGAAAACTACTTACTTTAGAGCTTTACACAAGGTAAATATTTCTCGTGTAAAAAACTTTAGATATTCAAAAACTGCCACTGAAATTCATTTTATGCCATTGACGTAGGAATTTACAGAGTTAAATACTTCAAATGACCCTATATCTACGCCTATGACATATTTAAAAATTACCTCATACGTTGCACAACACGTCATTCCTTATGTGTTATAAGTCAACCGAATCTCTTTTATGTACCTTTTAATATTTTAGGAGTTACGGGCAAAAAACGAAAAAAAAAATGTTTTTCTTTAACGACCTGTATCTAATAAACGACGCATCTTCAAGAGTACGTTTATGGTAACTTTTTTTCATATTTAGTGCTATACTTTCACCTCCCGACGTTTGTTGCAATATTTACGGGACACCCTGTAGAAGTAGAGAAACAATTTTATATTATTAAGACAAGTTATGAAAATCACATGACAATTTGGGGTCCTATAAATAAAATAAAATAAAATGTTATAAAGTACTAGCACGAACCATTGTGGATTAACTCATAATTAAGTAAGAGGTTAAATAAAATAAAAGTCGTACAACTTGTAGAATGTAGCTTCAGACATTAAAAACGAATCATCACATGTGAAAACAGAATCGAGGATTTAAATAATACGCTTTTTTCCTTCTTTTTAGAATTGATTTGACAAGTGCATGGTGCATATATTTGGCAACAGGTTGAAAGTCGCAAATTTTCGATATGTCTTTCATCTTCGTAACGGCTACATTCATGAATATTTAATACTTTCAGCTCTCTCATAGCAGTGATAAGTACGTTTAGTAAATTCAAAATGTATTCGGTACTAGGATATTTTATACAAGTACACGGGTTTGTATATCAATTACCGCTACCCATACTTACACTTTCATCAACATGAATAAATTAAAAAAAACAGATCAAGAAAGTACGAATATAAAGCAGCCTCCCTTTAGATAAATAGTCCGTGAAATTTTCTAATTACATTCTAAATTAATTTTTTGTATTGCACACTAATTATCTACCGTTATGCAAAAAAATAACAGTTTAAGTAATCAATGTTTGTTTGATTTTAGAATTGATGATAGACCTAATTATATTTAATTCGTATACTAACAGGTGTTATTAAGATGATTTTCTTTTATAATGACCTAAATTGTTATAATTCCATTTTGATTAAGAATGATTATTTAAGGTAAAAGATGATCTTAGGAATTAAATTGTATTTTTTTTGTAATTCATAATTAGCCAACAGTAATAAATAATGCAATAAGGAACGTAAATGTATGCATCGACAATCACAGTTAAATATCTTTCATTTTTTTTTCATTTTTCTATTTATTGTTAAGAAATTTAATAACATAATAATCAGATTCTCAGACAATGAGAGATTTCCAATATTGATATACAGGGACCGCCATAAAGTTGGACACATATGGGAAAATTTTTATTATGGAAATTTCTGAAAAACTCTATTGGCGATTCGCTACTACATGCCTGACAACCAAAAAATCCAGTATGACATTTGTCACGTGACCATAGATTTGGCGGGAATTTTGAAAAACGTTAACTGTGATGCTGAAAAATGGGTCAAATTGACAAGATATCGAAAAATTGTATTAAGAAAATGTATTTAGAATGCAACCAAGACCCCATGTACCAATTTTCGACTAAATCAGAAAAAAAAATAGGAAATACCATTTAGTCCCCTCTGCTTTTATTGCGAAACATCATCAAATCTTGTTTTACCTGGAAATAGATTTAATAATATAAATTACATAATTTTAGGTCAAAATGAATCAAATATTTGTAAAATAGACAATTTGTGAGAGGAAAATTTAAAAAATACGATTTAGCCTCGTCGCTGGTTGTGTTCATGCCCTGTATATTGAAGCGCATGAGCTGATCTAATACTTTTAACCGGTAAATAAAATGTAAACGAACTAATATTTGTAACTGAAACTTAACAACACATTATTTATCCTTATTAAATTTAATATTGGTTAGTACATAAGAAATTAGCGATTTTTTTAATTTAATAAGTTGGCTTTGAAAAATCAAATATTTCGGCTTATAAGGATGAAAATTATTGCTCTTTAAAGTGCATCTCATAGTTTAAGATACCTAAAATTATGTAATTTGTGCTATTAAAACTATTTCCAGGTAGAACAAGATTTTATGATGTTTCGTAATAAAAGCAGAGGGAACACATGGTATTTTTTATTTTTTTTTCTGATTTGTTATATGGGGTCTTTGTTGCATTCTAAATACATTTTCTTAATACAATTTTTCGATATCATGTCAATTTGACCCATTTATCGGCATCACAGTTAACATTTTCAATGTCACAATGGATTTTTGGTTGTCAGACATGCAGAAACGAACCGCCAATAGAGTTTTTCAGAAATTTCAATAATAAAAATTTTTGCCATACGTGTCCAACTTTACGGCGGTCCCTGTATAAATGAGCTTTGTGCCACATTAAAATGGAAATTTCACAATTTCAGTTTTGTAGAAAAAATGCAGACTGTGTCGGGTAATGGGGCTAATCAGGGCGGTTTTCAGAAATATTTCTTCAAATATTTTTTCGAGCCCCCCTAAAAAAGTAGGTTACAACTTCAAAAAGAAAATATTAACTATCCCCATCGCTTTAATCAAATTTCGATTAAAATTATTGTGTATCCGGATCAACCCCACATAGAAGCTCAATTGCACTTAAATACTAGATTAAAGAAACCGTCCAAAAATTAGACAAAGAAGAAGTTTAGTTGGAACTACTTCCAAAACAACAAACGTTTAAGTGAATAAAGTTTAGTCACAAGAAATCCAAAATACTAGATAAGCACAGAAAAAATTCATACAAAAAAAAATATAAAAAAATTACAAATGACAAAGACAAATTAAAAAGTCCCCAATTACTTTGTTAAATGTATTTACTTAGACCTTACTACGTGGAATACCATATTTAATAGCACACATGTTTCAAAACCAATAATATTCCACAATTTTTTTTATTATATTTATTTTTCAAAACGTTTCAATATAACATGTATCACTATGAAGAGAAAATCCATACAGGGTGATTTTTTTTGACCGTGTATTAGAAGTTTACGGAGAAAGAAAAAATATATGATTCTGAAAACTTGGGGATCGACATGGTGTCAAAGGACCTACTAAAGTAGCAAGAAAGTAGCACTTTTGGTGATACTGGGAGTAGACGCCATCTACCTTATTTTAAATAGAATAATACATTTTTTATTTTTTTTTTTAGATTGTATAATAACATTTTAGTTTAATTTGTTCTAAAATTTATATTTTTAAAGATACAAATTACTTAATGAAGAATTTGACTGTAACCGCTTGATATTAAAATCCAAATATCTTTAGTATTTATCAAAATTATATTTTGAAATTTTGCATAGATAATAAGTAAACTTTGCTACAGAAGATGTTAAAGCAAGTAAAGTAGATAGCTTTGGTATTAAAACCCAACGTACTTGTTTAAATAAACAATTAAAATATTGAGCTATGCATGTTTGTCAATTTATTACTTAAATTGTGTTATAACATTGGATAGTGGTAAATTGTTGTCCTGGTTATTAAGCTAGTATAAAGAAGATAAAAAATAATTACTCCAATTTTTAAAAAATAGGATTTCTTATGTCCAACAATAGTTAACGCAGTTGTTCGATATGCTGTCCATTTTGCTGTACAATCGCCAACCCTTTCCCCAAATAGTATACAGCATTATTTAGAATTTCTGGTTGAATTGCAATAATTTTCTCCGTAATAATCTTTTAATTCGTCCAGCGTTGTTGGTCGTGTGCGAACGCCAATTTTTTTTAATAAACTCACAATCAGTATTCTACTGGGTTAAGACAATGGGCTCTTGGACGCCATCAATTTATAAAATGTCTGCTTATAACACGATCTTGAAGAACGGCAGTTAACATTCTGTAACTGGTCGATAAATATGCGGGGGTGCTCCATTTTGCATAAAAATCATGTTTTCAGTTCTTTGGTGCTCCTGTTGTATCAGAGGAATTGCATAATCTCGTAACATTTGCAGGTATCGTTCACCAGTAACGGTTACAAATATCGTGTATCTATTCAGTGTCTCCTTAAAAAAGTATGGTCCGATGATAAAATTAGGTGTGAAATCGCACCAAACGCCTTTCTTAAAATGAAGACTTTCCTGAACAATTTCATGTGCATTATCTGTTAAACATATTCGAGAATTTTTACTATTGACTCCACCATTTAGAGAGAAAGAGCTTCATATGTCCACAAAATACGGGTTCAATTTCCATCTGAACCAATATGCGTAAAAAAAAATCACACCTCATAGGAAAATTTGCATCTTCTAATTCACACAGCTGTTTCAGTTTACTGGGATACATTCTTAAGACTGCGTAAACTTCTTCAAACCGTGGTGTATAGCATTTACAAACATTTTGATATCGAATTCACACTACTGATTGCTAGTGGAGTAGTGGTTGCCACGTTTTGATTTTCTCGAAGAATGTCAGCAACTTGGACAACACTAATGCCTGGTTTTCCTGATCTCGGGTAGTCAGTTATAGGGTCTGTTTTTTCAAATTTGCTAATCAAATTACGTTACGCTTTCATTTGACAGGCCCATGCTCGAAACCCATTTTCGTACGAAATCTTCGTAATCCAGCATTTGTAATATTTACTAAACCAATTTTTGTTTGTTGGTCCATGTTATTAAAGTTTAAATCGTTTCAATGCAGATTTACGTGAATTGTATTTTGAGAACAATTCAATACAATAAGCAATTGTGAGAATCTCTTTTTCCAAGGGCCTGTACTTGTAACGAGCATGAGTTTGTTTCAAATTAGAGAACAATGCACAATACAAGGGAGAGACCCCATGAAATAAAGGACGTAGAATCACAATTCAAAACACAATTTATTGATTATTACCATGACTTGTAACAAGATACATTATCCTGGTAAAAAAGAATATTGACCTATGGTCATTCAGGTCGTTTCTCCTGAATGTTTTTCTATTAGGCGTACAAGAAAGGTAGCATAGCATTCGTCACTTATTGTTTCACCTTTTTAAGATATGCGCATACAGGGTACACCATTTTATCCCACATTAGCAATATGCCAAAAACCGTTTTATATTTTTAAATCAAA
Organism: Vesta saturnalis; assembly: GCA_036346205.1. Lineage (NCBI taxonomy): Eukaryota > Metazoa > Arthropoda > Insecta > Coleoptera > Lampyridae > Vesta > Vesta saturnalis. The sequence goes on from JARFJB010001278.1 coordinate 4,636,783, forward strand.
TATCATGTCTATTATTACATTTTTTGAGTTTCTTGTTGGATTTTAAAATAACTTATACAGGGTGTCCCGTAAATAAGAACCGTAAATTAGAGGAAGGGTAGATCGTTAAAAAATATTTAAAATATCTAAATATAATTTTTCTCTAACCTTGTTAGTTTATGAGGTACAATCTGGTAAAGGGTGCAGAAGAAATATACATTTTATCGCATATCTTCTCGGGGAATACAAATTTAAAATTTTTTATAGCCTCTTCAAAACACATCAACAGTAATAATTTTGTCAAATTCTAATAAGCCAGTGGCGTGGTACTTGAGGTTCGTAAACTTTTATTGTACCATATTATTGAAACACCCTGTATTTCGAGCTAAAAACTTTTGTCTGCAACTCTTCAATGAATTTTCTACATAAAAGATACTCTTTGTTGAACTCGCTACAATACTCCATTTTCAAGATTTTTAACTTTTTATTGCAATAAGACACTTTCTTACAGTTAACTACATTAACCAACGTTGCTATTTCATTAATTGTTCAAAATGACGTCCTTCAGCTTCAATACATTTTTGCATGCGGTTTTTCATTTGGTTGCAAGCAGTTTCTATTCCCCCACGGTATTGACTTGTGTCGAATATACGTTATGTTTTAATATTCCCCACACGGCATAATCCATTAGACTAGATTCAGGATACCGTGCTGGCCACTTGACCGGTGTATGTATTCCACGGCCTATCCATTTTCTCGTGAAGTTTTCATTTAGCCATTCCCTAGTTTGCAGTGTAAAATGTGACGAGGCCCCATAGTGCATAAACCACATTGACAGTGTACGTTGATAAGGTACACCATCAAATCTATTAAATCATTCCTAGGAAAATTTACATTATCTAGGTCCATTTAAATATTCCGGTAGAATAAAAGGACAGATAAACGTCCTCAATTATTCCAGCCCAAACATTAATTTTAAACCTGTGCTCATGATGTGTAACTTTCAGGGCGTGTGGGTTTTCGTCAAACCAAATGTGCTCATTGTGCACATTAAAAATACCACTTCGTGTAAATGTTGCTTCGTCCGTAAATAATACATTAAAACAAAAATCCTATCCCTTCTTATTTGTCTAAGAAACCATTCACATTTTTTTTTATGATTGTGGACCTGCACATAAATTGCTATCGTGCTAAAGCACTCAGGAACACTTAGGAGGATGGATAGAGGGATAATGAATTGCCAATAGATGCCTATGAACAGCTACCTTAAATCTTCTCATATCATAAGTGAGAGGAAAGCAGGAACTAGGGAGATCATTCCAGAGTTTAGAAGCCGTGTAGAAAAAAGTAATGTAATTCTAATGTAGTTTCATCATCATTATTTAAAAGATTTTGCACTTTTTGCAAATGATAAGGGTACAGCTGCATTTATTTTAAAGCTCTCCATGTTGACATTCTGGAAATTCCAGTTTGCAATGCGCATCTGCGAACACTGATTGAAGGGGAGGCTTCTACTGTGTTAAGGGCATTTACCTCATTTCTAACAGTCCGACTTCTTCTGATTCACGGTTATTAGCTGCAGGTTCAAAACTTCCAGTTTCTCTTAAACGTCGATCAACAGCAATGAATGTTCGGCGATTCAGAATTACCGTGACATTCTCCTAGTACTAAATGCGTGTCAGCATATTCCGCAAAACTGTAAAGCACCATGTTAATAACTAGTTGTATGTACTTAATGACTGGAAATATGCATACTCGTTAAATATTTTCACAAGTAATTATTCATTAGATGACATTGCCAGCTTTAAGAAAATGCCTTTGAACAACATTAAATTGTCTGCCCTTGATATTAAAAGCTATAGCCACATTTAAGGATTTCAACATGTATGAATTAATTTAAGGGAAGGTAAAGTGTGGAAAATATTTACAATTACTATAAATTTTATGTTTAAAAAAATTAACAATGTAAAAAAGTGTCTGTTTGATTGCAATAAAATGTTAAAAATCTTGAAAATGGAGTGTTGCAGCGCGTTCAGCAAAGAGTACCTTTCATGTAAAAAATGATGATTAAAGGTAAATTAAAATAAATTTAAAAAAAAAGATTTTTTTTTTGTTCTACTGTGTCTCAAATAAGCAATAGGTAATTTAACTAGAAGGAAAATAAATCTTTTAACTTTTTGGAATAATAGCAAAAACAATAGAAAATAATTATTTATAATAAAAACAAACAAATTAGACATAATTAATAACATCTGTGTAATAATAAATGAACAAAATTTTTTGTAGCTAATTACATGCTAAAATATTAAAGAAATAACTACACTACAATATATGTTCAGTGATAATCATGAGATTCCAGGCGTTTGTTTATCCTACGTGGAATAGCATTCTGAGTAGAAATTCTGATTTATTCTCCCCGATAATGACCGAAGTGCAATTCTCACAATCCGTGCAATTTTCCTTAGTTGTTACAGGCGTAGAATAATCAAGATCCTTAATTTTGCCCCAAACGGACTGAACATAAATGGGGACCCCTATTTGCCAACGATTTATCCTCAAACAATCTATAGAACTCATAATCTATAATAATGACAGAGGGGGGGGGGCTAATGTATGTACCATAAATTATGATTTCCCTGCTGTACAACAGGGACAATTATGCCGGTCACAATTTCATGGTATGTCACTTCCGTGGTATAAGTAGAAGAAGTAAATTAGAAAACAATTAATTACCCAAAAATAACCTACATAAAAAGTTGGCATCGGAAATAAGCACAACTAAAATTTGTTAATTTTATACGACACAAATAATATTGATATTAAATACATTACCATTTGAGGGCGATAACTGTAATTGCTATCGAAACGTTTCAATTTATATAGGATAAATAAAAAAATACACACTTTACTTACCCGCAAGATAAGTATTTTAATAAAAACAAACGTATTTCGCACGCATACATTAATTTGTCTAGATTAAACTGTACATTTTATGTGATAGAGATTAAATAGGCCTTTGTGAATTGATTTTACATAAATAGTGTCACAGGTCAATTTAAATAGATTATATTGATATTTTCATGAAAGAATGCAACTCTGTCGACAAATTGTAATCATGTTATATTTGGTAACTATTAGTCTGTTCTAATTGTCACATATAACAAATTATGGTTTACAATGATCATTATTGGTAATTAATCCGATTGCACATTTATATTAAATATTTTGAACTATGTGATAATAGTCTAAGAAAAGAAAACACAGCAATTATCTGCTCAAATTTAACAGCTATTGTTAAAAACACAATGAGCTTTAAAAATGTGTAATAATAGCACTTAACTTTTTTGAAATTCTAAGTTGAGGAAATTATTTGCAATTAGTAATTAAACCCTTGTTTGGCTAATCATTTTTTATGTACGAAGTACACCAATTTTTCCGTTCCGAGATAAGGGATTGATATAGCATTTTATATTATTCAAATATCAATAATTAATTGTATTTTAATTAAAGCAAGTTAAGACGCTGCTGTTTGCAAGCAAGTCCAGTTGGTATTTCCAATATCCCACTACTAATTGTATACCGTGGTTAAAAAATTGAGAGGCACATTTTCAAAGTATACAATGTATGTTATGAGGTATAGTAGTATTTCAATTAATGGTGGTACTCAGTATCATACATCTTTGGTGAAAATAAATGTCGAGAGGCACATTACTTAATAGAATAAACACTTCCAAGAAACTTTAATATGTGCAACGGTAAGAGTTGACTGCAGGTTGTAATAACTTATTAGTATTACATTTTATAAGCATCTTGACCAGAAAAGGTTATCCGTAACTAGCAGAGAAGTCAATTCTCAAAGAGACAACATCGTTTAATGATGAGCGACGCAGAGGTGAACCTGCACCGCTACCACCTATGGTTAGAGGAACGCCGAGAACGTCCGCCGTGACCGACGACTAAGCACGATGCAATACCGTCTCTGCTCGACCTGATATTTCACTGAACGAGCAGCCACGCACCACCGGTCGCCACCGCACAAAAAAGGAGGCGTCAAAAGAAGACACGATCAGCGCACAGCTAAAAAACATAACTCCGCTAGTCCGAGCACACGGCTAGAAGACATAACCCTGCTAGTCGAGGTTGAGCCAACAGCCCTGTCGACGACCACCGACGCTGCTGCAGCCGCTACCGATACCGTTGAGAGAAGATACGCGCCCCGGACCCACGATCCCCGACCACTTCGTGATGCAGAAGAAATCGCCCTATCACGCCCACGCCGACCGCCAACGCTTTTGGGGCCTAGCAGACACAACAGACCGCCAAGAAGCCACGGAAGCCGCCGTTACCAGGGAGAGAGTGCCGCCGGGAATATTTCCTCAGAAGGTGACTGGGTCACCTTTTTAGAGTTGGACCGAAGAGGGATCGCATTCACCAGTGCGAAGGCATACAGGATACAGATTGTTACAACCAAGGACCGTGACAGGCCGACGCGGTACATGGATAGACATGATAATCCGTACCATATGTCAGCCAACGAGTAAACGTAGGTTCAAGGTGGTTCTATGGGAATTCCTGTAGAAATCTCCGAGAGCAACGTTTTATACGAGCTACACGAACGCGACATTAATCCCATTTCCTGCTTCAGGATCAACAGAAGAGGACTTAAGGATTATACGGCAGGTAAGAACGTGGTTCTACATCGAAGAATTGAGGTCAAAATACGGCATCAGGCAGTGTCATCGGTGCCAGGGAGTCCATTACGCACAGAGTTGTTGTAGAACGGCGGCACGGTTTTTAAATTAGGTAAATGCTCGAGCGCGAGTATTGACCTCACCTAAAAATCGTGCGTTTATTCATCTCACCTAATATTGTACGTGCATTGACCTAATCTAAAACGAGAGAAACAAGGGAGACGGAGGAGAGGAGAGAACCGTCAGAGACGGGATATAGGAGAGACGAGAAAGCTGAGAGAGGTGAGACAGACGATAAACATGAGAGTGAGGAGGGTGAGGGGAGAGACGAGAGGAACGAGAAAAAAGAGACGAGAGAGATGATAAAAGCGAGAGAAACGAGGCAGACGAGAGAAACGAGGGAGACGCGGGAGAGGAGAGAGCCGTGAGAGACGAGGAGATGATAGAGAGAGACGAGGGGGCGTGTGGGACCAGAGAGGCTAGAGAGGCGGGAGAAGAGAGAAACGAGAGACACGGAACCTACGAGAGACGAGAAAAACGAGAGAGATGAGAGAAGCGCGCGAGACGACAGAAACGAGAGAGACGATAGAGCCGAGAGGGACGAGAAATATGAGAAACGCGAGAAAGGCGAAAGAAACGAAGGAAACGAGAGAAACGGGGAAGATGGGGTAAGGAGAGAGACGACAGAGACGAGGAGCCGAGAGAAACGAGAAAAACTAAAGAGACGAAGGTGAGGGGAGAGACGAGAGGAAAAACTAAAACGAGAGAGATGAGAGAAACGAGAGTCGAGAGAGATGAGAGAGATGAGAGAAACGAGGAACAAGGAAGACTGGATGCGGAGAGAGACGAGGGAGCCGAGAGAAACGAGAAAACGAAAGAGACGAGAGAGAGAGAGAGAGAGGAGGGTGAAGCGAAAGACGAGAGACGAGAGCAACGACAAAAACGAAAGAGACGAGATGATAGAAGCGAGAGAGACAAGAGAAACGAGGGAGATGATAGAAACGAGGGAAACGAGAGAAACGAGTAAGATGGGATGAGGATCGTCTCTCTCCTCATCCCATCTTACTCGTTTCTCTCGAGGAGCCAAGAGAAACGAGAAAAACCAATGAAACAGGAGACGAGAGAACCGAGAGAGGCGACAGAGAGAAAGAGAGAGAGACGAGCGAAACGAAAAAAACGTGAGACGAGAGAGATGAGAGAAGCGAGAGAGACGAGAGAGACTAGTACGATCAACTTCTATTACAGAAAACATCCGCTAGTTTAAAAATACACCACTAGAAGAAATTTTTGTCATGCACAAAGAATATGAACATCATATTTCCATTTTCAAAGACAGTCCAACTTTCATGTAATTAGTTAGTTAGGGGTTTTCCAAACACACTAGATGTACTAGAATAGTGAAAGCTTGTTATTGTGGTTACATAACTGGGGAAATCCAGAAATAATTACTTTATATTAATGATTGCTGGAAGCCGTTTAAGTACGCCGAAAGTGAATGTGTTGTGACTCTAACCAGCAAAAACCAGATTTTTTACCCTGTCAAGGCGTTCTTTCAACACGATTATCGACAACAGCCCTGGTAAGTGATCGTTTTTTATTTTAACCTTTACCCCTTATTTTATTTACTTTATTTAATTGCTAGAGGCCTGATTTCAAGTTTGGTTATATTTGTTGTCGTATACGCATTTTACTAATTTAAACGTAAAACGTATTTTAATCACTGTATGCAAAACTCCACAATAGTGTACATGCTAATTTGAGTGACATAGTAGCGCCGGGGAGAGGTGTCTCATGGCGGACTCGAAAATATGTAATTATTACTGTGAAATGCCTCTGTTTCCATTTATCTTAGTGCGAAGTCCCCACTTAAAGAATGACGGGTTATAATTTATACGTCTGCTATATATTTTAAATGAAGGACTTAAAAACGTGTGTCGATTCTAAAGTCAAAGCGCATGACGCTGTCAGATGTCTTCTTGGCTATTTAACCTCAAATTATTCTACGTATTTCGTTTCGTATAATCCCATCGTGTTTTGTAGTTATAATAATTTATCTTTCGCTTCGTAATTTATTAGTTTCCAATGCATTTGTAAGCAACAGCTTTTTTCGAAACTATTATTATTAATATTCACTATTACGACTTAAGTTTATAATGCAAAATGTATTTCCAATTGATTGAATGCATTTATTTATTTTGCAGCAAATAATGATGTAAATCTTTGAAAATCCAAACTCAAGTAATGTTAATAAATATACTGCGTTATTTAGAAATGGAACGCGATAACGGGGGGCCAGGTTTACCTTTAATTTCCATTATCCAGGTACGATAATAATTTTCACTATTTAAATTTATATTTATGTAATATTATGTAGCAGCGAACTGCTCTCACATGCGGCATTTCCGAGAAAACCGTAACTCGGACAAAGACAAGAATGGCTCTCGCTTTAGACTCCGGGGAAATCGGCGTCGGATTCACCGCAAAAACAGGCTGGGTTTGAAGTCGAAGTCAGAGGATGTCGACGAATACGTGAAATAACGTGAATAAAGAAGATAAAATATTTACCTTCAGTAAAACGAGTTTGAAACAATTGTTACACAAAATTGGTTTTGAATTCAAAGTTGACAATGGAAGAAGGCGTTTATTGGTGCAGGTTCATATTGCTGGTACTTGAACAACATTTTTGCGAAAATATTTTGCTAATAAAAGTTGTGAAATTAGTTACGACCCTATCTTTTTGGATGAGACGTGAGTTTTTAGTCGAGGAAGCGTTCGAAAATCATGACATGATAATGATTTGAAAAGCATAAAAAACAAACCGCTAGGAGAAGGGAAACGGCAATTAAACTAGTCCGATTTGTTAAAAATATTTTTAATCGAATAAATTTTAGTTTTATCGTACTGAGTGCTGACAACAAGGATGATTTTATACCTAATTCATCATTGGTATTTTCCAGTAAACGTAAAACAGCAGACTACCACGATAATATGAACGCTGATTTATTTCAAAAATGGTTCAAGAACAGCTTTTACCAAATTTAGAAAAACCAAGTTTGATAATTCTTGACAATGCCAGTTATCACTCTACATTAGTAGAAAAATTATCTTCAAGTAGTTGGATGAAAGATCTTCAATTTTTAAGAAAACAACATTCCTCGAATGGTATGCTGAAAGTGGAATTATTACAAATTGCCAAGGATTTACAAGTTCCAAAATTATATGCAATTGATGAAATCACTCATCAATGGGGACATCAAATTTTACGATTACCTCCGTATCACTGCCAATTCAACCCTGTCGAGTTAATATGGGCAAATTGTAAACAGTATTACAACAAAAACGTTGGAAGACAGGGCTTCAGCGACGACAGTGTTTTATCGCTATGGAAGGATTCATTAAACCAAGTAACTGGAGAACTGTGGCAAAAGTGTAATTTACATGCTGAAAAGGAAATGAGCCAGTGGTGGGAAGTTCAAAAAAGAGCTGAGGAAATGGTAAACCCTCGTAAAACGTCTAGACAATCAATGTCGGAGAGTCGAGTGAAGATGATAGTGAAAGTGAAGATGATGACTTTTAATTATAAGATGTCCAATATTTGAATTTAAAGCAAAAATTAGAATCTTAGTTACTTTATAACACTGTAAAGAATTATTATATTTAACATATACCTCTATAGCTATAGTATATATATATATATATATATATATATATATATATATATATATATATATTGACAAACTGTAAACTGAGATTTTAAAAATCGGTTATATTATTAACTAATAATAAATCTCATTTTTAACTTCCAATACAATGTATTTATTTATGACAAAATCAGTTATTTAAAAGTGGCTTCGATAACCAAATTACAGTCTTGACTCTTTTGAGGCAGTGAGATCTGTCGGCTAAAAACGATCCTCCGCAATTAACCTAACTTTTCGCACTTCATTCGGGCACTGCCTACTGCTAGCTAATTCGTCTCTTATTGAAAATTATTGGTATAATTAATTTGTAAAACATCCAAAACGAAATTTTGTTGACCCGGTCTCGGTTCTGATAATCGTTTACAGTTGTACAATATATTTTTATCATATGACTACCCACACTCGGTGGACTTTACATGCCACAATAAGTACGAACAGACCTTAAATGAAATTCGACTTTATTTATACGAGTGGATGGGGATTTTTAAGACCTACAGGATGCTAAATCCCGAGATATTCGAACAATAATATTATTTAAATTTTAAAGCGCGGCTTGAATTTGTAAATAACCTAGAAACATTGACGACGTTTTGTTGGTATTCAAAATTACTAACTATATGAACCAATAACGACATACGTTTTTAAAACTTTAAACCATGCTTTACTAAAAGATGAGTCATAAGACACCTCTCGCCGGCCCGACTTTACTATTGTTATTATGGTTGTCTGAAGATAATGACGAGCGTTGGATAAAATAAAACAGAGAGTCCTATAGTTCTAAATCGGTGTTAGTTTCAAATCACATATGTATTATATTGTGTAGTATATTAACAGCTATGACGAAGATGTTAAATCAGTTTGATATTGAATTGTGGTAGATTTTAGCAAGTTGAAATTAATCCAAACTAGTATTTTTGAATTGTAAGCTGCTTTTTGCAAACTGTAAGTTATGATTTGGTTGATTGAGATTGAATTGGTTGAGATTGATTAAAAGATGACCGACTGTTTTCCCACGCCGGTGCCCTCTCGTTTAGGAGAAGTACCAGCTCTGAGTGTCGGTTCGCCTTATCCACAAAGTAAGCGGTCGCTCATAGGAGCTAGGTATATACAGTGTGAGAATCGTTACTTGAAGGTTATGAAGAATTGTTAGTTCAGCTTCTTGTTTGATTTGATTGAGATTGATTGAATTGACTGATTTGGTTAATTGCTTTGATTGGTTGAGCATAATCTGGTTGTTTGATTTGATCGAAAGTGATTTGTATGAACCTGATTTGCTTAATTGATTTGATTTGATTAATTGATTTATTTGATTTGATCGAGATTGTTTGATTTGGATTGATATGCTTCGGCTGTTTTTATTGGTCGATTGATTGATTTGATTAATTTCTGTCATTTGACAAGGGACGAAGGTCCCAGAACAAGTTCCGGCGTCCTATACCTGTCTTATGAGATAGTATGAGGGTCCCTTATTAGAATACAATGTCAAATTTCCCGCCAAATCAAAATGGCCGAGGGTTTTGATTATGACGCATAACATCAAAATTTGAAATGAAGGTCAACTTGTTTGCCTTTACGTAATTAGATAATTAGTGGGATTTCCCTGATGCCATAGAAGTAATTGAATAGTGAAAGGTGAAAGGATCTTGAATATGTAATTACGGTGTTGAGCTTGTTGAGATAGTAAGAGGGCTCCCACGCGCGCGTATTTATCTAACCTTCCGGAGCTGAACTGCGAAAAAGGCTCTTAATACAGCCAAAAGAGCCCTAATTAGGGGCGGAAATTCCTACAAGGAGGTGAAAATGCCTTCAAAGGGTTTAAAAAGGATCCCGAAAAGAAGCCGTCAAAAAAGGGGTAGGAAATGGGCTGGGCCAGGTGGGTGTGGCTTACTCCCCACTGCATTTTGTCCCCAAGTGCACCCATTCTACTTACATTTTTCCTTTTATTTCATATATCCGAGCAGTACCACACACACCAGCCGAGAGACAAAGGGACATTCCACACAGGACCAACTCTAATAGCTACTACAACCACACGATGATCTTTTTTTTTAAACCAACAAACTATACAGCACGATATCAACACGCATAACTCCAACATCACGCGCTGAAGAGGGCGAAGACTCCTGAACAGCGCATCCCAGCATAACAAGATACTTTGTACATTTTATTTCGTGATAAGTGTATTCTGTATTATTATAATCTATAGGTATTGTTAAATATTAAACATTTTAATAAACTCTGTTGAATTAAATTGAATAGAACGGCGCCATATCTCTAAAGGTAAAGATAAACTGACATCCCACAAAATAGAAAAAACTCGTAGAAGTTAACTTGTAATTATCAAGTATTGTAATAAAGAAACGATTCCCCAGCCATTTTCACCCAAAATACTATTATATCGAAATTCAGTATTTTAATATTTAAAAGAACAAATACTATCCACTTAAAATATGTTCTATGGAAGAAAATTTATTGACCACAGCCTCTCTTAATAAACTCTTAAGTCCTTTTACAAAAATGAACGTTAGAAAACTTCAAAATATGACTGTAATTTCTGAACAAAACAAACAATTATTAGAGATGTCCAGTAAAATTATATCTAATTTTTATTGATAAAATTTTGTAATAAAAATGGAAAAAGATATATAAACAACAAAAAGAAGTAAATTAAACTAATTTGTAAAAGAAATTGTGTTTTATGTGTATTTCAATTTCCTTTTGGAAAACCTTTTTGTAAGTCGATAAACGAATCTCATTTGAACTGGATGAAAAACTACATTGTCAATTTGTTGCCTCGAACAAAATTTTGGGGTGGTTTAAAAATAAACAAGCAATGTACCAAAAGCACTTTACAAATCGTATTTTCGTACGAATATTTGAAGGAAGGTGAACAATAAAAAAATCGATTTCTGATTTTCATAGCATTATTAAAGTGAAAGTGAGATTTTGACGTAATCATGTATTACATACATACATATACTAATAATGGCATCGTACCCTAGGGATTGTTTAACATGATGCGGTGGCGCTTGTTGTGCGGTGGTGGTAATTCAGCAGTTGGGGTTTTGAAATGGTGGTGTGAGAACGGCGTGCGCGTCTCTGGACCGGCTGACCCACACGACACTACACTAATTCAACCACCTGTAGATTCACAGCTGATGATGCACTTACGCTAAACCACCCTTACTATAACCGCATCAAAACTTACAACGCCTACAACCCTTAAATTTATCGATATGGCTTTCTACAATTGTCTGTTCAAACAAACCGCTGAAGCACACCCTCCCCATTTATACGACCATTTGTTCTTTGTTCCCTTTTTTCTTGCATTATGTACTTATAAACTACCAGAAAAAGCAAATCAATCGATAGTTATAATAATTATAAAGTGGATACCATATGTATTATCATTAATGCAATTTACCTCTAATTTGCTGTTTTTATACGTAATTATGCAATAAATTGCAAATCATTCAATGTACAAAGAAGCGTGACTAGAAATGCGATTAGCCGTTCATGAAGAGAACAACAAATTCTCATGAAGACATTTTTATTGCAACGTTGACAACAAAGCATGAGTTTGTTGTTAAGTGTACTTTTTACACGAGAGTCATTCCTCATTTAAAGTAATTAAAAGAAGGATATAAACATTGTAAACGATGATAAAGCATTGAAAAATGTTAATTTTATGGGAGCAATTGTTATTTATTATCGTCATCTAAAAAAAGTTTTAGTACTACTCGTCTTATTATTTTAAATGGAATATGTTCCAGCTTGTTGTGTAACATCTATCGAATAAAGGTGTCATCACATTTTGTGAAGTCAGAATACAAAATACGGAAATGCGCAAAACTTCCTTTTCGTTTGTTACATCAGACTAAACGCAAAGGAAAATATGAAAATAAAATTAAGCACATTAAAAACTGCAATCTCACTTTATAAAACGTTTGGTGGTGATTCATTTATTACGATTCAACCCAAACCCACTATCATCATTCACGACACGAATCTAAAATAAAAACTATACACAAAATAAGTGGATACGCACACAGTTACTGTTAATTAAACATAAGTAGAAGAGGGTCTTTTGACGTTAATTGCTTTCTAATGATACGTTGGAATTCCCCATAATGGCCAATTCCAAGATCATTATCCTTGATGAATGTGATTATACATGTGCGGATTTTGGAATTCGCAGATTTTAATTATAACAATTTGTGCAAAAAATCAGCACAGTTTCTAATGGATTCTCAAATTAAAAATACAGTTCACAACTGATAAACCAAATAAAAATGGGACCATCTTTAAGGTACCTGGGTTGAAATCAACATCATAAATCTTGTTTATGCATCTAAGGTCCTTTTGACAGAAGCTTGTTTCAAATCAAAATCAGGTTTGAATCTTGGTTTTGCATTCGAAATCCAACTGATATATCCAAGGGAATTTTGACAGAACGAGTTTCAAATCAATATCTCGAGTTTTATTCTTGTTCTTGCATTTAAGATCCACCTGTCGTATCTAAGGTCCTTTAGATAGAAGCTGGTATCAAATCAAAATCACAGGTCTAAATCTTGTTTTGTATTTCTGATCCAGCTGTCGTATCCGTTTCAAGTCAAATTCTCAGGTTTGAATCTTGTTCTTGCATTTAAAATACAGCTGCAGTTTTCTAAATTCCTTTTACAGAAGCGGGTTTCAAATCAAGATTCACAAGTTAAAATTTTATTTGGCATTTCCAGCTGTCACATCTACGGTTCTATTTGCAGAAACTGGTTTCAAGTCAATATGCCAGTTATGAATCTTGTTTTTCATTTACGATCTAGCTGTCGTATATGCGGTTCTTTTGACAAGCCAATTTCAAAATCAAAATCTCAGGTTTGAATCTTGTTTTGCATTTAAAATTTAGCTGTCGTACCTGCGGTCCTTTGACAGAAGCTGGTTTCAAATCAATATCTCAAGTATGATTCTTGTTTTGCATTTACGATCCAGCTGTCGTATCTGCGGTCCTTCTACAGACGCCGGTATCAAATTCTCAGGTTTGAATCTTATTTTGTATTTAAAATTCAGCTGTCCCTTTGACAGAATGGTTTTAAATCTATATCTGAGGTTTAAATCTTGTTTTTGCGTTTAAGATCCACCTGCCATATTTGAGGTCCTTTTAACAGAAGTGGGTTTTAGTTTAAAATCAATGTTTCGATATGCTGTTTTGACTTTCCGCCATCTTGATCCCATAAGTATTTATAGGCTTTCGTCCATACTGTTTGGATCATCCTGCTTCCGTAAGCCTTTTATTTTCCGCTATCTTGTTTCAGGGTGCATTTTGGCATTTCGCCATCTTGTTTCCGTGTGCTTTTGTGACTATTATTTAAAACAGTTTCTTTAAGTTTAGCCTTTTAATAGATCAATTTGTGAATTAGAAGTAAATGTCAGGGCCTGTTGTGAAAGTTATGTCAGTTTACAATGCTATCTTGTACAATATTTAAAAGTTATTAACCACATCTTGTGATATAATTAGAAGTTATTGTAATTATTATTGTACTAGCTTGTATTTGTTGAATTTTAATTTTAATAAATTGAAGATTTATTTGTAATTATTATTTATTTTGGCAGAATCTGCCAAAATAAACAATAATTAGCAACTAAATCTTCAATTTATTTAAAATTAGAAGTTATCATACACCCTTTGTAATATAATTAGAAGATGGCACACAGCTAGAAGCCATCTTGGGCTATAATTGAAACTGAGATTCACTTCACCGAGGGCCCCATTTTTACGGCCAGTTTCTAGTAGAAAGACTTCGTTATCAGACGCCACGGCTGCGTGAGGCACCCATTTCCAAAGTCAGAGTGCCTTTACAACAAGTAGTCATCTTATGGAGTAATTAGAAATTAGCATACGATTTGCAAAGTCAACTAACTTGTGTTATAATTTGGAGCTAGTTTGCAGCATCATCTTGAGGTATAATTAGAAGTTATGATATAGTTGCAATTTCATGTGGTGGTATAATGCATTTTCTCGAGGTTAGAAACAACTTCCACTAACCAAATGCATAAATCTTGTTTATATATCTAACGTCCTTTTACAGAAGCTGGTTTATGAACATCTCAGGTTTGAATCTTGTTCTGCATTTAAGATCCACCTATAGTATCTAAGGTCCTTTTGACAGAAGCTGTTTTCAGATATGAATCTTGTTTTTGCATTTTAGATCCAACTGGCGCAGAAACTTTTGACAGAAGCTTGTCTCAAATCAATATCAGGTTTGAATCTTGGTTTTGCATTAGAAATGCAGCTGATATATCCAAGGGGATTTTGACAGAAGCGGATTTCAAATCAATATCTCGAGTTTGATTCTTGTTCTTGCATTTAAGATCCACCTGACAGAAGCTGGTTTCAAAAATCAATATCTCAGGTCTAAATCTTGTTTTGTATTTATGATCTAGCTGTCGTATCTGCGATCCTTCTGACAGAAGCCGGTTTCAAGTCAGATTCTCAGGTTTGAATCTTGTTCTTGCATTTAAAATTCAGCTGCAGTTTCTAAATTCCTTTTTACAGAAGCGGGTTTCAAATCAAGAGTCACGAGTTAAAATTTTATATGGCATTTAAGGTGCACCTGTCACATCTACGGTTCTATTTGCAGAAACTGGTTTCAAGTCAATATGCCAGTTATGAATCTTGTTTTCCAAAATCAAAATCTCAGGTTTGAATCTTGTTTTTGCATTTAAAATTTAGCTGTCGTACATACGGTCCTTTTGACAGAAGCTGGTTTCAAATGAATATCTCAGGTATGAATTTTGTTTTTGCATTTACGATCCAGCTGTCGTATCTGCGGTCCTTCTAACAGACGCCGGTATCACATCAAATTCTCAGGTTTGAATCTTATTTATGGATTTAAAATTCAGCTGTTCCTTTGACAGAATGGTTTTAAATCTATATCTCAGGTTTAAATCTTGTTTTTGCGTTTAATATCCACCTGCCATATTTCAGGTCCTTTTAACAGAAGCTGGTTTTAGTTTGAAATCAATGTTTCCACATGCTGTTTTAACTTTCCGCCATCTTGATCCCATAAGTCTTTATAGGCTTTCGTCCATCCTGTTTGGATCATCCTGTTTCCGTAAGCCTTTTATTTTCCGCTATCTTGTTTCAGTGTGCATTTTGGCTTTTCGCCATCTTGTTTCCGTGTGCTTTTGGTGACTATTGTTTAAAATAGTTTCTTTAAGTTTAGCCTTTTAATAGATCAATTAGTTGTCTCTATTTGTGAATTAGAAGTAAATGTCAGGACCTCTTATGAAAGTTACTGTGCAGTTCACTATCTTGTACAATATTTAAAAGTTATTAACCACATCTTGTGATATAATTAGAAGTTATCATACAATTTGCGACACCCTTTTGTAGTATAATTAGACGATAGCACACAGCTAGGAAGCCATCTTGGGCTATAATTCGAAACCGACATTCACTTCACCGAGGGCTCCATTTCTAACACTAGGGCCCGTTTTACTGGAAAGACTTCGTTATCAGACGCCACGGCTGCGTGAGGCACCCATTTCCAAAGTCAGGGCCCCTTTACAACAAGTAGTCATCTTATGGGATAATTAGAAATTAGCAAAGTCAACTTGTGTTATAATTTGGAGTTAGTTGGCAGGATCATCTTGAGGTATAATTAGAAGTTATGATATAGTTCCAATTTCATGTGGTGGTATAATGCGTTTTCTCGAGATTAGAAACAACTTCCACGTAACCAGAGTACACAGCAAAGAAACTAAGAATAAGCAGCAGCCGACATTTCCAAATCAAATCAAAAAAATTAAAAAAGCTATTTAACATGCAAACATATGTACAAACACCAAACCACAAACATGTAAACAATGAACAAACATTAACCCTAACATACAAACACGTAACACCCGAAACAAAGGAAATGGCAAACACAATTTGGTTTTAACTGCATCATTAATGTGTCATGTAATAATAATATATTTGGATTGTAACTCGAATCTAGTTGGCAAAAAGTGCAAGTGAACGTAGTCTGATCCTCAAGCTACCAGCCACAGCATACCGCCTAGAACTTAGGCGAGGCTAGACGCTTTCAATCAGTTCCGAGACTTAGAGCTGGGTTAACAATCAATGAGCAACCAGATCTATATGCAAAAGGCTACATTTTAGTAGCTTAACCTCTGTAAATGGCCCAGCCAAGCTGAACTCCCTAGAATAGGACGCACCAGAAGCTTTCTGCGTTCCTGATTTGCTACCGTTTGATGTGCGATCTCATAAACACAAATACGCACACAGGCCGTTTCTCCAACGCAATTTCTTCTACCATCAGACGGCATGTTAAGAGTCGATTGCTCTCGTCACAGGAATCCCAATTACAACCCCTCCACACACACACGCTTCCCCACCCACAAACACATCACACACACACACATGAACCTACGCACTCACTCGCATTCACACGAAATCACACATACTTACAAGAACTCACACGCACTCACGTGCACGCACTCACGTGCACACACACACACACACACACACACGCACACACACACATATGCACACGTACTCAACCGCAACCACACGCCCGCTCGCGCACTCACATGAACTCAACCACATTCACGTGCATTACATCATATCCACGTGCACCCACGCGCGCTCACTCACACGCACTCGCACTTATTCATGCTCACTCACGGGAAATCACTCACATGATTGATGCGTACTCAAACTCCCACACCTGCACTAATGCGAACCCACGCCCATTCACTAGCACTCACGCGCTCTGACGCTCTCTCTCCCGCACCGTTGAGGATTGTCCCTTACGCGGACTCACACGTGCCCAACCGCGCTTACACGCACTCGCACGCATTCACATGTACTCATAGGCACTCACACGCACTCACGCGCGCTCACAAACTCACACGCACTCACACACACAGTCACACGTACTCAGACGCAATCATATGTCCGCTCGTGCACTCACATGCACTCGTAACTGTAACTTTGGTCGATAACTAAAAAACAGCTGTGTTTACAAAAAATACAAATCACACCGCTGGATTCTACGTTCGTAATGCTATAAAAGTCCGTTTTCACATTTACAATAACATTTTAAATAACCGAGATACATGGGATGCTTAAAAACAACAATTTTTCAAAATCACCCTGTAGCGCAAAAAGTAAGAGGGCTGTAACCAATATAATGATGGCATCTTTTGTTTCATCAAAAAGTAGCCAAATATTGCGAAAACCGCAACCTTCTATCTCCAATCATAAGCGAATAACCCGATAAAACACATGAAAACGAGACACCCGGAATTCGTTCAGACACGCACGCACGCGCGCACACACACACACACACATGTGCTCACACGCACACTCACTTATGTGCACTTACACTCACTCACTAGCGCTTACACGCACTGACATGTACTCGCACACACTCACATACACTCAGTAATGCGTACACTTACTCACGCGAACTCGCACGCACTTACATGTGCTTATATGTACTAACGCGCACTCACGCGTACTTACGCGCACTAACTTACAATCCGCACACTCACACGCACTCTCACGCATTTACACACACTGGGGAGGATTGGCACGCACTCACACGTACTTACGCGTACGCACGCGTACTCACGCACACATACAGTCACTAATGCGTAAACGCACTTACCCACGTGCACCTCGCATGCACTCACGTGTACTTACACGTACTCACATGCGTTTACACTCAGTCACATGAGTTAACACGCACTAACGCGTACTGACACGTACTCATATGCATTCTCACAAACTCACGTGGACACACGCACACTTAGGCTCACTCACGCTCACTCACAAGCACGCACACACTCAATCACGCGCTCTCACGCTGATTAACGCGCACTCTCAGTCTATAACAAATAAAAAATGAAAGGGTGCAATTGGAATATTATATAGGTAAGTTCGCACCGCTGTCTAGCTCAGCAAGGTACAACGCTTACGAAACTTACTGTAGGTTGAGAACTCTTCTTAACATGTTGTGAGGGATGCAGAGATATGTCCATAGATATAATCAGTAAAGCCTTTGTTTATTTTTCTTCTTGTTGGACTCAATTTTACAGGTTTAATAATCCAAATACAGCAAAATTGAGAAAGTTGTAAATTAATACCACTAGAATACCACTGAATAGCACTAAACAGCTGTATTTATTTGTATATTTAAGAAAACAAAATGTCTGTTTAATTTCAGCATAAAATAACTAAAACGATATTTCTCGTAAATATTTACGACATTAAATAATTCCTAATTCACACAACTATACAAGCACATAATCTATCTTTACTTAAAATTCAAAATTGAATATGATCAACACTGTATGTCAATAATAACTCTACTTGACCTATGTCACCAAACATTAGTTACAGGGTTATGAACTCAAATTTATCTTAGAAACCGTACCAGTCAGCTGTTTCTTTGCATTATAACCATTTCAAAACAACACTATACTGACTTGTTATTTACTTAAAACGTACTTTGCATAAAAGGTACGTATTACTTACATTTTCTTGCACTCAAAATAAATATAATGTATTAACTTTATTTTGAAACGAATTGCAATTTGAGAACTTCATTTCCCATCAATATAATAAACATGCGGTAAAGTAAGGTAATTTTCATTTGTCTTCAACGTACAAAGAAACGAAATGTAGACCAGACTACAAAAGCAGGCTTCGAACAACAAAAGCAGGTATTGGACGACGAAAGTTAACATAAACAGCATGCGTTATTCATGCAAAACAAAGGTATCTCCATTTATAATTCTTTATAATCCTTGTGAAAGGAAGAATCTTAAGATACGACATGCAGAAGGAACGGAAATGAATCAAGAGAGTTCAGTTCTCGTTTGTGCAAGGAACAACAAAATTTATGTGGCTAAAATAGCCATTATACACGGTAGCAATGTATACAGGAGTACTCATAATTACGCATACTAAAGAGAAAATATCGATATATACCAAAATTTAATTATTGAAAGAAAAAAAGATACCAACTTAATGTAAATATATTTACCAATAATAACACAAACTCGAAACTTAAATTAAGGTAACGGTAGCGAAGAAATGGCACGTTACAACCCACGCACTCACATTTACTCATACGCACTCGCACGCACTCACATGTACTCACACGCACTCATACGTACTCCAGCGCACTCACGTTGACTCACTAGTCATACGCAATCACACGAATGTATACACACTTACGCACACACATACGGATCCGACCACTCACGTACTCACATGGACTCACGCACACGTATTCACTTGCATTCACACGCACTTACACGTACTCATACGCACACGCTATTGCATGCAGTCACATGTACTCACACGTACCAACGCGCACTCACGCGCACTATTACTCACCTGATCACTCACACGCTTTTACATTCACAGACGCGCACTCACATGCATTCGCAGGCACACGCACTTACATGCATTCGCACGCACGCGCACTCACGCATTCAAACTTTCCCAGGCATACTCATACTCACTCACAGCGCATTCACGCATTCACTCAAGTGCACTCACGCGCTCACATGTCCACACACGGGAACTAAAGTACAGTCGCGTTCACGCTCACTCCCGCGCACTTACGTTCACTCACGCCCACTTTCACTCAGTCACACGCTCAGACACACACACACACACACACACACACACACACACACACACACCTACTCATACGCTCTCGCACAAACTCGCACGCCCTCACACGCACTCATATATACTAACATGCACACACGCGCATTGACGTGTTCACACTTTTCCACACGCACTCACACATTCACACGCAGTCACGTGCTCACACGCACTTACACGTACTCATACGAACTCGCACGAACTCACGTACACTAACACGCATTCACGCGCACTCACACGTACACTTTCCGACATGCACTCAAGTGCACTCAAGTGCACTCACGCGCACTCACGTCACATACAGGCACTCGTATTCACGCTCACTCACGTGAACTTTCACTCACTCACACGAACTCACGCGCACTCACGAATTCACACTTTCCCACACGCACACTCACGCATTCACACTTTTCCACATACCCGCATGTGCACTCACGCGCACTCACGCGTACACACGGGTACTAAGGTGCAAGGTGCAGTTGAGTTCACGTTCACTCACGCGCACTTTCGCCCACTCACACGCACTCACCCGCGCTCAAGCGCACTCAGTCGCATTCAGGGGAACTCACGCGCACGCACACTCACTCATGCGGACTCTCATCCACTCCCACAACCATACGCAATCACACATATTTACACACAATATAAGTTCCTTTCAGTCCCCGTTAAAAACTCTCGATATTCAAAGTTAGCCACCACGATATTATAACTCAATATTGTAACCGTAATTACGCATAATAGCGACAACTCGTCTACGTCCTACATATTTTACCATCAAACATACAGACCAGCAATCATATCTAATTGGCACAGTGATTTGGCTATTAAACCACGACTTAACTTTCAGCATTACCCATTCCTAATTAAATTAATCGCAAAACTAGTCTAAAAACATTTTAGCATTAGTTCGTTATGATTCACAAAACACATTAGTAAATATTGTACATTTAACAAGAATTACTTACCATAAATTTCCATGAGTTAAAAATCAGTGTAATTCAATGTTATAAAGAAAATTACATTTATACTGAATATTAACAATTTCTTTCTAGATACTACCCAACTTTTAAAAACAAAAACCACAAAATATGTTTTTTTTTGGCAAAATCCTAATCTAGCCTTTAAATTAAAAATCATCACTTTGTAACACAAAACACTATGCCAAATAAAATTACACCCACACCGTTGTTTAACTGCATCAATTTCAATAATTGACTTTTGGTTGAGCTATAACGAGTGGTCTATTAGTTAGTGTTTGTAAGTCACTTTACACATTGAACAATTTCTTCTTCTAGATACTACCCAACTTCTAAAAACAAAAACCACAAAATATGTTTTTTTTTGGCAAAATCCTAATCTAGCCTTTAAATTAAAAATCACCACTTTGTAACACAAAACACTATACCAAATAAAATCACACCTACACCGTTGCTTAACCGCATCAATTTCAATAATTGACTTTTGGTTGAGCTATAACGAGTGGTCTATTAGTTAGTGTTTGTAAGTCAGAATCACGATCCACCCCACTGAGTTATGTCGAAAACACGCATTTTATCTGTACGAGATTATGATTTAGTATGCATTAAGTCCACACATAATTTTTGTTGTTTATCTGGAAGTGTAAAGGAAGGTAGAAACGACATAAGGAACTCACCCATCTCCGAGTTATCGCAAAATTTGTGGATAAGCAACGCAATTAATTAAATAAACAATTAAACGTAGTAAAAGTGTTCGTTACAATATGACCATTTTCATTAAATTTTGACCTCTATCATTTATTTATTATTAGTATGTAAACCACATTGAACTTTATTCAATTGATTCTAACATTTAAAAGGATTTGCGGTTCACGTAATACTTAAAACTTTTCCGTAGTATTCTTCTTTTAGAAAGCACAGAAAAAAGTGTAAAATAAAGAGTGTATATACGTAAATTCTGTAGAATAAAATTGTACTTATAGTTTACAAAGAAGAACTTAAAAACTTAAAATCTTATTATTCAAAATATTCAAATGAACAAAAAACTATCAAAAGTTTGGCAAAAGAAAATGTAAATCACTTAAGTTGTTATACAGAGAGTTGTGAGAGAACTTTTCAATCTTATTATCAAAGTTGGTATTGAATCTACTTTTCTAGCAGTTTTAAAATGAACTGATTTAATTCAGAATATGATTACGTCGAAATTTAAAATGTAAAGCAAATGCAGAATATCGTTGGGTCCCATATGTATGTAAATTTGTTGAAAAATGAATATTTAAATACGGGAATTCAAACAAACTTTACAAAATCTAATTGTTGGTTTAATATAAAACGAGGACGAGATAAAACAGAATGTTTGTTCAACTCGCGGGACGAAAAGGAGGAAGAGGACCATAACAAAGGGTGACTTTTATAGCAATGTGTATTTTATGGTTATTACAACATATATGTGCATGAAAAACTCGCATTGCCGTAATATTTTCTTCACTGTAAGCTGGCTGAATTGTACCCCAGAGGTTTTCTCATAAGATCAATAACATCTGAATTGTAGCGATTGTCTATAGAGACAAAAAGATTCCATAAGCCACATTTATGTCTTACTCTCGTAATGGCATTCTTATTTGAATTGTTATTATTTCCAACAATAAAACAATATTGCTTACTCTGAGCATAACTCACCCATAACTCGAAAATAACGTAAATGATCGTTTCGTATCTCAAATGTAAGTTTCACTTACACCATCTCTCAAACTCGAAAAAAAGCGGGACAGAAATAAATTTAAACTTACCCAAAAGTTTTTAAATTAAATTAATGATCACAACTTCCTAATATTTTCTTTATGAAATACTTCCTTTGAATATTTTACTAAATTTAATTTAGAAAGACTGCTGCCGGCTATAACAATATGAAAATAAAACCGGAGATGGTTGAAATTTATTAAAGAAGATTCTTCCATTATCATTTTCTTTACTAACATTACTTCATAAAAAAATGTTTAACAAATTAATTAGTCGCTTAACATTTTATTTCTCTTTTTTCTTTTCTTTGAGTGACGCTCTCATGCCACTGTTCAAATTGACATTGAAACGTCTAATCTTGAAACACCTTTAAAATAAAAAAGATGCGTTTTAAATTATATTCTTTCACCAAAATCAGTGAAAACCAGTTTTCCGATCGGAAACAACTTCATCGAACATAGATACGGACACTATTAAAAAATAGTGGTAAAACATGATTCTTATTTTATTGGTACCATTCGTACATATCTATAAAGGGTGGTCTCGATAGATAGTTAGGCAACACATCAAACCCCCATAAGCGCAATGTTAAAAACGCTCTAACTTTTTATATTATTATGAAGTTATCTGAAATTTTAGAGAAACGCGTAAGACATCAAAATAGTCCCGAAACCTTCCTAAATGTTTGAATATAGGGTTTTTTAAATTTTAATTTCTATAATTTTTTATTGAATTTTTTCTCAGTAGTGATTAAATTGGAATATTTTCATAACAGGTAATATTTTTAACAAAATCCATATATTCAGAAATACTGTTAAAATTTTGAAAAAATTGTACATTTAAACAAAGTTTTCTAAAATATTGTAAACAAATTATAGAGGTCAACAAACAAAACAATTTAAAATTCAATTGGTCATATGTACAGACTGTCCCAAATTCGAGGGCAAGCATGGGGATCTCGCTTATTTTAAGAGATAGGATATAGGTTTAAATTCGGCACTTTTGCTAAATTCGATGCCGAGTAATAATCTGAAAAGAAATTTGAGCTAACTCGAATGGATTTGGTTTTATGCTCAAAAAACTAAAAATTTCGATTTTCGTTTTTCGCGTTTGGCCACCTTATTATTAGGAATTTTCAAAATTCGATTAAACATTATTAAGGCACCTTTTTATGCACAATACTAATACGATATTAAAAATATTATGTGACGTTTAGTTTATTCTGAACCATCACCAGGTTTATTTTTTCTTATGGTGGTTAAGATATATTTTTATGTCGTTGGATGGAGAATGTTATGCTGATTTTAGCAATATATAACACTTTATGGTTTGATCGACTGGGAACTAAAATAATGAGAAAAATACGAAGAACAAGATTCCGCCTTCTTGGATCCAGCAAGGAATAATTACAGTAGTTCTACTTATTTAATTTGTTAAACTCATTAGAACATCCAAAAAAATATAAAAACATTTAAACAATTTAAAAAAAAAACATTAACAAACAACTCAAACAAGTATGTCTATGTAACACGGTCATAATAGCGACAACGCAAATTTATCGATAGGTAACAACAAAATAATTACACAGACAAACAAACAAAAAATATTATAATAAATGTTCGAACAAGTTTCCTCCTTCTTGAATACAGTAACGAATTCTTCTTCTACAATTGTTTACGCTTCTTTGAATGGCTCGCCTGGGAATTTGACGAAGTTCATTAACAACCCTATTCTGGAGTTCTTCTATATTTTGCGGTGGCGTCTTATAAATCATATTTTTTAAATAGCCCCAGAGGAAGTAATCTAAAGGGGTTAAATCTGGACTTCTTGCTGGCCACCTAAGTGGTCCCCTATTTCCCATCCATTTATCAGGAAATTCGCCGTTAAGATATTCACTTATTATCGCAGCATTATGAGGAGGAGCTCCGTCCATTTGCCACCAGAGAGTCCATCTTTCGTTTAGCGGAACATCATCCAAAAGTCTGATATTTCGTGTGTTAGAAATGCGAGGAGGCGTTGTGACGTTAGGATACCTTCGTAAATAATTGGCCCAAGGAGCCTACCCTTCCAGATTCCAACCCACACATTAAAGGACCGGTGGCCTTGTCCTCGCATTTGCCTGTTAATTCGTGGATTTTCAATGGACCAGTAGTGCTCGTTATTACGATTAAACATTCCATTAGTGGAAAAATTGCACTCATCCGTCCAAATTATTTGATTGAGAAAGTTGCGATTTTCCAGCATTTTGGTATTAAGTTGGTTACAAGAATCCAACCGTCTCATATCGTCCCCAGGCCGAAGAGTTTGACTAACGTGTAACTTAAATGGTTTATAACGGTGTTGCTTTAACACTCGGCACACTGTTGTTTTTGGCACTTCAATAGTTTGCTCTATTTCTCTGGTAGATGTTGAAGGATTTTCTTGAACCTAAGATGGATAACATAAAGTCATAACTCTCCAAAAAAAATGTCTGCTGAAATTAGCAGTGAAGTGAGTGGAAATTCTTATAATTAGTATAATACTAACAAATAGTACCTGATGTAATATTTCTTCTTCGGCATCTCTGTCTAGTCTGCTACCATATGCATTTCGAGGTTTTTGAAATCATCCAAATTCTCGCAAATTTTGGTCTAATTTTAAAAAATATCTCTGGTTTGGTTGCTGCCTCTCCGGATATTCCTCTAAATATCTTTGTTCTGCTCTGACACTATTTTTATTGCAGCTATAAAAGATCCTTATCATGTCTCGTTTTTCTGAATTTGAAAACATTCTAAAGAAACTTGCAAATTTTAAAGCACTAACACGAAGGATCTTGCAGTTGTTGCCCTTTTTACAATTACAAAATGACATGACAAAAGCCAACTCCTGAGTTTTGTTTGATTCATGGGTATCGTGATAATGTAATATTTAGTTTTTAATTTGAAAGTATTTTAGTTCGCAGTCGATCAAACCATGAAGTGTTATATATTGCTAAAATCAGCATAACATTCTCCATCCAACGCCATAAAAATATGTCTT
Organism: Vesta saturnalis; assembly: GCA_036346205.1. Classification (NCBI taxonomy): domain Eukaryota; kingdom Metazoa; phylum Arthropoda; class Insecta; order Coleoptera; family Lampyridae; genus Vesta; species Vesta saturnalis. Next base: position 4,662,575 of record JARFJB010001278.1, read on the forward strand.
AACCCCGATAAGAAAAAATAAACCTGATGATGGTTCAGAATAAACAAAACGTCGCATAATATTTTTAATACCGTATTAGTATTGTGCGTAAAAAGTTGCCTTAATAATGTTTAGTCGAATTTTGAAAATTCTTAATAATAAGGTAGCCAAACGCGAAAAACAAGAATCGAAATTTTTAGTTTTTTGAGCATAAAACCAAATCCATTCGAGTTAGCTCAAATTTATTTTCAGATTATTACTCGGCATCGAATTTAGCAAAAGTGCCGAATTTAAACCTATATCCTATCTCTTATAATAAGCGAGATCCCCATGCTTGCTCTCGAATTTGGGACAGTCTGTACAGTTCGAAGATTTAAATTACATCTGCGTGGATCCACTAATTCCGGTAATAAAGACTTATAGTAAAATTCTTCTAATTTTTTTACCATATGATCCTCCCAAAATGTATCATCCCTGTAAAAAACAAAACATATTGTTTCATTTAATGTTCAAGACATTTATTGTTACTACGTACCTTTCAATTTATTCAACATGGATTCCTGTTGCAGTGTAGACAATAAAGTAGCATTTGACTCGTTCGGTAATGTGTAAGATTCCTTGCACCTGATAATAATGGATCTTCTTTAACTTAATTTTGTCGTTTTCGGAATCTACAACACAATTATTAATAAAATTTACCTCACATGTCTCCACAGGATCAATGTCGCCGGTTTTTTAAGAGCTTTTTATTTCCACCATTGGATCTTCTACTAGTCCGTCAGGCGAACATGCTAAAAATGATTTTTCTTCGTCTATAAGGAGTTCGCATGTATTTAGTGACTTTTAACTTGAACAATTGTTGAAATAGTTTAATTGCATTTGATTCACTGTTGAGGCAAAGGCGGGTGTACGTATCCCCTTTAAAAACGTCGTAGAGTAAGGAGGAAACAGTTTTGGAAGTGCACGTTGTTTTACGCAGTTTGCACATTTTCCCAAAATTGCATGTCGTTAAACGTTTCTTACGTTCTATTCTCCACAAATCACTTTTTGATTGGGTCAAGGTACCTTCTTCAATCTTTTTTTGCCGACATTTTCTAAACAAGTCAAAAATTGACTAACGCGCAATTCGTACTCATCTTTCCATACTACGACATTCAACAAATATTAATTTAAAATAGTATTTACAACCAGCAATCGGTACTAATTCATTATCTGAGTTTTGAAAAATTTCCAAATTAATCTACCAATGGATTTTCTATTATAATAATAATCGTTAATTAAAATATATAAGTTTTTTGAATTATATTGATGTAGGCTGAAGCAAGATGTTAATTATTAAAGATTTACGGTTATTTACATTAATATACGACAGTAAACATAATATATTGACAACATTAGTAAAACCAGGTTTGATTACACTTGTTACAAAACCAAAACTACTAGTATACCTTATATCTGTGCTAAAAGTATAAATGAACACCAATTGTCACCAAAAAAAAAAATACATATAGAGTGAATCACGACCGACGCCACGGAGTTCTACGGCGAAGCGGCATATAACCGTTAATTTCTAATACGGGGATATTATGTAAGTCAATATGAGCAACACTTAAAAAATATTTTTAAATATACTGGGTGCTCCAAAAAAAGTGGCATATCAAAGTTATATTTTTTTTAAATGACACACCCAGTATATTATTGCATTTTCGAATTTACATAAAAAATAAGTAGCACTTTCATAAAGGTTCCTTATACCTACATTCAGAGTGTTTTAAGTTGTATCCATTTTTCTGAAAATATATGGTTCAGGAAAAATTAAGTATTTCCTAAAATTAACAGATTTACGCTTAGTATTAAGTAAAATACTGTTCCCTTAGTCTATTTATTGACTGAATAGTAAACACCTCTTTACAAGGTGTTCATTTTTTTCAGTTAAATTAGGAGAACATTCATACTGAAATATTCGGCGTATTTGAAATGGAACACCCTGTATTTTATACGCTTATCGTTTAGCTTACTGAATTACCTTTCAACTTCTATAGGGGTTTCCTATACCTAAACTTTCAAATTTTCAACTTATTTAATAATTTTTGGAATTTGTCCATATATATATATATATATATATATATATATATATATATATATATATATATATATATATATATACATATACATATACAGGGTGTCCACAAACTCTTTTGACAAAAGAAACTGCAGATTTTATAGCTGATTTTATGTCGATTTAACTAAATTACCTTAATACAAAAATACTTCCTAAGAGAGCTGGAGCTCTTGGAAGATGGCGCCCTAATATCAATTTAATTCAAATATCATCAAAACGGTTTCCCTTTAAATGATAGTGTTCTGTACAGTAATTTAGTGGAATATGCCCAACCGTATGGAGTGAATATGATTTTTTAGTTGTACTCATAAGCGGCTCGTTTGGGCGGGGCATTGGACATTGTTATTCATAAGTTTGTTGTTTTTCAAAATTTCGCAATTTTAACATAAAATTTAAAAAATTTCGATTTTTAAATTGAAAGAATGATGCTCCTGCCTGAACTCCCTACGACGCACCGTTTTCGAAATAAATCGATTTGAACTTTTCATGTGTTAATCATACTTTTATAAAATTAACTAACGAATTCATTTACAATTATGAAATTATGGAAAATAAACAAAATAACAATTGCGTGAACGTCAAAATAACTAGTATTACAGATACTAGTTGAGGTTTAAGTGTCAAATAAGTTTTAAATGAAAGATTTTTTATTGTTTAGTTACATTACCGCAAATACAAAAAGTTGAATATTGTTAGAATAGTTTCGTTTAGTAACGAAGAATATGCCGATATGCATTTAGAGTACGGCGAAATGCAATGCAACGCTCGGGCGGCAGCACGTAGATACGCAGATAAATTTCCAGGTAGAAGACATCCTGCTCCTAAATCATTTACGCTTCTTCATCAAAGAATTAGGGAAACAGGATCGATAACTCCTAAAAATAATGAAACGGGAAGACTTGCTGATGTAATGGAAGAATATCAGGATGATATTTAAATGGAAATTGAGTACAATCCCGAAATAAGCGTAAGAAGGTTGGCTGCAATGTATCCCAATGTGTCAAAATCTTCTGTGTGGAACATTCTACTTAAGGAAGACTTGTATCCTTTTCATTTCAAAAGATCCCAGGTCATTTTCCTACTCGTGTTGATTGTTCCAATTGGATGCAAAATAAAGAGAATCAAGACCAAAATTGTTTTTCTAATATTTTTTTTGTGATGAAGCCGCTTTTACAAAAGATGGAATTTTTAATATGCACAATGCACACTATTACTCATATGTTGATGAAAACCCTCATACGATAAGGGAAAGTAAATATCAGGAAATGTTTAGCATGAATATATGGATAGGTGTTCTTCGTGATAATTTGCTTGGACATATAGAATTGCCTAATCGTTTAAACGGCGAATAATATCTCAACTTTCTACAAAACACTTTACCGGATTTATTAGATGATATCAATCTGAATATTCGGCGGAACTTGTGGTTTTTACATGATCGTTGTCCGGCTCACTATAGCAGAACTGTTCGTACTTTTTTGGATAACAATTACCGAGAGCAATGGATCGGAAGAGGCGGTACGGTTGCTTGGCCAGCAAAGTTTCCAGATTTAAATCCTTGCGATTTTTGTGTTTGGGGATATCTAAAATCAACGGTTTATTCCCAACCAATAAAAACACGCGATCAGCTTTGGAGAAGAATTCAGGATGCCTGCGACGAATTTAGGAACAATAGGGGAATTTTGCAAAAATTCGCAACCTCTACATAAACGAATAAATTTGTGCATAGAAACGGATGGTCGTCATGTGGAACACATTTTGTAGATTTAGTTTTGGATTTTATGCTATCAGTTTTTTTATTATTAATTGTGCCAGCAACATTTTTTTGTATTAACAACGATTATTTTTTACCCGAGTTTATTTCTTACTTTGTAAAGCAAAATTAATTTATGACATGAGAGGAGTTTGACGTTCACGCAATTGTTATTTTGTTTATTTTCCATAGCCATCTTTCATAACTGTAAATGTATTCGTTAGTTAATTTTATAAAAGTTAACACATGAACAGTTCAAATCGATTTATTTCGAAAACGCTGCGTCGTAGCGACTTCAGACAGGAATATCATTCTTCTATGAAAAAAATCGAAATTTTTTAGATTTGATGTTAAAATTGCGAAATTTTGAAAAACAAAAACTTATGAATTACAATGTTCAATGGCCCGCCCAAACGAGCTGCTTATGAGTACAACTAAAAAATCATATTCACGCCATACGATTGGGCATATTCCACTAAATAAATGTACAGAATGCTATCATTTAAAGGAAAACCATTTTGAAGAGATTTACCGATGTTAGGGCGCCATCTGCCAAGAACTCCAGTTCTCTTAGGAAGTATTTTTTTATTAAGGTAATTTATGTTAAATCGACATAAAATCAGCTCTAGAATTTGGAATTTTTTTTTTTGAAAAGAGTTTGTGGTCACCCTGTATATATATATATATATATATATATATATATATATATATATATATATATATATATATATAGGCAATACTTCAAAGGCATTCTTACCTTACACCGTCTTCGAATATTGTGCTAGTCACGAATGCCAGAAAAGCACAGTCGGCTATACGTTAACCGCTACACCCCTTTACCTATCGCTAATACACTCACAGTTGTTTCTTAATTGCAGTTAACTAGTATCCTGTAAACAATCCTTATGTTTCTTATAAGTACGACACATTACAGCTTAAATTTAGGCGCTATATTACCGCAATTTAGAATTTTGATTTCTATTCTATTTAAGCTATGTGAACTTATTTCCCTAGAACGTCACCTTTACATGATACTTATTAACTAAAATGTTTATAACTCCATATGTTAAGTGTAACAAAAACGTTTATAACTCCACATATTGAGTGCGAACAACTTGCAGTTTTATTTAAATCTGATAAAGGTATTGTATTTCGTAATGTGAAATGTTCCTTGCTTATTAAAAATTTCGACTACCGTTGATGGTTTTTTCTAGCACATAACATTAATTTATTTAATCCGTTGCACGAAGTTTTGTAACTTTTATACTACAATAAGTTAGATTATGTAGAAAATTTCGCAAATGGTCGAATTGACCAAACGACGATAACAAGTTTGCTTAGCGCTAAATAAAGACTCCTCGTTATACCTACCTCAGTCCGAATCCAAATCATGTGATATGCCATGAAAGCAATTTCTCATTCTCGAATTTAAATTCAACAAATAATGTAACTCGATTTATCCGACGATCGATCATCCCCTATCATGAATTCTCGCATTGCGTATTTTTGAAGGCGATTTATAATTTGCTATTTTAACTAATTTTTAAGTAGAATAATTTACTATATGAAAAAGAGCTTGAATTAAAAATCTATAATTCTGTACGTAATCCAAAGATATGGCCTATAATTTATTTTAATTCAATAAGATTGATTCAGTGATTTTTTAAAGATTTTTACTAAAACAATTCTCCTTTTGCATTTAAGCCAATTTGAATGTTACGTTAAATCTACAGTTATTTGTTCAAACAACATGCTCCACATTATCTACAGTGTTCAATGTATTCAAATCTGGCATTTACTGTTTTCCGTAAATTTTAAGTTAAGATCATTTGTAACGCTATTAAGAAAAACAATGAAAGGGGTTAAACTTGCTGCACAATCTATTACGGTAGCGTAACTTAAAACATATTTCATTTTGATCAGTCATTTACGTCATTTTAAATATGCTCAATAATCTTACCGCTCTCTAATTTAAATTGTATCGACGTTAAATGCGCAATACATAAAATGCCCTTACAAAAATTCAAAAATATTTCTCAAACAACTAACGTTTTTGATAAAATGTGAAACGAGAAACGTAGATTGATATAAAAGAAATACTTGAGTTACGTTCAAAATAGCTACAAAATCTATGAGATACCGTTTAATATTAAGTTTACAGTTAACTCGAAGAAAAAATGTATGTTATTAAAAAAAGAATAAAAACAGAAATAATTTAATATTTCAAACTTCATTTTAATTTATTTCCATTGCCTTACTTTCTTTATTACGCAACGCGAACATTTGCTACATGAACTCTATATTTTCAAATTCCTTGTATCCGAATTTACATTTCCCTAAAGAGCAATTCTATGTCTGAAAAGTCCATATTAATAAAACTGGTATATGGTCATCGAATATTGAAATTTTATGACAGCAACAGTGTAAAATTCAGAGTAGAATGTAAAGTTGTAAACATTTATATCTCCCCAGATAGAACCCATAACCCGATACTTTCATTAAAATAGATGATAATTTAGTCAACAATTTTATGCAATAAAAAACGCATTTGCTTAATGTAAAATTGCGATTTTATTTTTGTTCCCTTGTTAGTCATTCACTATCTCTCCGCGTATTTTAAATGTGGGTAGTTTAAAACGGTGTAATTAGCTTAAAAGACATTTCTTATAGGATACTAACCCCAAAATGTGAAATTAAATTTTTATTATGCAATTTTATCTATTCAATGTAAAATTTATTAGAATATAACTCTGCAGATGAGAATTAGACACATAAATCGAAATTACTTAAATGAAATAAGATTTCAGGAAAAGATGAGAGAATTATTGTTTAATTTATAATTGGTTGTTTGCACGTTTGAAAATAATGAAAAGAATGCTTCATGAAGAAAACTTTTAAATGCGTACTAATTCCAATTTAATTGAGAGAAAATTGAAAGTAAAAATTTCATCATGTGTCATGCAACGTGTATTTTACCTTTGCTGGTAATAATATACAGGGTGGCCGGAAATTACGTGTACAACATAAGGCCAGATATTCTACAACTAAAAATAAACTGCTCCACATAAGTTAAGGATATATCTGAAAATCTGCACAATTTTTATTAAAATTGCTAGTTATCATACTTATGTCATACGGATAAATATAGCGTTATATTGCAAGTAGAGGGCTGTGGAGAGTTCTTCTCTTTCTAACCCGTTCTAACGAATCAATTGTTTGTTTGTTTTACTTGTCAATTTGTTAACTTATTGTGCAAATTTGGTATCAAAATTTTATGCGTTTCTAATTCCTAATGCCTAGACGTAAATTAACATCTGACGAAGCAAATTGAGCAATTGGCTTGCTACAGGGTGGCCAACGACAAAGTGGCGTAGCAACTTTGGTTCAAGTTAGCCAAACTGTCATTTCTAGACTTTTTAACCGTTTTCAAAAAACTGGATCTGTTGAAGAAAGACCTAGAATTTGGCGCCCATTAATAACTACCCCTGCTGGAGACCGATATGTCACCGTTTCTGCATGCCGAGAACCTTTGAGCACATATCGAATGTTGAGTAGGAGGCTCGTAGAAACCATAGGAACATTAATATCAGCTGAAACTATCAGAAGACGTTTATGGGATGTCAATTTACGTTCTAGATGACTTTTTAAAAGTGTACCATTGACTCACGAACAAAGAACAAAGATAAGAGTAGAAGTTGGTACTGTTCACTGACGAATCGAGATCTGGTCGTTTTTCGGATAGTCGCCGAACGCGTGCCTGCACACAACCTTTTGTACCAAGACATCGGGGATCAGTGCAAGAAGTTCACCCTTTCAAAGGAGGCAGTGTTTGTGTATGGGGAGGCATTTGTTATGATGGCCGTGCCGACTTGCTGGTTATTCCGAAAGACATGAATTCAGAAGTATACTTGAATCAGGTAATCAACAACAGTGTGCCCGAGTTTCGTGCTGCTGTGGGTCTTGGTTTCCTTTTTTTGGACGATAACGCTCGTCCACACCGATCCATGGCAGTTATGGATGCAATTGAAACCAATGGAATTCCTCATTCAGCTTTACCTGCTCTATCGCATGATCTAAATCCGATAGAGCATGCTTAGGATAAGTTGCAGAGAGCTTTGGATCATCATAATCCCCAACCACAAACAATGGAACAATTGAGAAATTTGCTTCCACAAGGCAACAGATTCCACAAGGAAATTTTTTTAATTTGTAAACTTTTTTATAATAAAAACAAGCATTTAAAAACTAAATAGCTTAAAAGCGGGTGAAAAAATTTTCCACAGTATCCCTAGCTTATGTGGAGCAGTTTAACTCGATATATCCCAACATACCTAGTAATTGAAACGTAACGAAGTGAACGTAAAAAATTGAAAAGAGGGTTTCGTTAATAATTCCCAAAATTTTGATCGGATTACTTAGAAAACTTGCACAACAGGGTTTTTGAAAAAGATAAAATGTATACTTTATCTATTTTTTTTACCTGGAAAATATCATTTACTAAGTGTATTCATTACAAAATTTTACAAGTATGTCAGTGGGTCTACTGCGACAATTTTCATACAGGGTCATTCACAGAAATCTCATGGTTTTGAAATAATGAGTATTCGCCTGATTTTATATAAATTTCTTATTTATGAACATAAAAATATTTGTCACAGAATGCAATTCCGTTTTACTATGTACAGAAAATAATATTTAAATAACGACCTCTTCCTGCAATGGACATTTCAAGCCTACGTTCGAAGTCATTGCATCTTCCAACATTTCCGGATCAATTCTCTGCCATTCAGGGCGAATGACATTGTTCCAATGTTCGGGGCTTACCTTCATAGACAGGGGACTCGAGGAAATCCCACAAGAAAAAATTACAAACACTTAGATCTGTCGACCGAGGTGGGCATGGTTCATCGCCAAAACGTGAAATGATTCCTTCGTAGAAAATCTCCCGAAGAACTCTTATTCAGGCCTTGCTGTATGGGCTGCATCCTGATGAAACCATGCACTCCCAGTCTCTATTTCTGTAGTTCTGGCACCAGAAAGTTGGTAATCATTTTAATGCAGCGATCTGAACGCTAATAGTGGCACCATGTTCTTTAAAATAGTAAGGGCCGATTATGCCACATTTAGCAAGTACACACCAGACCGTTACTCGAGGGCTATGCAAAGGTCGTTCATGCAACTGTTGTGGATTCTCTATGCCCAAATATCGGCAGTTGTGTTTATTAATTGAGCGGGTTAAGTGGAAGTGAGCTTCATCGCTCATCATGATTACGATATAGACGTTATCTCTCAAAATATTGGGGATAATTTCCGCAAATTGTAAACGTTGTTGATAATTACGTTCACCCAACTTTTTCACAATTGCTATCTTATGTAAATTTAAATCTAGTCGTAAAATACGCCTTACCGCACTGTTGCTCATTCCCAAAACGACAGTGTGCTTGGTAACAGAAGGACGCGAACTCCTCAATACTGCCGCCATCACACTGTCAACATTGCCTGGTGTCCGCGCAGTACGAACGGCACCTGGTGGTTTTCGTAGAGTTATATATCATATTGTTCTAAAATTCGTGACCTATCGAAGGATAGTGTTGCGATCTACGTTTCCGTGACGACCGATGTCACCACTTTTAACATAATTATGGTACACGAAAACACGATGTTGCACATTATAGTGATAGTGATAATGATTAAAATGGCGTAGCTAGTTGAGTTGAATAACACTGTAGTGGTTTCGCCCACTCTTCTACTCGTTGTGAACTACGGTTTTAAAAACATACGATTCCTCTTAATGACCCTGCATTTGGCACTTACAGATTTCGAATTTGGCTCTTATGACATTAAGAAAAAGATCTATAAGGAGTAAATAAATAGAACGCATTAATTATTCTTTTAGATGAAGACAACTATACGGACTCATATCTATTTAACATAAACGATTCTTTTATTTGTTTACATATAAAGTTTCACAAGCTTGCGAAATTAAATTTCAAAAATTGACTACTTCTAGATTACAATAAACTTGAAGTTTTATCAATTTTTCGAACCAAATCACAGATCATTTCCATAATTATTTATTACTATTTATATTTAGCTGCTTTCCCAACCACATTTTCAGTTTTGTTATATTTTCTAATAATTTATTCAAAGCAGTTTGCAATTTTATTAATTATACTGACATACAATGTTGATATATTATGTTTTTGATAACGAATCAGATGTTTAATTTTAAGCACTACTACTATTTATGAATATTATGAATCATCAACAAAAAGTGACACAAAAAAATTAAAAAAACAGACATCGAAAATTTTAAACGCGCCAACTTTATGTCGACAAATCTAAGCCTATAAAAATGTGTAGAAAAATTATTAATCGTAAAGAGAAACTGTTTCGTCGCACTACCATTGTGTAGAGCCTATAAAGTAAGCAGGGTACCCACTAACTACAAAGAAGATGAGCGTGATCGAGATAAGACGTAAAATGGCTAAAATCTGACTTACGCTTACCCTAAATCAAAGCCCAAAATCGGGGATAAATATTCCACAGGCGCCATCACGATCTAAAGATATCGTGAAAATCATCTTATGCTATGATCTTAATCTTGCGAGATCTTGAACCACAAGATATTCGCTTATTCGGACTGAACTTTCTGCATAAACCTCGTATTATTCACTTTGAACGTATTCACTTGCGTTAAGTACTGTTTACTATGTCCAAAATATTGTCAATCTGAACTGAAAAATTTGGAACAGGTCGTTAATCGTCATTATTCATTAAAATTTGTTTGTTTATAAAGATCTCTAAAGTTTCATAGCAATCAAGTTCATACCTACTATTAGCATGTTTACTTATACCTTATCTACTACATGATTTTTATCAAACGTATGTACGGCTAAGGTAGACGTGTCCTAACGTCTGTATTTGATATGAGCCTAATATTCTTTAAATCGTATTTTGATAGGTCGTTTAATTTGCCCTACATACATTTATTCACAATTCTTACAATTTTCGACATATCCTGTTTATCTACTTGATCCTTTGGATTGTCTAAAAGAGTTTGCCAACTATTATCTGAAGTAGCGACTGTTTTTAAATTAACTTTGGAAACGATTTTAGATAGACCTTTTGCATAAGCAGGAAAGTTTGGTAATTTTACATACTTTGTTTCTATTTGTTATTTATTATTACCTAATGCAGTTACATTCTTAACCATTATGTTATGTATTTGTTTCCTAACTATATTCCTAGCCGCTTCATCGGAAAATCCATTAATCCATTAATTTTGAACGAACAGCGATTGGAGTTATTGGCAGTGTTGGGTAGGATCTAGATCAAAGTGATCTAGATCCAGGATCTAGATCCACTAAACGGATCTATGATCTGGATCTAGATACTTTGCTCTGCTAGGATCTAGTATCTGGATCTAGATCACATTTTAACAGATCTTTAGTACTTGAATCCAAAGATCCATTAGAATATTTTAAAATGTATTTTAAGGGTATTTTGTGAAATTTTTAACTGGCTTGAGGCAACAGAGCTTTATATTTAAAAATACATTATGCTCCGTTATGACCGTTACATCCGTACCCACAGAGATACATACACATTTACACAATTACCTACTGCCTGAGGCATGTTAAATTCGAAATAACCAATAATAGAACTATTCATTGCCTTTGTTAATATTTCCGTCGGTTGTTTTGTTTCCCAAAGCTACAAAGGCAGGTAATGACAGCCAAGTGCTAATCTAATGACTTAATGAGTAATGACAATGGGGTCATCCATCCATTAAAGTAGGTACTTAAGTTAAGTGGAACTGGAATTCCCTGTTGCTAATTTAATCGAACAAAAGGAGGTATAGAAAAACAACAATCTTGTCTTCAGTTCTTAAGAATACGACTTTAAGTAAAGCACATTTGTTAATTATTAGTTAGATCAACAATGAGTGACGAAGCTGAATTAATGGAAGTTCCGCCAATCTTAAGCGGTAAATTTTATAAAATTTTATCAAAATGTGACAACAAGATAGTGACCCAGTGTCTAAATTGTCCCGCACAAATACAATGACATCTCACTACAACAGGAAATTTTAATCGGCATATGAAGCTATGTATTAATATAGTTTTGGCAGAATTTTAGTATCATTTATTGGATTCTTACGAAATACATCATCTGATATATCAAAACGTGATTTGTAGACTTAATTTTTCTTATTAAATTCTATATGAATTACGTAAAGTATTTTTTGTTGCAAAATACTTAGTTTCTCGTGTGTAAAAGAACGTTTACAAAAGGTTGAGATTTATTTCTTAAAGTCCCTAATGCATCAAAAAACTTTTTTAAATGTTTATGATACCTGTATTCATAAAAAGATGGGATTCAGTCGCTTTCAAAATTGGTGTTATCTAAATTTTGACTGAAACTTGAAGTGACTTCAATCTGAATTTTATAATTTAACATACACTTTCTCCTTTTTTTCTAGAGAAAGCATCCAGTAACATTTAGCAAATTCGATGCAGAAAAGACAACAAAAAAAAGTAAAACAGAAATTTTATCATTGAAGAATTTCAACAAGACTAACATTTTTCAACGATCTACCAGTTCTACCACAAAGAACTCGGTTAACAAACTCGTCTTAGATTACATAATTGAAGAGATGAGGCCTATTTGTACAGTCGAAAAACCCGCATTTATTAGGTTAGTAGAAGGACTTTCTGGCAAAAAACCTTGTGACCGAAAAACGCTCAACAGTAAATTAGAAGAAGAGAAATCAGCAGTTATTGGTGCTGTAATAAAACGGCTTTACAAGACGTTTCTCTAATATAATGGATATTAAAAATTCTAGTAGTCGACCGTACCTGTTATCATCAATTTCTAACCCAAAATTTAAATTATGGTGGTTAAAAATTACCCCCTTTAAAAATGAAACAGCATTCTGTCAAACGCAATTATTGTGTGAACTTAACAATTCCGGATTTCAAGAAAATCTTAATAATTCAGAATAAGAAATTCAGTTCACACTTACTGAAAAAAAATCCTCTGCCACGGACGAATTCTTTGATTTTTTAAAAATAAATACTCAATCGCAAACAACATTTGATTCAGAATGCACAAATTATTTTAAAGACACAAGCACTAACTATGAGCAATTAAATATGTACCCTGCTACAAAAGAAATCTTTTAAAATATAATTCTATACTTCCTTCGTCTGCCCCGTTGAAAGGATATTTAGTATGGGTGGACTAATTTTAACTCCTCGTAGGAATAGATTAGGTGAGATGCTATTAATTTCAAAACAAAATAAAATAAAATTAGATAATAAAATGTAATTATGTAATGAATACTTATAATAATTTAGATAAATGTCCTTATCCTTATAATTGTATAACAACTATGTGTTAAGTTAAATTAACAATTAACATTGCAACTTGCAAGTGTAAATGTGTACCTAATACTAATTTTGTAATTTGTAGTGCGTTAAATAATTAATGTCAGTTTTCAATAAAACCTATAAAATTATATTTGTATATTATTTTCTTAATAATTTAACCTTACGGACTAATATTTGTATTACATGAAAAATGATCATGGGAATGGGAGTACTACTCATCAGTACCAATACTAGCAATTAAAGATAATATTAATAATTAGAAAAATCTCGAAACAATTTTAGGAATGTCGGATCTTTATAAAAGATCTAGATCCCATTTCAAGGATCTTTGATCTTTATCTAGATCCATTTTTACGTACGGATCTTGGATCTTTATCTAGATCAGTTTTTAAAAATGTGTTTGGATCTGTATCTAGATCCTAAATAAATGGATCTTACCCAACACTGGTTATTGGTTATGAATCTTCATGTGCTAGTTCCTTACGATACATAACTATATCTAATTTACTACCAAATGTGGTTGTCGTAAATTTAAAATAATTATAAATTAGGTCTAAAAATAAAATTGTTGGGAGGACCAATTACAATTCAAATAAAATGCTAGCTCTATTAAGACAAGTTTTCAATATTAATTACACATTTCACAATGAAGCAACAACGAAACAAAAAAATTTCTTAATTAGGTTTATTCCTGCTAAGTGGAAAGAGAATTTGAAATAGGACAGTAACGTTCAACCGGGCAATTCTATGACTTCTGAAAATGGAGAAAACGAATATAGTAGAACTATTCAAGCTAGTGTAGAAACTCTGTCTCGCCCCTTGAAGTGTTTTTTTTTATATTTCGCAGACAAAGTTGTTGACAACATTGTTTAATATTCTAATGAATACGCCAAAAAACAAAACAGACATGACTTTCAACCGCCAGAAAAATTTAGGAAATACCCTGGTATTCTTATTGTCCGGTTATCAGCACTCGCTACCACAGCAAAGAATGTATTGGAGCTTGGATTCCGACAAAGGATTAGAAATAGTAAGAAAGAAAGTACATGCCAAGGAACAAGTTTGATGCAATAAAACGAAACATTCATTTATCTGATAATTCTTAATTAGATAAAGCAGAAACATTTTCGAAGTTGCGTCCGATTTTTCACCTAATGAATGAAAGATATCTACAGTTTTAGGATATTTTCTTATAATATCTCAATCGACGAAGAAGTGGTACCATACTTCGGAAACAATTCAGCCAAAATCTTTATAAAAAATAAACCTGTTCGCTTTGGTTTCAAACTTTGGTACCTTGCTGCTGCGGATGGTTACTTATTTCAGCCTGACTCATATGGTGGTGCTAACAGTAAACGAGTTACTGAAGACAAATGTTGTGGACTACGAGAACAAGTTGTTATAGACCCCTTAGCTGTGCTAAAAAATCCTCAAGAGTATAGAATATTTTTTGATCATTTTCTTCGTCTTATTGATTATTTAAACACCTCCGTGAAAATCAATTTTCAGCGACAGGAACTATTGGCGACAATAGAATCGCCCACTGTCCGCTGGAATCAACAAAATCAGTCGAAAGGAAATGCAGCGGTTCTTATGATTCAGCTTTTGACAAGTCGTCTGAAATCTTGGTAGTGCGCTGGAATGATATCCCCGTTGTAATAATTCCAACAATCATGGCACTGTTCTACCATTAGCCAATGCCAAGCGCTATGATCAAAAACAAAAGAAAGAGATCAAAATTCTTCAACTGAATGTGATATCGGATTCTAATGAGTTCATGGGCAGTGTTGACTTGCACGACAATGGAATTGCTAATTATCGAATCCGTATACGAGGTAAGAAATGGTGGTGGCCACTGTTTGTAAATTTAATTGACAGTGCAGTTGTCAATGCCTGGAAAACTTATCGGATTGGAAACAGAAACCAAATATCTCAAGTAAATTTTCGATCATATGTTGCAGTAGCTCTGATAAATCTTGAAAGTGAAACCATTTCAGAGAAATTGGGAAATGCTATTGTAAATCCTACCACACCAATAAATTTAGGAAGACCACAAAACAGCCACTTACCACCAGAGATAAGATATGATAATATTATAAAAGTTCACGAAAATGAGGCTCGAAGAACATGTCACCATTGTAAAAATCAATGTGTAAATAATGTGATGTTAATTTACATCCTGAATGTTTTGAAACATTCCATACTAATTAAATATATATATTTTAATTGTACTGTAGATTTATTTCATACCTATTACACCTAACCTCCCTAGCATGCGTTCGTGAAACATTTGAGCGTGTGCCAGCAGAGCTGAAGACTAGTTATTGACGTTAAAAAGACCGAGTGGGTGAGAGTATGTACTATGCCAAGGATTAATTAAAGGAGTTCAACTCCAGTAATTAGGACACTTTATTTAAAAAGGAGGAGGAAATTTATATGTAAGACCAATTTTGTGTATTGTTGCGTAGTGAAAGATTCATTTTCCTAAAAAGACGTCATTGCTATAGTGTAATTTTAGTTAGGCTACGAGGATAATTAATTCTAATTACTACTTTTTATATTTAAGGTTAGAATAAGATTAAGTAAGAACAAACCTAATTAATATATTTTTTGGTTCGTTGTTGCTTTATTGTGAAATGTGTAACTAATATTGAAAACTTAATAGAGTTAGCATTCAAAACATCCTTTCAATTGAATTGTAATGGAATTTTCCCAACAATTTTATTTATTCGTATGTTACAATATTGAACACCCGTTCTTTCGAGATACCCACAGTACTGGCAATTTCATTCAATTTAGGCTCAGATCTTTTTTTTTTGTACTTTTTCGACCATTTATGGTGTAGTGACCCTTCTAGGGCGTCCCGGCCGATGTTCATCTTGGACGCTTGTTCTGCCACGTTTAAACTCGTCACCCAACGTTTTCACACGTGAAGAAGCAGAATTACCCAAAACATTCTGCATTTCAAGACTATTTGCATTATTTAAACCTTTCAAATACATAAATTTAATGACGGCATGTTTCTCAAAATTATCCATAGCAAAATAATCAAAAACATTTTCACTTTGCGAAGCTACTAGCACCACCATTTGACAGACTGATGTCAGATTTTCAACCTAAACATGTATCTTTAATATTTCAAATTAATGGTTAGTGTATTACCGCCCTCTATTTGAAGGTTGACCAATAATCATCACGCCCTCGTAATACATACTTATTATATTTACAACGCATAACATTTTAAATATTTTACAGTACTCATCTTAGACACTTTTACCAAAAAAGGGGCTATTGCGTGCGTGCGTGTGTGTGTGTGTGTGTGTGTGTGTGTGTGTGTGTGTGTGTGTGTGTGTTGTTTCGTGTCTGCTGCAGTTGTTTCTGACTCCTGTTAGCACAAACACATTTCGGCAAAGCTCCATTTGCCATCTTCAGGTCTTCAGGTTCTCTTCAACTGCTTGGCTCGGCTCCGTGTGACTCGAATCGAACTAATATCCTGCTGTCGTGTTTACATCTGGTGTTGCACACTTTCACTTCTCTCACTTCGGCTACTTTCCCCATCTCCATTTTCTCGGTGTTGCTTGTCGTTCTTCCTGTTGTGTGTGCTGTTGGTGTAGGTGTTTCTTGCGAGGGCGAGAGTCTACCTATGTGGCTATATTTGGCGAGTATTGACTTCCACGTGTAGGTCAACCTATGAATGAGAATCGTTTTGTGTTCGGGTTTGTCAATTTCGATGGCCTCTCGGATGGTCCTTTTTGTCACGTTTTTGATGTTGGCTACCATCGTGGTATTTTCGAAAATAATGGTGTGTGATGTACTGCTGATGTGCAGCGCTAGGGATGATGTAGATGTTTTCCTCTCCATAGCGCAATAGGTTCTTGGCCTTTTGTCCGAGGATCAAAAATGTTTGCGGAGGGTTTATCTCAGTAACACCTTACGAAGTACAACGAAAATGGTAATAACTTCCTTTTATCAATAGTTACTGGTAACGAAACCTGGTGCCATTATTTCGAACCATTGATGCAATGGAAACATTCAAAGTCACCACCACCAAAAAGTTTAAGGCACAACCTTCCGCAGGAAAGATGATGATAACATTTTTTTTTCACAACAAAGGACCGTTGCTGATAGAATTTAAAGAACACAAGAGTGAATATTAATGCAAATCTGTACAACTCCGAATAGGCTTCATCAAGCAATAAAACGAAAACGTCCAGGAAAACTTTCCAATGGTGTCATTTTGCTTCACGACAACGCGCGACCTTATATTCTCAAACGTAGAGAAAGAAAATTTGCAAACAAAAAATGGAGGGTTTTAGAACATCCACTCTACATCCCAGATTGATCGCCTTGCAATTTCCATATCTTTAGCTCACTGACAAAGGTATTGAGAGATAGGTTTGAATCGAACGCTGAAATACAAGACGCCGTCAAGGAATTCTTCAATCAGCAGCCACGAAAATTTTACGAGCAAGGTATAAATTTGTTGGTGAAGCAGTGGGTTATGCACCTGAATTGTAGAGGTGGTTCTTTGTAAATTTATTTCCGAATATATTTTTATAGACCAAAGGTGGGTTTATATATATATATATATATATATATATATATATATATATATATATATTATTAGCGACTGCTAGTCGACCGCTGATGATGATAGCGTAGCTATCCAAACACGTTTGGTGTTTTTTAGTTTTGTGTGGTGCGTGGGTGTATTTTGTTTGATAAATAGAACACCCTGTATAATTTTTCATGAATAAACTGCTTTTTAAGTTGTCTTTGATTTTTGTTAAATATGTCTTATATTTAAAATTTCCGCGATAATAACCTTAGTTTGAACTATTTAACCTAGTTGACATGCCAATAACTATAACAATTGCAATACGCAGATGACATATGACGGTTTAATTTCAATTGATTGTATTTGACATATTATCGTTTTCACGTTGTCAAAAAGGCTCAAAATCGATTCGAAAATGTCACGTTTTCCAAATAACGAACTGGTTGATATGGTTTCATTCTCGGCGAATGTTTACAGAACCTTTTGTAGGCTACGCGCGTCTACAAAGAAAGGTATGCTGATAGACGCCATCCAGAAATAGAAGCATTTAAAAATCTTCTTGCAAGATTCCTGGCCTCGGGGGGAGTGTGGCATATTCAAAACCATGAAAGATCAGTCCTGAATGAGCTCAATGAAGAAATAATAATGACAGCCCTGGTTGAAGGCCCAAGAAGAAGTGCTAAACAAATTGGTAAAATTTCAGAAGTTAGCAGCACAACAGTATGGCGTACTATTAAAAGTGTTCATTTTCATCCATACCGATTTCAGACGCACCAAAAACTTCTTGGGGAGGACTGTTTAAGTCGTTTAGGTTTTTGTCGTTGGGCCAATGAAGAATTGTTTAATTCACGGACGAATCAACGTTCCAGAATGAAGGGTTTATGAGCAGTCACAACTACCATTACTATTCTGATATAAACTCACATGTGACAGGGAAGTTGACCGTCAGCATAGATGGTCGCTAAATACGTGGGTTGGAATTTTCGTCCATATGTAGTGGGGCCATATTTTTTTGATAGATATTTAAACTTACAAGTTTATTCCGATTTTTTGAGGCATAATTTGCCGATCTTACTTAAAGGCATCTCCTTGATGATGCCTCAACTCATGTGGTTCCAGCATGACGGCGCTACTGTTCTACATACATAAAGACAAAATTTACATCGATTACGGCTTGTATCTCGATAACTCCGTTGATTAGAGCGGTACTTTTGCAAAGTATATGCGGTAGGCTCAAATCCTACTCGGGGTAAACTTTTTATTTAAGTATTTAATAAAATTAATAGTTTTATTGTTCGTTGCTTCCTTTAATTTTATTTTGAGGATTGGATGAAAAAACAGAATAATTCAAACTAAGGTTATTATCGCGGAAACTATTAACTATAAATATTACAGATTTAACAAAAATCAAAGGCAACTTAAAAAAGCAGTTCATTCATGAAAAAATATACACGCTATTCAATGTACAATAGCCTATTTCTTCCGTGGTCGTTAGAAAAAATCAGTACGGCCCTTTTGCAACAAATTTCGTTCAAAATCAGCACATCGATAAATAAAAGTCTCTTAAACATTTATTTTCTCCTAAATGAGTGGACCTAAGTAGATGAAAGGTCAAACAAACATGGCCTAGAATCGAATGTGGCTTTCAAAAATTTACAGTGTTCACTTAAAATAATTCGGTCCTATACAGACGAAACCGAAAGCCGTGTAGGGCTCAAAGTCTTTTTAGGTTGTAAACAAGGAACATCTGAATAAAAAATGTCTCGTGACCTTTTCTCTTAAAATTAATATTAAAGGTACTATCAAAGAATGTAGAGCAAGTCGGCAACCCTGTATATATGTCTTAGACAAATCCATCTAAACTAATAAAAAAATATGCTCTATTTAATAAAAACCGTAACTTTATCCACAAAATTTAAAACTCACCTATATATGTTTCTATGTAAAAATCTTACAAAACGCAACTTTTAATTTTTCAACTCAAAAGTTAATCGAGATAGGAGAGGTGTGCAAAATTTCCAAAATCACCTTATATCACAAAAACAAAAAAAGCTGGTAAAGTATTGTTTCATTAAAACTGGCACAGAGAAGCGAAAATAGCAACTCTCTATACTGATTTCCATAAAAATTGCAACACCTAGAATTTATTGAACGATTTTATTGAAATTTTCGTCAACGATGTCTTTCATTAGAACAAACAAACGATTAAAATTTGAAAACAAAAGAACAAAAACTAAAATTGATTTTTTCAATAATGAGTTGCTCCGACACGATTTGTAATGCACTCATTTAGACGGCGTGGTCAAGTGATCTATAACTGCCTGTGGTATATCAACCCAAGCTTCTTGAATCCGTAGCCCGAGATCGTGTAAGTTATCTGGAGGGTCTGGTAAATTACCCAGTCGCCTACCGACCTTATCCCATACATGTTCAATGGGCGACAAATCAGGCGACCGAGCAGGTCATGCGAGGACGGCAATGTTAGCTTCTTCCAAAAAATGTGTTGTAGCCCTTGCCGTATGAGGGCGCGTATTACCCTGTTGGAAAATGGGATTTTCTAGCTCCTGAAGATATGGAAGT
Source organism: Vesta saturnalis (assembly GCA_036346205.1). Classification (NCBI taxonomy): domain Eukaryota; kingdom Metazoa; phylum Arthropoda; class Insecta; order Coleoptera; family Lampyridae; genus Vesta; species Vesta saturnalis. The sequence continues at coordinate 4,682,962 of JARFJB010001278.1, forward strand.
GCAACGGGTTCTAGCACATTCAATGAAGACCAAGGGTGATCTGCTACCGTAACATATTGCACCCCATATCATCACTCTTTGTGTCAGGGCTGTGTTGCGTTCCACAAAAAAATGTTGGATTTTTACGTTCCCCACGCATCCGTCTGACACTCCTACGACCATCGACAAGCAAAATCGGGACTCGTCACTAAACACAATTCGATACCATTCTTTCGCCCAATTCACTCTTTCGTTGCTCCATTCTATCCTGCGTAGACGGTGAAGTGGTGTAAGAGGAAGACATAAAAATGGACGATATGAACGCAGCCCATAATTCGGCGATAAACAGATGACATTGACATTCTGGGTCTACACCTCTCATACAATCATTTGCAATCGATCGATTTATTGAAAATCTGTCTCTTGTGGCCAAAAGTCTTAAGCGACGTTCTTCGCGATCTGTAGTCCTGCGGGGACGTCCAGATCCGGGGCGACGTTATTGCACCCCTTCCTCGGACCATTTGAACTAACATCTCAATACCGTTGTAACATTTCGGTTTATACGACGAGCAATCTTAGCGAAAGTCCGGCCAATAATACGGCCACGTTCAAAATCAGTCAACTGGGAAAAATGTTGCTGTTAACGCTCTTGGCATTGTTTCCAAGTTCAGAACGAAATTGTGAACAAACAATTTGCAAAATTGACAGTTAATTGCACACTGATTAATTTATTTTTTCAAATTTATTGTTACTAGGTGCAAAGGGAAAACAAAAAAAAAAGTACTAGCTAGATTTTATTCAAATTTTAATCGTTTGTTTGTTCTAATGAAAGACATCGTTGACGAAAATTTCAATAAAATCGTTCAACAAATTCTAGGTGTTGCAATTTGTCAGTTGTCAGTAATATATATATATATATATATATATATATATATATATATATATATATATATATATATATATATATATATATATACCATAACGTATTTATATAAAGTTGGTTATGGCAATTATTTAAATAAATTAGCACAGTTGAATGTGTAAGTTCTTTCTGATTTTTTTTGTAAAGGGAAATTAATTTTTTTATATTCAAAATATTGACCATCGGCTTCTACACATTTCACCCATCTTTTAGGTAATTTATGAATACCATGCCAGAAAAACTGCTTGTCTTTTGCGACAAACCATTCGTCGAGCCATTTTCCAACTTCCTCGAAATTGTTGAAGTGCTACTTACTCTGCGAGCGCGTGCCCCATTGATGCAAATAGGTGATAGTCAGATGGCGCCCGGTCTTGGAGGTACGCGGGTGCGGAAGGATGTCCCATGCAAGTGTCTTTCACTGGTTTTGATGTGTAAGACGGCGCATTGTCGTGTAACAACATCACTTTGCCATGTCTTCTGGCACATTCCGGACGTCTTTTGATCAATGCGTGCTTAAAATTCAGTCGGATATCATTAGATTCCTCTTAAGCAGAAAATGAATTTGTAAAAAGCTATAAAATACAGATTTTTCGCTATGTATGACGTCTCTTTCATCTGGAACAACCTAAGGCAGTTATCGCGACTTTTCGTCGACTACTCATATCTTAAAAACCCAGTTAATAAGATCTTTTTGTCTCAAGAAAACCGTTCCATACAAATTGATAATAATATAACACTTAAAACCTCTAACACTGAGGTACATATTTTGAAAACATTACACCAAAAATCTAGCATATTTTAAAAGAATACACATTAACAGTGATTGAAATCCATTCATTACAATTGGCTCTTTGTTTTCTACATTGAAAGATAAAACACTTCGCTCTTAATAAAATACTTATCTTTTTTGGGTTTTTAATGGTGTATTTTAAATTATACAATCTAAACGTTTCGATAACACTTACAGTTATCTTTGTCTAGATTACCAGGTTTAACTCGGTACACTTATGTCTTTAATTGCACCCCACAAGGAAAAGTCAAGGGGGGGTAAGTCTGGAGATCGCGGTGGCCAAGCTATTGGACCTGGATTTCGTATTCAATTATTAAAACGTTCCTGTAAATAGTTACACACAAGTAATCCATTGTTTCAATTTTTATGGAAGTCAGTATATGTTTCACAGGAACGGCGATACACCGAAATAACATAGGGAATTGGATTCCACAAGCTCAATACCTTTATTATAAGAACTTTGTTATTTAAATAATTAGTGACGCATGTGATAATAGTAAAATGCAATTTTGATAATAAAAAGTAACAAATAGCACAAAAAAGCAGAAAAGTTTAAAAATTATAATAACTAATGAAATGCCCTTCCTTCCATAACAACAGATGGGAAATCACCCAAAGCGTTTCTCACTAACGGTCTATCTGTAGTAACTCCCCAATGCAATTTACCTTTGATTACCAAATCACAAACCGTTAACATTAACAACTTAAAACAGAAAAAAAAGTACTTAAAACCTTTTCTTTTCAAATTTTATAGAAAAAAATGTCTGATATTCAACTAATTAAAACGACCATACACTTAACTAGTCGGCAAATGAAATAGAGGATTGATTAATATTCTGTACTCAGTCAAAGCAAGTTTTTTTAATCAATTGCTATTAGAACAATTAGTAAAATTAAGTTAATTAAAATTAAATCGACATATGGTATATATACAGTGTTCACCACACATACAAATTAAGGTCAATGTCACGGTCAATGAGTATACCTTTTTTGATAATTAAAAAGATCATGCATTAATATTAATTAGAAAGGATTTCGGATTTTTCTAAACGTGAAATTCATTTTTTCACGTTTACTACAAATTATCTACATTTTCCAAGTTTTTGAATAAATCGTTAATTAAAGTGATTTTTCTTAAATTCCGTTTTATATATTAAAAAAAAAAATAAAACAAAATTTATAATTCTCACAAATCATATTAACGGAAACAATCGCGATACATGTGTATTTTTAAAATTGGATTTTAAATAATTACACAAAAATCTGTTCACTCATTATGATCAAACATTGTTTGTTAGTAATAAGGCTACGTTTCGCGTAAAATAACACTTTCAGAATAGTCGTGATTATAACAATTAAATTGAGCAACTTCTGAAATTCTAATATATTTAAATAATTAATCGGGTATTTCACCTTATTCCAGAAAATATTTATTAATTAATAAATCAGTTTCAAATTCTATGCATTCATTTTCAAGTGCTTTTTATAACCGATTTAAAAATAAGTTGAAATCTATCAAATAAACAGATACTATGATTTTAAAAAACAAAGGGTAGTAGGGTAGGTAACGGTAACAATATGTAAAAAATTAAATATAAACAATAAAAGACTAAACTAAATGTAATAATATGGTTGTAGTATTGCCTGTATCTGAGTTCATCAATTTGGTTTTGTCAAATTTTGCAATATAAATCTCCTCAAAAATGTCTAGATGGCATGGGTTTGATATCCTTTGTACTAATTTCATTTTATTAATGTCTGCGTAATGGCCATAATTCAGTAGATGTTCAGCAACACTGGATTTTGAAGGTTGATGTTTTTAAAGGCCCGGAAATGTTCTTTAAATCTCGTTTGTAAATTTCTAGTTGTTTATCCAAAATATGTACGATCACAACCATCTTGACATAAAATTTTATATATACCTGAATTTTATAACTCTGGATTCCTTAACAAAAATTGCAAACAATTTTCATTTTAAAAACGGCACTAATATTGTTTTTCTTACAGCACTTCTGCATCGAGTTCGTAACTGATTTAAAAAACAATAAACTAAAACGGATAACAGGGTCTAAATTTGAAATTAAGGCCGTAAGAGTTTTTCTTTGCTGAAGTCTTTCATGTTTCTGAATCACTGCACGAATAGTTTGCTCAGAATATGCATGAATTCCATCTAATTTAAGAATGTAGTTGTATTCTTTTTAATAATTTTCTTGACTTAACGGTAAAGAAACTAAGCGATGTGCCATAGAATGGAACGCGGCCATTTTATGCTGATAGCAGTGGTATGAATTTGAAGTTATATATCTACCTGTAAATGTAGATTTTCTATAAATATCGAAAAATAATTTGCTATCTAATCTCTCAACCATTACGTCCAAGAAAAAAAGATGGTTGTCGATTCGTTCGAGAACGTTAATTGTTTATGTTGTTCTGACAGTTTTCTTTACCAGTTTGTATTTCATAGTAAATAATGGCAAATGTAGGATTTACTAATGATGATTTTTTAAATCTTATTATTATTTACGGCGAGTGTAATAGAATTGTTGAACGGACTTGCCCTGTTTTTGCAGAAAGACATCCAAATCGACCAAATGCAACTGTTGATATTGTAAGAAGATTGCTTAAAAACTGCCGTCAGTTTGGTCAAATTAAGACAAAAATTAATAAAAATAAACCACTAGTAGACATTGACATAAACGAAATTGTCTCGATTAGAGATTGCGAGAGAGATCTTACTTTGTCGACGAGAACAATTCATCGCATTTTAAAAAAACACAAATGGAAACCATTTCCATATCATTTGGTGCAACACTTACAATTAGGTGATCTTCCTCGAAGGGTAGAATTCTGTGAATGGTTTTTAATGAAGACCTAAGAGGATGAAAACTTCATAAAAAAAGGTATATGGTGTGATGAAGCAAAGTTTAGCAAAAATGGATTATTTAATCGATATAATTCCAGTTTTTGGTCTAATGAAAATCCACATGTTAGTAGAGAACGTTATTTCCAAGATAGTTGGAATTTTAATGTTTTTTGTGCAATAAAAGACGATAAAATTTTAGCATTAAAATTTTATAATGAAAATTTAAATGGTACAAGATATTGCCACATTTTAGAAGAAGCCATACGACCGGCGTTACATACTTTAAGAAATGGAGAGGTGGCTTCAGCTTGGTATCAGCAAGATGGAGCACCTCCTCATAACTTTGGACCTGTTGCTCAGCATCTTTACGACATGTTTGATGGTAGATGGATTGCCAATCAGGGTCCGTTCCGTTGGCCACCTCGCTCTCCTGATTTGGCTCCTCTAGATTTTGGTATTTGGGGTTACATTAAAAATCAGGTATTTTCCAAACCTGTTACGACAAAGGAAGATATGATGCAGAGAGTCTTACTTGCTTTTAATTCTCTAACACCCGACCATATTTCCAGATTTACAAGACATAACTTAATGAAAAGGATTCATAAATGTTTAGAAGTAGATGGTGCTAATTTTGAACACTTATTATAAAACTTTATTTGTTTAATATTACATTTAGTTATTTTTGTTTGTAAGTTATCTAATTAAATTAATACAAACTACCTAGTCAACGTTTTTAATGATATCCACAATTAATAATCCTTTCAGGCTATTGGTTACTTTTCCGAATTAATAACTTATGAAAAAATAACAACATATCACCTTAAATAATGGAAATCATGGCCTACCCTTTACTAATGTTGAAATAATTAAGTGTTGTTATGTTTTAACTAAGATGATGAAATATCTCAAAAGTGGTTGGATTTAGGTTTAGGGAATACTATACAGGGTGTTCTATTTAAAGTAAGCAACTTATAAATGATTTAAATTGTGTATGTTGGCGGCTCAGTTTAAAACACCCTGTATGAAATATCAATGACATGGATATGTGGAGTTCACGGGCAAGCGCTTGTTGTTTATTGGTTACAATTTCACGTCACTAGCTTCGTTATTAATGGAGATATCGTTATTCAATGCGAACTAGGATTTTTCAAAATTTAAAAAAAAATCGAAATATCTCGAAAATACTTCATTTTTGGTATAGGACATTGTACACAAATTTTATCTAGAATTTCATGTAGAATTCGAAAATAAAATAAAAAATATTAGGTTCCATTTAAAATAACAAAATTGACGTCTACTTCCGGTATAACCGGAAGTGCCACATTCAGGACAATATTATATTTGAACTCAGCGTCATCCATACACATTTTTGTTTTTAATTTTTTTAATGTTGTTATATTACACTTTTTAAAGTTCTCGGTGCACGGTATAACTTTTTTGATGTACTTATAGCCTCATACGCAGATGTACATAGAACCCACCGATATGTGTATGAAACAATAGTACATTAGATAACAAGGGATTGAAGTGACTCATTTAATCCCGAGAATAGAGTTTGTTGGTTGAGGGCTTTAGCCCGACGCCAACAACTATTCAAGGGATTAAGGAACTTCAATCCCGTGATATCTACACTATTTTTTGCACTTTGTGGAGTAATAATAGAAATAATTCTATTATTTTCTGAAAATGAAAATATTTCATCTATGATAAATTTAAATTATTAGAAAAGTCACTTTGACAAAGAAGCTACACTGTTCAAGGCAAATGAAATTTATGAATTATTTTTAAAATCCCAGATGTTTCAATGTCATAACAACGAGTAAATAAATAATAAACATTCGCCATTGTGAAAACTTAGTCCGTTGACGACGCGTAGTTGCGAAAATGGATGAGTTTGATATTGAAGCAGTGGCTGAAGAGGCTGTTAACCAACTATTGCCCTCAAAATCCAGAAAAGTGTATAAAAAATCTTATGAAGATTTTATAACATGGTGCCGTCAAAAGAAGACATAAAATCACACCAATGAAAATGTCTTTTTAGCATATTTCAATGAAAAAAGCAAAACTATAAGTACTTCCACCTTATGGGCGAATTATTCCATGGTGAAATCGATGGTAATGGTGAAAAGTAATATTGACATATCCCAATATCCGAAATTAAAAGCTTTTCTGAAAAGAAAAAATGATGGCTATAAGCCAAAGAAGTCAAAAGTTCTTACTGATGAACAAGTCGATCAATTCCTAATTCAAGCTTCAGACGACGATTTTTTAATGGTTAAGGTGAGTAATATAACGTCTATAAATTTTTTGATAGATATTTTGACACTGTGTTCAATTTTTAGGTTGCATTGATCATGGGTGTAGCAGGAGCGTGTAGAGGAAACGAATTAGTTGAATTATCAATCCACAATGTTACAGATTTGGGTTACGCTATCTTAGTTAATATAAAAAATACAAAGAACAATATTGACCGAGTATTCGTTGTTCAGAATTCAGTGAATAACCCAGTCGATTTTATAAAACTATGTAGAAATTACATTGCTTTAAGAAAACCTGACACAAACCATTCACGATTTTTTGTCCAATATAAAGACCGGAGATGTTCAACTCAACCCATTGCAAAAAATACCTTTAAAAAACCACCCCAAAGAATTGAAACTTTTTTGAAACTTCCTGAACCCTCTTTATACACCGGTCATTGTTTTCGACGCACGTCGGCGTCTTTATTAGGCCATTCTGGGGCAAATGTCGACGTTCTCAAAAGACACGGAGGTTGGAAGTCGTCTTCAGTGGCTGAGGGATATGTTGAAAGCTCTATAAATAACAAAAAAATGATAGCAGAAAACATTTTTGGAAAAAAAAATTGATTGAGAAAACCAAATAAATACTATCAATGCATCCATCGTTTCAACATCATTCAATAATGTTCTTAATTCTAAGGACAACGATTTTGGTAAATTTTTTAACTGTAATAACAGTACAAATGTAAATATATCCGTAAATGTTAATGAAAAGTAGATGTTATCTTAAATGTTAATTGCTGATTTTAATTAATAAAATTATTATTTAGTACAGTGAATTATTTATTTCTTAATCCTCGGAGGATTAAATTATTTTTTAATCCCTAGAGATTAAAAGTAACACTTCAGTCCCCGAAATGGGGGAACCAAATAGTACTTTTAATCCACGAAGTGGAAAAAATATTTTTATGAAAATGTCCCTTTAGTCCTGTTATACCTAATTTTTACATGGCAAAATTTGAAACATTAGCGTTACAAAATACACCTAAAAAACCTTCAATTTGGTATAGATATGCAGATGATACATTTGTTATTTGGAGACATTAATATCTAAAAATAATAATTTGCTACCTTTTAAGGTTTACAGAATGCCGACACACACTGATAAATAATAATAAATTATCCAACCACCATCCACGTCAAAAAATTAGTGTAATTAAATCTTTAGTAGATCGACCAAAACGAATTTGTGACGCTGAATTTTAGAAGGATGAATATAAATATTTAACAAAATCCTTACAAGATAATGGATATTCACTTACAGATATTAATAATGTTTTGCACCTTCTAGGGGTAATCTTAAAGAAAAACCAGTTCTTAATGTTGGTACTGCTTTTCTTCCTTTTATAGCTAATGTTACAGATAGAATTGAAAAATTCCTAATTAAATATGGCATTAGGAATATTTTCAAACCTACAAAGAAAAATTAAAGAACATTTAAGATCACCTAAAGATGTGCCAAACCCTTTATTATCTTCCGGAGTGTATAAGTTATCTTGTTCATGTGGAAAAGTATACATCGGAACCACAAAATGTAGCTTTGATACAAGACGTAAAGAACATATGAGATTTTGTAGATTAGGTCAACCAGAGAAGTCTGCTGTGGCTGACCATACCCTGAATAATCTAAATCATGACAATTTAACAATATGGAAATATTGTCAAGAAAAACTCATTATTATGTTCGTTTACAACGTGAAGCTATTGAAATATATAAACACCCTAATAATTTTAATAGACAAGAAGAAAATCTCCGTTTAAATAGGTTTTGGCATCTTATAATTAAAAAAAAAAAAAATAATGATACGTCTCAATTTTGATTTTAATTTTAACTTTTGGTATGTCTAGGTTTATTGCTGTGTTTTTCCTAAACCTTGAAGCAAATGCTTTACCAATTATATGTTAAATTACCACAGCACTATAATTTAACATAAGTAGTTGAAATTACAAAAAACGTTCTGCATTATGCTTTTCATTGTTAATAACACTTGCACTTATTAACAAAGATATCTCTTTGTTAGATTTAACTAGATTATTTTATTTGATGTCATGTTTATATTTGTGAATGCTTCGATCATTTTGAAATTGAAGTTTTTCACAACTTTACACTTACATCATAACTTGATTAAATTGTGTAAATGTGTTTTTTAGCTGACATTTTTCATTGTTAGCTTCCGCCGTAGAGAGTGTTCTGATTTGTCATCTTTAAGGCAGTTTAACAATATTTAATTTTTAATGACCTAGTTATTCTTTACTAAAATTTAATTTTATATTTGGCTATACACGTTTCTCAAACTGTTATATTAATAGCAGGCTGATGTTTATGTTTTAATTTTTCAACTTTGACAATCTTTAACAATTTTTAACAGATATTACTACTGACGAAGATAACTGTAAGTGTTATCGAAACGTTTAGATTGTATAATTTAAAATACACCATTAAAAAAAAACAAAAAAGATAAGTATTTTAAAATATTTTTGGTTTCAGAAATAGTTTTTACGTCCAACATGAAGGCACAGCTATTTATATCGGAATTGTTTCTTTGTTATTTTGAAATACATCTAAAAGAAACTCAACCGACTTTTCCACGGATTTGGGTGAGATATGTAGATGATATTTTTGCTATAGTTAATCAACGCTACAACACAAGAACTTTGGAAATGTTAAACTCACAATTTCCATCTATAAAATTTACGTACGAAGAAGAAGTCGACAACAATCTTCCTTTCTTGGACGTAATGGTTGACAGACTAGATAGCAAATTATTTTTCGATATTTATAGAAACCCTACCTTTACAGGAAGATATTAGATTTAGATTTTAATAATATTTATTTGTGTTATGGGCGATCCCAACTTCACAGACATTAGTTTTTTTTTCTATTTCCTAGACCTCTAAGTAAATACTTTACAAATTAAGTTAATTAAGTAATCACAGATTACAATAATTTAACATGTATAGCTAAAATTAATATAATCTTACACGTTAACATTCTGTTTGCAATGTACCGTAACGTTTACAGACTTTCAGTAGTAACGGATATTATTTCTAGGTTATATACATTGCTAGATCTTTAGTTGGTATGCCCAGATTTTAGTTGAAAAGCTTTCACCACTTTCTAATTAAAATTTTGCACAGCCATTCTAATTTGATTCAGTTATGCTAAATTATTTACCTATTTTTAGTTACTCATTCCTGAATTAATCAATTTTACTAAAAATTGCAGAATTTCAAATAATGTTTATCCCCTCTGAAAACATAAGAATTTTCTACGTCATAGTGAGTCCCCTCCAGTACTTTTACTTACGCGACTACCAATCTCCAAACTAATACCACTACCAGCCCCACCATCCGCGGAATTCCATAAACCCGCCAGGCGCGCTACCGAGAGCGAATTCCGTATCAGATTTCTTCTCCAATACTCCTGTACACCATGGCCAGCTGCCGTTTAAATTCGCCGTCACCTACATGTAAGTTTCATTTACAACACCTACACAAACACATGTGGCGAACGTTATGGCAGGGGTTTAATTCCAGGTGTAGTTTCCCACTTACACAGTCGAGCAGAAAGGCTGCCTGTCTAAATTCTGCCGGTCCAACAGTGTCAATTACAAAGTGCAACGGATCTGTCAGCCTACGTGTAATAATCGATAATAGTTACAGAATTACACACCAACTTATACCCACACGCCGCCACGGCAACTTCCCAAAAGTGTCACCCAAATAAAAGTGATAAACCACACCAAAAGCCTATAATTACTTCGGACATAAAAGTTCCAATCTGTCTAGTAACTATGCAAACAAAGTGAGTATTACATTTGCTCTCACTTCACGTAATTGGTCGTTTCTAAAAATCTACATCTTTTCGGAGCCCTAAATCGCACGTCGCAATAAAACCAGACTTCAGAATTATTCCCGCATCAAACATTCTTTAAAATCAGATTACGTAAAATGTTTAGTCTATCCTGTCCGCCGGTGAGCAAAAGATAAACATTCTAGTAAACGAATCATTCCTGAAAGTTTACGTAATTAACCCTGTAAATTCAGTAGCTATCTGTGTCCACCATCCCGTCGGTGGTTGTTAATAACTAAGAACTGAGGAACCTGAAAGACCACTAAACCCCTCTCATTATAATTTCACCTAGAAAGCTAACTAGAACATTCTAATTTCCCTTAATTAGTTTTAAAGCACTAATTAAAACCGCTCCTATTAGTTACATAGATCCCGTTAGATTAAGTAGAAAATCACGTTCAAATTGTATTAAATAAAGTAGTTTTAAACTCAAGAAAGGCAAATGATTATTCAAGTTTTAAAACATGGATTTTATTTCTGACCTAGATGGTCCAGGTAAAATTGACCGCGTTTATTATATCTTTAAAAATATTTCAACGAGAAATAAAATTGTTATCACGCCGTAAACAAAAGTTATTTACTTCTGGGTTCTACCAGATATAGACGTAATCGAAACATTTCCCAAACTTTGTTTATTCATGTATGTTGAGTTAATTATATCCTAGTTTAAATTCCTTATTATAATTGTGCCGTAAGGAAGCAGAGTGAGGGACCGCCGTCAGAGCAGAGCCGCCATCGAGTCGCCGTACAGGACGAGTTCCATAAATTTATTAATCTTTCTTCCTTTGTTTGTTTTAAAGCAAAGAAAGTATATTTAAGTTCAGGTCTATACATATTTTCTCGGTTTATTAATGTAATTAAGGTAGTATAAGTGTATATATTTAGTTTTATAAAAGATATAGGATAATATATGTATCAAATGCTTTCTTGTTTAGTGGTTAGAGTGAAACCTCAGGCAGCAAACAATCAATCAGCCCTATTTAAAAGAACCTACGCCCACCCTCGACTTGAGCTACAGCCACGGAACAACAGACCAGTACAACCTTCGCCCGTTAGTCATTCTTAACGTGGTTTAATAGTATTTAGTTTATTGTCTCGCTAAACCTTATTAAAATAAAAAAAAAGTAATTTTTCAAAACTGTTATCATTTACTGAGTACGATTGTAATTGTTATCGAAACGTTTAAATTTGTAAGAAACGTAAATAAAAACGCACGATAAACAACTCAAAAAATAGGTATCTTAATTATGAATGATAATCGTGAAAGTTTGCATTACTGAATTTCTTTCTCATTAATTTACAACACATACTTGAAGATTATTCATGTCACATAATCAAATAATTTTTAACGGGCGATTTTAATATACATATAAATTTGAAACCTCCATAAAATTACTATTAATAAACGTATTAATCGTTTGACATTTAGATACATGCTATTACTTTAAGTATTAATTTTAAGGAACATTTGGCAATTATATAAACTAAATGTACTCGTACGTTTTGATTAATGAAACATAAACAAAAATTTACTCAACACGCTTTTATAGATTACAAAATTATATTAGCCAGTTTTCTATTATTAGTACCTAGTAAATGATGCTATCCAAATGAATATTTTCATGAAAAGTGTATAAAGATATTGACTGGTCAAATATTTTAATTAATTTTTTTTGCGCAACTGATAATATTTTGTTGAAAAATACTTATACATAAAAAATCAATTTAAAATTATTCATTAACTACTTTTTATTTACTCGTTCTGTTGGATATTTTTAAAGAAATTTATTTAGAGTTATTAATTGTCAAAATACAAAATTAACTCGCAATCATTAAAACCGTAACAAATCTACCATTATAGAATTATTTATTGTAGTATTATAAATAGTTAATCTGTGTTTTATTGCCAACAAAATTTTGGTTATTACTTATAGCTCCTATTGGAATAGGTATTCTTATAAATGGTTTACTATCAATTACATTTTCAGCTTTTCAACGCTAAATTGACAGGAAATATTTTCCACGCACGGTACGCATTCTGGAAGACGTCAACGGGAACCTCTGCAAGGGCCCACGTCACGGCGTCTTAGATGGCCAAAACGAACTCCTTTCATGGCGGATTTAATTCTGCAGAAGAGAAAAGAATCTGCCGCAGCCATGTCCGGACTGTAACGAGGTTGGGGCAGCGTTGCCAAGCTGTGCTTTGTCTGAAACTCACAAACGCGCAGAGCGGTGAGGCCTGAGGCGTTGTCCTGGTGAAGCCAGGTAGCGGCCAATCTCTTTTCTCACTCGGACGACCCTTTTTCGCAGTCTTTGTAGGAAGAAATGGTCACGGTTTGGCCTTGAGGAACGAACTCCTTATGGACCACACCTTAGGCGTCGAAAAATACGATCAACATTGTTTTCACCTTCGATTTGCTCATTCTTGCCGTTTTTGGTTTTGGGAACACCATGTTTCATCCTCGGTAATCATTGCCCAAAATATCAGTTCAATTTCCACATGTTCAAGAAGTTCAGTCGCAACAGCCACCCGGCGAATCTTCTGGTCGTCCGTCAACACACTGAGAACCAGTTTGGTACACACCTTTCTCATGTTCAATTTTTCGATCACCAGCTCGTACAGGATTGTTTTGGGAACATTGGAATTGTCTGTAATCATTCGGATACTAAATTTACGGTCAGAATTCAGTTCAGCACGCAAACGGGCCACATTCTTGGCGGTTGTGCTGGTGGACGGTCATCCACTGCGGAGTTCATCGGAAACCTCTTCACGGCCATCCTTGAACACTTTCAACCATCTCGAAACTTGCGAATACGAAAGAGCACTGTCCCCGTAAGCTTGCACAATCATTTGGTAAGTCTCCGCAAGAAATTTGCTCAGTTCAGAACAATACTTTGTCACGTAGCGTTACTCGAGAGACGATTCCGTAACACAGACACTAAACAAGGGTGCGCGAAAACAGCGATCCTTACGCTCCAACTACTCAGAGCAGACTGACGCAGGTATAGCATTAAAGCTGAGAGTCCTCCCCACCTAACCCAACGGATCAAAGCGCGCTGCGGCCATTTTTCGTACCCGCAAAAAAAAATTGCATTACTATGTTACTTTGTATTTTGCCTCAGAACTTTTTAATGCGTCGACATTTTCCTACTTAAAAATTGATTTAGAAAGACGGATGCAATGTGCGATTTTCTTATGACTTGATTATTTCTTGTAAAATTGTTAGTTTGATCACAAAAATTAAACATGACTCATTCCATTTCACATAAATTCATAAGGATTATTGTTTGTTAAAAAATGAATGGTTTTCTCCGTGTTATTTTTTAAACTTTAAAGAATTGAAATCAATTAAGTAAATAAAATGGTAAACTATATAAATGCCGAAATTGCAAATATGCATTTTGTATATGGTCGTGTTAATGGAAATGGATTTAAAGCTCAGAGGCTTTACACTGAATCATATCCAGGACGAACATTAACCTCATCATAGCATATTCGCACGTATTCAACAACGACTTCGAGAAGAAGGAAATTGTTCAACTGTCGAGGGGTAAGAACTGTCGCGCTAGAGGAGACTGTTCTTGATTTAAATGAAGAATCGCCCGAAACAAGTACGAAAAAAATTGTTAAATGTGAGCAATTCCACGGTATTTAGAATTTTAAAAGAACACATCTTGTATCCCTACCATGCCTAACTAGTTCAAGCGCTTTTACCTAATTTTCTGCTTCGTTTAATTTTTTGTCAGTGGATGCTTCAAACAAGCTCCGCAGTTCTTATCTCGTATTTTGTTTACTGATGAGGGTAACTTTTCACGAGAATCTATCCAAAATTTCCATACTAACCAAATATGGGCCGAAGAAAACCCACACGAAATTGTTGAATCTAATTCTCAAACCCAATTTCCATTAAGTGTGTGGCTTGGTGTCATTGATGATTATTTAATTGGACCGTATTTTCTACCAATAAGATTAAATGGAAACTGATACGACCAGAATAAGTGTTGCTCACTCTTCTTGAAGATGTTCCTCTACAAATTAGGCAAGAACTATGGTTCGTGCATGATGGTCTCCAGTCCATTTTAGTATCACCGCATCATGTGAGACTATTAGAAATACCCTCGAATTATTTCAAAGAATACTGAATTCAATGGGAGGACAAGTAGAAGCGTGCTTTTATCTGACGGACGTTATTTTCAAGATTTATTATGAATTTTGTTATTAATATTTTATTGCCATTGTTACTTAACGCCGCTCTTTCCACCTCCTAATAACTTTTTCTCCTGATAATTACCTTAATTACCCATGCAACTGTGTAGGGATTTTTTCGGCAAGTAAATTTATTAAGAGATGGAAAGACCGGCCCTTAAGTTTGCTTTTGTAGTTTGTTAGTGGTAATTAATAGTGCAATAATTATTGTTCAATATGTTTTTTTTGTGATCAAACTAACAATTTTACGAGAAATAGCCCAGAATAAAAAAGTTATAGTTTGAATACGTCTTCTAGATCTATTGTTTAAGTAGGAAAATGTAGACACATTAAAAAGTTCCGAGGCAAAATATTACAAGGGTTGATTTTTTCATCCCCTTGTATAAACAATGCAGTGTTACCAAAACTGCCAAAAATGTCATTTTATTAGCATCAATTATCTTCCAAATTTCATTCTTCTAAATTCTTCCATAGTGGAGATATTAAGTAATAACAATTTTACCTCTAACTTGAAGAGGCTGTAAATCACCCTGTAAAATATTTCTTATCAACTTAGCATTGAAAAATTAAAAATGTAATTGATAGTAAACCATGGTTTCCATTTATAAGAATTACCTATAGCAATAGGAGCAGATCACCCCATAATATATTTCGCATCAATTTAGAAACCACCTGTAAACATTTTAAATATAAAGGGTTTTCCAATAAGGTGCTATTTTGAATATCCCGTTATTTTGGTAGATGTCACTTTTGAAGCTGTCATTTATTGACATTTGACAAGTAAAAACTACGCGATTAATAAAAATGGAACGATACATGCTTCAACAACGCATTGAAATTATTAAAATTCACTATAAAAATGGTGAAAATTTGGCAGAGACGATTCGTAAAACTATAACATTTTTGGGTCGTCATGAAGCACCTTGTCGGACCGCAATACAGAAGACAAGTTAATGATGTGAAGAATAAAACCCGTGCACGTCGCTCAAGAACAACTGAGAATATTGCTGCTGTAGCCCAAAGTGTTGAAGAAAACCCAGGTTTGTCCATTCCTCGTCGTTCTTTGGAATTGGGCATTCCACAAACGTCATTACACAGTATTTTGCATAAAGACTTGGGTCTTAAGGCTTATAAAGTTCAGTTAACACAAGAACTCAAGCCGGCAGATCATCAACAACGTCGTGTCTTTGCTGATTGGGTCGTTGAAATGCATGAAAATGATCCGGAATTCCATCGAAAAATCATCTTGACTGATGAGACCCATTTCCACCTCGGTGGGTACGTCAACAGGCAAAATTGTCGCATCTGGGGCTCGGAAAACCCAAGAGTTATTGTTGAAAAGCCTCTCCATCCTCAACGTGTGACTGTTTGGTGCGGTTTATGGCCTGGCGGGGTCATTGGACCTTACTTTTTTGAAAATGAGGCTGGAGCAACAGTTACGGTGAATGGATTGCGCTATCGAGTGATGATTAATGATTTTTTATGGCCGGAATTGGATGGTATTGATCTGGACAACGTTTACTTTCAACAAGACGGCGCTACGTGCCACACAAGCAACGAAACCATTGATCTTTTACGGGAAAAGTTTCCGGACCGTGTTATCTCTCGAAGAGGTGATCACAATTGGCCACCGAGATCTTGTGATTTAACACCTTGCGACTTCTTCCTTTGGGACCACGTGAAAGATAAGGTTACGCCAACAGCCCAGCGTCGATTCAAGACCTCAAAGATGGAATTCGTGAGGCTATCGATGACATAGGGCAGCCACTTTGCGATTTGGTTATGGAAAATTTCATGAAAAGGATATGGTCCTGTAAGCGTGGTCGTGGTAGCCATTTCGCTGATATTGTTTTCCATTATTAACGGCATACCTTCCTCTTTATAATGAAATAAATATTCGATCATTTATCTCAAAAAATTCCATTTTTCTTTGAATATCAAAATAACACCTCTTATTGGAAAACCCATTATAAGGAGTCTACACTTGACTACACAGCAAAAGCTTTGCCATTGTAACCAGATTACTCCCTAATTTAATGGTTACCAAGTACTTTTTTTTAAACCAATTTAAAAGGTTTATTGGAGACGTTTTGGGCAGTGCATAGCGTTCAATTTAGTTAAAAACTTTTGGTCACTTAAAATATATACGATTAACTATGATTGAAAGAAGAAAAAAGTTAATAATGTGTGGGTTATTTGGTCCGTATAACTATTTCGCCGGTGTAATTAAATGGGAGTTTAGAAAACGTTTATTTACATCACAACAAAAATTAAAAAATAAATTAAATAAAATGAACATAACGTACACCTTACAATTAAGCGGGTCTTTCGCTCAATACGAGAATAGCAACGGATTGACTGGTACATTACTCTATCATTGAATGAAAATACAAGGAAAAATGTAATGGTATCCGGGTTCTTTCTATAAGCGGGTTCGCACAACTTTTATAAATCATCGAAAATTCGACTGCCGGTTTGCATATTCGTGTAAATATTTGCGTTTATATTTAAAACTAAATTTTTAGAGATGTCATAAGGTCTTGGATTACCTTCCGCCTCGAAGTCACAAAAAATAACCGGGCACCACCCACGGCCGGATCAGGGTTAAAATGTCATTTTGACATATGGTATACATTAGTTTTAGTAAGATGTGTTTGTCACTCCCTACAATTAGCAATTTCAAAAGCATCGGAGCAAACTGTACCCAGAAATGTTGATTACTTAATTAAATAAATATATAATTGGTTCAGCCATTCAGTAAGACAGGTGGCCTATTTACAAATTTATACCTTACTGAATAAAGGTGAAGTACCTCTTAAATTAGTGCAATGGTTGTCCATTGAATCTGCAGTGAGGAGAATTATAAATCAGTGGGATAAATTGAAATTCATTTTGAGATTGCACGACATAAAGAAAGTTGTTATGGAGCAGAAATGCTCTATCATAAATGTATTCAGACAATAATAACAGAGTTTATTAAAATTTTTTACTGCCAATTTTGGCTAGTAGTTCAGAAAACCAGCAAAAATTTTGAATTAGCTTTAGCTGATTAGTTGAGATTAGTTATTAACGCAGTTATATACAGGGTGTCCAGAAAGGTGTGGTCAAAACTGCTAGGACGTATAGAGGGGCTCAAAATAACACTATCCTTCATTGACTTTTTTCCTATCAGTCTTCGTTATGGAGTTATCGGCGTTCAAATTCAGAAGTTAAAAATTGAATTTCAATGATACTTTTTAAACCGCTTCTTTCATTACCATGAAATTTAGACACCCTAACTACCTCATAGAAAGGCATTTTTTGACACTTAACTGGAATTCATTGTACCTTTATTGTACAGGTAAAGCCAAAATTAAGATTTTAAATTAACACAA
Source organism: Vesta saturnalis (assembly GCA_036346205.1). Classification (NCBI taxonomy): domain Eukaryota; kingdom Metazoa; phylum Arthropoda; class Insecta; order Coleoptera; family Lampyridae; genus Vesta; species Vesta saturnalis. Next base: position 4,701,250 of record JARFJB010001278.1, read on the forward strand.
TTTTTGACAGTATTAACAATTTTGGAATTTTACCATAGTAGTTTCATTCCCCTATTATTTAGCAACAAAAAAGGTACTCTTGTGTGAAATCGATATCTCTTACCGTTTTCGAGCAAAATGCATTTTAGTGAATCCATGTAAATTGCGGATTAAGTCAAAACAAAAAAAATGTATTATCATTCTGCTAAGTTCATTAGAATTTAAAAATGAATACGAAACGAAAAAATATTGAAATAGTAAACTGCTTCTCCTGAACACTTGCATTTTTGAGTTAGGTATACTTATTGCAAACTTACACTAAAGCAGCTAACTAATGTCTTGAACATTATTATAAACAACACAATAAAAGTGAAGCAACGAAAAATAACTGGGATTGCACTAATTGTCTAAGAAAATTGATCAATATGAGCACCTCGTTTCATTACACATTTTCCAAAATTACTTAAGGTATGCTGCTGTACTCGAAACAGCATGTTTGGATCATTTCCAATAACGTCACATTTTGTTAATACCCTGTCTAAAAGTTCATCTCTGCTATTAACAGGTGTTGAATATACCAATCCTTTCAGGTGGCCCCACAAGAAAAAATCTAAAGCAATAAGTTCGGGAGACCGAGGTGGCCATGAGACGGGATCGCCTCGGCCTATCCATTGATCTGGTAATGCGTTATTTAGATATTCTCTCGCATTTCTACTAAAGTTGGGGGGCGCACCATTATGCATAAACCACATGAATTGTCTAGTGTTCAACTGCACATCTTGCAGGAACAGATCTAGATGTTCCTTTAAAAAAATGCGATATTTTGCTCCTGTTAACGTTCCGTCAATTACATACGGGCCTACTAAGTTAGTATTAATTATTCCCATCCACACGTTTATTAAAAATCTGTTTTGATGTTTTGTTTGTACGATGGAGTGTGGATTCTCATCGCTCCAGATATGCAAATTATGAGAATTAATAATTCCATCCCGTGTGAATTCGGCTTCATCAGTAAAAAGTACCTTGCTAATAAATTCAGGTGTTTGTTCTTGTTTTTCCAAAAACCACCACGAAAATGCTACGCGAGGACGGTAATCCGTTTCAGACTTTGCGTGCACTTTTTGCAGATGATAGGGATATAATAATTGCTCTCGCAGAATGTTGTGAACTGTAGATTTTGAAATATTCGTTTCCATAGTAATACGTCTGGTGCTTTTTGTAGGATCTGCTTCCACTATTCCCAGTACCCGTTCCTCAGCACGAACTGTTCGCACTTGCCTAGGCCTACCACTATGGTGCTTGGTTTTAAATGATCCTGCGAAATACATTGTAAAGTAACGGAGATTTAATTGTGATAGAGCTTAATTTCATCAAGTACCTGTTTCTCGTAAATTCCTATGAAGTCTTATAAAAGTTCTACGATTTGGGAGCCTCCTACTAGGAAAGCGATTGGTATAAAGCCGAACTGCTAAAGAAGCATTACCTTCTGACAAACCATACATTAAATGCATATATCTACTACAGTTTTAGCGGTATTAACTTTTTTCAGTTTTTATTAACCGATTTACATCAACAATGAACAATCACAGTCATTTCCATAGCAACAGAGAAACGTCACGTAAAAAATGTTTACAGATTGTTTTTTTATTAAGAATTTACGTTTTAAATAAAATAGTATTTTCTAAACCGTTCGAAACTTAATTTTGACCTTACCCGTACAATATAGGTACAATGAAATCCAGTTAAGTATCAAAAAATGCCTTTCTATGAGGTAGTTAGGGTGTCTAAATCTCATAGTAATGAAAGAAGCGGTTTAAAAATTATCATTGAAATTCAATTTTTAACTTCTGACTTTGAAGGCAGATAACTACATAACGCAGACAGATAGGAAAAAAATTCAAATGAAGACTAGGGTTATTTTGAGCCCCTCTATACGTCCTAGCAGTTTTGACCACACCTCTCTGGACACCCTGTATAACTATTGCATCTAAAATCATTAACCCCCAATTCGTTTATCAAAAATTAATTTAATGAATAATGATATTGAACAATATTTGGATCTAGACCCGTATTTGTGGTATGTCTTTGAAAATAGTTGTAAGGAATATAGTGATCGTGAAGCAATGAAGGAGAGAATAAAGTCATTCCTTCTTAAGTTATCAACCGACATAAGTAATAGATTGCAGATGATAATATGCAGATATTAGAAAATATGAGTGCGTTGTCAGTAATTGAATGATTGAAACATAATAAAACTTCAATAATTGACTTAGCAAAACAATTTTGTTCGGACTTACATACTATTTCAAAGATTGAAACTCAGTGGGCAAACATTCACCATGCTCACTGGACCGAAATCACAGATACAGAGTAATTTTGGATTTAAAGTAAGCATGTATCAAGAAGCTGGCAAGTGAAAATCCATTTCATGAGTTAGTTCAGTTAGCATATACACTCCTATGTTTACTATACTCCAACTCAGATGTCGAACGTGTATTCAGAATTATATAAAAAATAAAATTAGAAATAGAATGAAACTAACTCTAATTAATAATTTATTACATATTCGACTTGGTTTAAAATTAAAGAACAAATGTTGTGATACCTACAAACTGCATGACATTGTACTTGAGTAAAAATACTTATGAAACGGAAGCTGAAGACGGAGAATTTGGTTTAGATGTTGATGAATTAATATCGTTTTGTTAAGGTTTTTATGTGTAATATGAAAAAAGTAGTTATAACGATGGAATATCTAGGGTGTCCCGAATTGCGGTGTCCAAACCTTAACAGCGTATTCTACGGCTTCGTCTTCGAAATACAGGGTGTTAAAGTTTCAATTAAAAAAATCATTTTTTATCATATCTTTCATATCACTCTAGATATCCCTATAAAATTTAATACACATCTTTCTAATCATCAAAGAACATTGTTTGCTATAAAAGATTTTTTAAAATGTCTACCAGTGGCGCCCGTACGTAAATATCTGAATATTATTCAAGGAAAAAATGGTACCCCACTGCTTTTTCTGAAAATAATCTCCGTTTAATTTAGAGCAAATTTGATCACTTGACTTTTTTCCGTACGACGCACCGTTTTCGCGTAAAAAAATAAAAACTATTTTCATGCATAGCCAAATTGCTAAAATTTCAATTAATGTTAATTTCAGTAGCAAAACTTGTAAAACGGTAATTAGAGTTAATTCAATTTCTAAAATGGTACATCATTTTACATAACTACTCTTTGTTAATTAAGTTCCTAATAATTTTACAAAAACTGGAATTCACAACTACATTAAATTATTTTGTTCATTAACGAATAAAGAATTTTAATGTGGTCCCTAAAGTTTACAATAATTGTTCAAAATGAGCTCCTCAAACTTCGATACATTTTCGGCATTTGCGCTTAACTGAGTCAGTGGCGTTGCTTATGAAATTCGTATTGGCTCACAAAGTTAAACAGGCTTGCTCTATCTTAGAATTAGTTCTTGCCTTGTATTAACTGGTGTCGAATAAACTCGGTTTTTCTAATAACCCCACACAAAGAAGTCGACAGGGGTGAGGTCAGGGGAACGTGGTGGCCAGGCTTTAGCTGCTAATCGTCCAATCCACCGTTCTGGATAATTATTATTAAAAAATGCGCGGGAGCCCCGTCCATTTGAATTCAGATTTCGTTTATAACATTTAGGGGGATATCTTCTAGATATTCAATAAACTCGTTTCGCAGGAAATTATTAAATAATTGTCCATCTAGGCGTGGTGGTAAATATAAGGCCCACAAAAAAAACATTTATTACACCACACCAAACACTAACAGAAAATTCGTGTTGAAATGCTCTGGTGCGTACAACACGTAGATTCTCATGGCTCCAGATTCGTAAATTGTGGTAATATACTGAGCCGCTTCGTGTAAATGTAGCTTTGTCAGTCCATAAAATTTTTTTTGAAAAGTTCTCATCTTCCTCTACGTTGTGTAAAAACCAATTTCAAAAATTAACGCGTTTGTCGGCATCACCAGGTTGCAAGTTTTGAACTGGTTGCATCTGAAATGGCTTTCTATGATTTTGACTCAAAACGCGATGATTTTTAGCAACAAAAACGGAGTTGCCTTGTAAACAGTGAGCTGCTCTTCGCAGGCTTAATGTTTTATTGTTGTCAAACTTATTTGAAATTACGTTTCGATGTCGTTCATTTCTGCTACCTCCATTTCTCGGATTCTTTTTGACTCCGAAATTCCTGAACATTAAATGTGTTTTAATGAAGACTTGCTTGCAAGGTAACCTTCTATTTGGTAGTCTTCGTTGGTATTGCCGTACTGCTGCATTTGCATTGCCATTACTTATACCACAAACAAAATGAATATCAGCATACTCAAAGTTACTGAATAACACCATTTTCAAATTTTTAGTGAGACTGATAATTATCCTTTTAATTTTTAATTTTAATTTTTTTACAACAATTTACTTCTAAAAACTCATCTGTCATACTTTAAAGACATGTAACAACTGTTCAATTGTCATTAAACGCAATCATGGCATACCAAGATTCGACGGCAGAGGAATGATGGTCAATACAGTACACAAGTTGTTTAGAAATGATGTCTGTTAAGAGACATGGAGGATGGAGTTCTTCGGTAGTTGCAGAAGATTATGTTGAAGAATCGATCAGTAAGATACATGTAGCACAAACTTTAATGTCGGAGCCAGGCCCATCCCATTCTTATCAAGTTTCGAATGAGTGTATCAATAATGCACTTAGGAATAAAATAGTGTTGGAGTTCCTGGTGTTTCAATTTCATCCTGCAGTAAAAGTACGATTACTGTAAATGTTTACAACAAGAATTAAACATTTACAGTTACATACAGTGTGTCCAAAATTGGTCTGTGCAGTATTGCTATCTTGGAAACTATAAGAGGTCGAAAGACGGTAGTAGAAGACGGGCACCTTCCGCCGCCATCTTGGATTTTGACGTCACAAGACCGCCCACGTGGGGGACCGGTTTTTCCACCCTTATTTTTTACTCGCTTACGTGTAGGACGTGTTTTTTCACCCCTATTTTTGCACATCCACGTGTGAGACCGCATTTTCAACCCTTATTTTTATATACCCTCGTGTGAGACCGTATCCTTTCTTTTCGAAGGCCCTTTTCAACCCTAATTATTTTTATATGCCCACGTGTGAGACCGTGTTTTCAACCCTTATTTTTTTACACACCCACGTGTGAGACCGCATCTTTCTTTTCATCCCTAATTAAAGTTTTGATTTTTAATGGCATACGTGAAGGACCGTATTTATTACCCTTATTTTGAGATGGTGAGCTTTTAATTATTTTTATTAATATAAGATGATGATCTTTAATTATTTTATTAATTAATTATCCTACGGAAATTCTTAATCTGATAGCTTTAAGATGATTATGATCTTTAATTATTTTATTAATTAATTATTTTTAGCCCCTGGGAAATGATGTAAAAGATAGTTTATTTAATTTTGTGTTTTACTATTAACATTTATTAGAACTTGTTTATCAGATATTATTTAAAGAATTGATTAGATAATAATAATCACGTACACATTGACTGTATTTCCCATTTTACTTTATTAGCGTATTTTTTGATCAAATGAGATTGTTATTACATTTATTTTAATGCCTATCTACAGGTTGTATTTAGGGTGGGGCTGGTCTAGGGTTAATCTTAGGGTTATTTTGGTGGTATTAAGGTCCTTCTGGCTATATTAAGAACAGTGCCCCTGGAGGTTAGGCAAATGCACACGCATACAATGTTGGAAATTGCATAATTAATAAGATATTATTATTAAAATTATCGACCCTATTGCTTTAAAATGGCCACATGCTATTGGATGATCTTTTACCTAAAACGTTGTATTTCTAATAAGGAGGTTCTTGTGCGACACGTGTAGGGCTTCGCAACTTGTTCTCAGGCCTTCGCCCCTGGCTGGAGATGGTGTGGGAACCTAAGCTTATAAGAGAAGTGTAGAGCTTAGCTCCTATCGTGGCCCCCTTGATGCAATTGTATGTTGTTCTAACTTAATCTTACAGCTGTAGGCCTTTGACCCGTCATACAAAATTGTATTCTAATAAGGAGGTTCTTGTAAGGTAGGACTTGTATCAGGGTCGGCGCCCTGGCCCCCTTGAGTAAAAATTGATTTTAGCGCCATCTAGTGGCGTATAGACTAATGAACATTTTCTGAAGATGATAATGCACACCTCTCTCTTGCTCTATCTTGTTTCTTTCTCCACCCTCTCTCTTTTATTTGAACAGATATAAAAAAATAAATTACACTTTGCCATTGCCACTTTTTATCCTCTATTGATTGGCGATAGAAAAAGATTAATCCGACGTTTCGTCGATTAGAGACCATCATCGACTTTATTTTTTCATATGGGGAGGAAATTAGCTAATGGTATAAAATGATTCCTTTTTTTATTCTAAATCCAACGATGTATAACACTTAATAATAATTCGACGTTTCGACCCACATTCTTGACATTTTCAAATATATCTTTTTTTTTATGAAGCATTTTTGAAAAAAAAACTACCAAAGCAATTTATTCTGCAAATGTACATTTATTTCAACTTATAATTCATAATAGGACGTTTCGACTAATCAAAAGCATCATCAAGTAATCTCTTATGAACAGCAGCTACCTATTCGTAGATAACCATTTATTACGATATCGAAAAAGCCTTTCCAAACCTTGTCTTAAACAATGACAGACAAATAACTCTTTTATTAAGTTTAAATTTAAGTAAACACCTAACAATACATTTACTTCAAGCAAAATATTTAAAAAAATTTTAAAAATCCTATTAAAACACTTAAAAATTAACGACAGCTAAATACTGAGTTCGATTATTGTAAATTTCTGGTAGTAGGCTTTGATGAGTTTAAAACAATTATTGTATCATCAAGTAATCTCTTATGAACAGCAGCTACCTATTCGTACGTAACAATTTATTACGATATCGAAAAGCCTTTCCAAACCTTGTCTTAAACAATCACAGACAAATAACTCTTTTATTAAGTTTAAATTTAAGTAAACACCTAACAATACATTTACTTCAAGCAAAATATTTAAAAAAATTTTAAAAATCCTATTAAAACACTTAAAAATTAACGACAGCTAAATACTGAGTTCGATTATTGTAAATTTCTGGTAGTAGGCTTTGATGAGTTTAAAACAATTATTGTATCATCAAGTAATCTCTTATGAACAGCAGCTACCTATTCGTACGTAACAATTTATTACGATATCGAAAAAGCCTTTCCAAACCTTGTCTTAAACAATCACAGACAAATAACTCTTTTATTAAGTTTAAATTTAAGTAAACACCTAACAATACATTTACTTCAAGCAAAATATTTAAAAAAAATTGAAATCCTATTAAAACACTTATAAATTAACGACAGCTAAATAATGAGTTCGATTATTGTAAATTTCTGGTAGTAGGCTTTGATGAGTTTAAAACAATTATTGTATCATCAAGTAATCTCTTATGAACAGCAGCTACCTATTCGTACGTAACAATTTATTACGATATCGAAAAAGCCTTTCCAAACCTTGTCTTAAACAATCACAGACAAATAACTCTTTTATTAAGTTTAAATTTAAGTAAACACCTAACAATACATTTACTTCAAGCAAAATATTTAAAAAAATTTTAAAAATCCTATTAAAACACTTAAAAATTAACGACAGCTAAATACTGAGTTCGATTATTGTAAATTTCTGGTAGTAGGCTTTGATGAGTTTAAAACAATTATTGTATCATCAAGTAATCTCTTATGAACAGCAGCTACCTATTCGTACGTAACAATTTATTACGATATCGAAAAAGCCTTTCCAAACCTTGTCTTAAACAATCACAGACAAATAACTCTTTTATTAAGTTTAAATTTAAGTAAACACCTAACAATACATTTACTTCAAGCAAAATATTTAAAAATTTTAAAATCCTATTAAAACACTTAAAATTAACGACAGCTAAATACTGAGTTCGATTATTGTAAATTTCTGGTAGTAGGCTTTGATGAGCTTAAAACAATTATTGTATCATCAAGTAATCTCTTATGAACAGCAGCTACCTATTCGTACGTAACAATTTATTACGATATCGAAAAGCCTTTCCAAACCTTGTCTTAAACAATCACAGACAAATAACTCTTTTATTAAGTTTAAATTTAAGTAAACACCTAACAATACATTTACTTCAAGCAAAATATTTAAAAAAAATTGAAATCCTATTAAAACACTTATAAATTAACGACAGCTAAATAATGAGTTCGATTATTGTAAATTTCTGGTAGTAGGCTTTGATGAGCTTAAAATAATTATTGTATCATCAAGTAATCTCATTAAAATGTGAGAAACTATTGTAGCCTTTTGACAGATAATATAATCGTTATACAATAATTGTTTTAAACTCATCAAAGCCTACTACTAGAAATTTACAATAATCGAACTAATTATTTAGCTGTAGTTAATTTTTAAGTGTTTTAATAGGATTTTTCACATTTTTCTAAATATTTTCACTTGAAGTAAATTTAATGTTAGGTGTTTACTTAAATTTAAACTTAATAAAAGAGTTATGTATCTGTCATTGTTTAAGACAAGATTTGGAAAGGCTTTTTCGATATCGTAATAAATAGTTATCTACGAATAGGTAGCTACTGTTCATAAGAGATTACTTGATGATGCTTTTGATGAGACGAAACGTGAATTATGAGTTGAAATAAATGTACATTTGCAGAATAAATCGCTTTGGTAGTTTTTTTTTCAAAAATGTTTCATAAAAAAAGGACATATTTGAAAATGTCAAGAATGGGGGTCGAATCGTCCAATTATAATAAGTGTTATGCATCGTTGGATTTAGAAAAAAAAAGAAACATTTTATACCATAAGCTAATTTCCGCCCCATATGAAAAAAATAAAGTTGATTAGGCCCTCTAATCGACGAACGGTCGGATTAATTTTTTTTCTTTCACTAATCAATAGAGGATAAAAAGTGGCAATGGCAAAGTGTAATTTATTTTTTTATATCTGTTCAAATAAAAGAGATATAGCTAAAAATAAAAATTGTCGATTTTCAGTTTTTCGAATATTTTGAAAAATATTTGAGATAGCCTTGATTTCAGAATGGCATTTTAGTCGGCTCACAATTCTCTAAAACTTTCTCCATTTAACCGTCTTTCGATCTCTTATAGTTTCCAAGATCGCAACACTGCACAGAAAAATTTTGGACATACTGTATACCTACATATTTGTTTATCAAAGCGTTTACTGTTGTCTTTCTGTTTTTAATTATATCATTTTAAGGTTAGAAAAACAACAGGGTTGTTCTTCTAGAAGAGCGCGGCACCGTTATAAACTAAGCTAGCTACACAAAACTATTCTAGCCACAGCAACTAGAGGTACGTACAAAACTTTTTATAGATGGCGCCGTGTTATTAAATTGCTATTTATTCTAAAGAATATGAGACTAATTTTTACCCTTTTAATATAGAGAACAATGTAAAGTGTATTTATATTTGCTTTTTTATTTCTTTGTCATATGACTTTTCAGATCAAAGCCCGCAATAAATTAGATAATTTCGGTGAATTTTCGCGCAACATTCGTTGTTGATCGCGAACTCTCGATTTACAATGAAGAAGTGCAAACAATTATTTACGAACTTAGTTACTAAAGAGTAGTTTTGTAAAATGATGTACCATTTTAGAAATTGAATTTATTCTAATTACCGTTTTACAAGTTTTGCCACCAAAATTAACATTAATTGACATTTTAGCAATTTGGCCATGAATGACAATAGTTTTTTATTTTTTTAAGCGAAAACGGTGCGTCGTACGGAAAAAGTCAAGGGTTCAAATTTGCTCTAAATTAAATTTTTATTTTCAGGAAAAGCAGTGGCGTACCACTTTTTCCTTCAATAACATTCAGATATCTAGAATGATATGAAAAACATGATAAAAATTTTTTTTTTCACCCTGTATTACGAAAACGAAGCATTTCTCGACATATTTATGTTTATATAGGAAATTAGGGCTTATTTTGGACGCAGAATACACTGTCAAAGTTTGGACACTGCAATTCGGGACACCCTGTATAACCAATGGGTGTAGTTTTCTATATAAGTTTATGAATAAAGATTTGGATAATATAGTAGCGCCGGGGAGAGGTGTCTCATGGCGGACTCGAGAATGGGGATAGAATTATTACTGTGAAATGCATCTGTTTCCCTTTATCTTAGTGCGAAGTTCCCACTTAAAGAAAGACGGGTTATAATTTATACGTCTGCTACCTATATATTTTAAATGCAGGACTTAAAAACGTATGTCGTTTCTAAAGTCAAAGCGCATGACGCTGTCAGATGTCTTATTGGCTATTTAACCTCAAATTATTCTTCGTATTTCGTTTCGTATAATCGCATCGTGTGTTGTAGTTATAATAATTTATCTTTCGCTTCGTAATTTATTAGTTTCCAATTCATTTGTAAACAACAGTTTTTTTCAAAACTATTATTATTAATATTCACTATTACGAGGTAAGTTTACAATGCAAAATGTATTTTCAATTCATTGAATGCATTTATTTATTTTGCAGCAAATAATGATGGCATTAAAAGGTAAATCTTTGAAAAGCCAAATTCAAGTAATGTTAATGAATATACTGCATTATTTCGAGATGGAACGCGATAACGGGGGGCCAAGTTTACCTTTAACTTCCATTATCCAGGTATGCTAATAATTTTTACTATTTAAATTTATATTTATGTAATATTATGTTGCAGCGAACTGCTCTCGCATGTGGCATTTCCGAAAAAACCGTAACTCGGACAAGGGCAAAAATGGCTCTCACTTTAGAATCTGGGAAATCGGCGCCGGATTCACCGCAAAAACATAGGCTGCGTTTGAAGTCGAAGTCAGAGGATGTCGACGAATACGTGAAAGACGTTTTGAAACGAAAAATTTACACCATGCATGCAACTGGTAAATAATTCAGAAATTATTGTTCAAATGGGGTTAATCACTGTTTAATTTTAGGGTCACACATTACTATCAAAAAACTCCAAACTGAACTTAAAGAAGATAAAATATTTACCTTCAGTAAAACGAGTTTGAAACAATTGTTATACAAAATTGGTTATGAATTCAAAGTTGACGATGGAAGAAGGCGTTTAGCAAGTTCATATTGCTGGTGCTCGAGCAACATTTTTGCGAAAATATTTTGCTAATAAAAGTTGTGAAATTAGTTACCATCCTGTCTTTTTGGATTTTTAGTCGAGGAAGCATTCGAAAATCATGACATGATAATGATTTGAAAAGCACAAAAAACAAACCGCTAGGAGAAGGGAAACGGTAATTAAAATAGTCCGATTTGTTAAAAATATTTTTAATCGAATAAATTTTAGTTTTATCGTACTGAGTGTTAGCAACAAAGGTGGTTTTATACCTAATTCATCATTGGTATTTTCCAGTAAAAGTAAGACAGCGGACTACCACGATAATATGAACGCTGATTTATTTCAAAAATGGTTTCAAGAACAGCTTTTACCAAATTTAGAAAAACCAAGTTTGATAATTCTTGACAATGCCAGTTATCATTCTACATTAGAAGAAGAATTACCTTCAAGCAGTTGGAAGAAAGAAGATCTTCTTCAATTTTTAAGAAAACACAACATTCTTCATTCGAATGATATGCTGAAAGTAATCAATGTCGGAGAGTCGAGTGAATATGATAGTGAAGGTGATGACTTTTAATTATAAGATGTCCAATATTTGAATTTAAAGCAAAAATTAGAATCTTAGTTACTTTATAACATTGTAAAGAATTATTATATTTAACATATACTTCTGTAGCTGTACTTCAAGGGTTTACATTCGTTATATATATATATATATATATATATATATATATATATATATATATATATATATATATTAGGGTGTTCCAAATCTATTTGAGACAAAAAAAAATGTCAAATTTGAAAATACGTACCCCGGCAATTTTTTCCTTTATATAAATGACAAATACCTGCAAAATTTCAGATCGGTCGGACGACGTTTACCTGACCCGCCAGAAGGTCAAAGTTCAGGGATTTTTGAAAAATTCCTTAAACACTGCTGTAACTCTTTAATGGTTGGCCTAGCAAAAAAAATTATTTATTACTTTTTGAAGAACATTAAATTTACTAAAAAAAAGTTCCCTATAGTTTTTTTGTGAAACCAACGATTTTCTTGTTATCAGCAAAAAACCTATTTCTGCCGAGAGGCAATTTCATGAGAGGACGGGTTAAATATCAGGTTGTGGCTTCGTTTCTTTTGAAGCTACAAAAAAAAGGCATATACATCTTTTGTAGAGCATTAAACTTGCTAAAAAAAGTTAATCTTTTTGTAATACCAATAGTTTAAGTGTTATTATTAAAACGGACGCCAAAATATTAAGCGATTTGAAATAAATAAAAGACAAACATATTTTTAATGCAAAATAAGTAAATCTGTGTTTTAATATCAGGTTTAACATTCGTCCAAGGTCTTATATGTTATTTTTTTATACCTGTGAATAGAAAAACAACCTTTGGTCCTCATACATATGACCCCTCTTTACAAAAACCGGTTTGAGGTGGTTATGATAGACAATAGTGTTTGAAGCGAAATGTTCAGTTATTCCGGAATCGTCTGGAAATAAAGAGCGTTTACCAGTTTACCATCTTATTTTATAGTCTTAAGTTATTTTTTCATTTACTATTTTTATTAAAAAGTTAACAGATTTATTATTTTTTTAATTCGTGTATAACGTGAACTCATCTAGAAATGCCACGAAGGGTTTTTCTTATTGTAGAGACGAGTACTCAAATATCTACAACCAAAATTACCATCTAAAGGAGAAGATTTAAAAGTGTTCTTTTATAACACAAGATTTGTGAGACTGACGGTGAATAAAAGTGTGACTTTTGCAATAGATGAGTGTCTAGTATTTTGGAGAAAAGCAAGAGTTCCAACACAGTATAAGTTAAATTGTGAAAAGAAACTCAAAAAGTTGTACCTAGAATGGTGTGATTTAAAAAAAAAGTGAACACAAGAAGAACGAAGTATGCAGAGAGAGAGAGAGAGAGAGAGAGAGCGAGAGAGAGAGAGAAAGCATTTCAAGGGCAACTGGATGATCTATTTCACATAGCCCATGCTGAAGTTGAGTCTGTGATGAAAAATGAAGAAGATCTGGAGTTTTTGAGGTTGCAAAGAGAAAAAGGATGAGTTGGATGTATGTTGGGACGGGATATGAAACGGTATGGAATCTCGAGAGGAGAAGGAAGCTAATCGAAGAGAAAAACTCAATACTTCTTCAGAAATTGCAGGTGAATATTGTTTAATGCCTAATTAAGGTTATTGGGGCTTCTATGTATATTTTTTATTATTAAGTTTTAATCCAGACAGGGAGTTCGCCTTCAGATCCGAGGAGTCACAGCAGGAGGAAGAAAACATAAGTGATGCAGAAATGTATAATTTAAACGCACGCGTAGCTGCTGGTTCCAAAAGAGGAGAAATAACGGCTGCGACAAGTTCCTTTAAAAGGCCTAAACGGGATATAATGACACCAAGACTCGCGTCTACATTTGACAGATGTAAAATTAGCGACAGGGATGCTGTCCACTTGTTATCAGCTTTTTGCGATGCTGCATCGTTAGACATCAATGAGAATTCTATAAGTAGATCAGCCATTAAGAGAAACCGTTTGGATTACCCTGAAAACATTGCTAATCATATTAAACATCAATTTCTTCAAGCAGATGTTGATTATGTTGTGATCCATTGGGACGGCAAAATGCTTCCGACTTTAACAGACAAATCTACTGCAGATCGACTTCCAGTTATCGCGACCACGCAGGATACGGAACAGTTATTAGCAGTTCCTGAATTACCATCATCTGAAGATCATGAAATAGCTTCAGCCGTTCACGAAACTCTTACGGATTGGGGTTTAACTGAGAAAAGTACAAGCGTTTGTTTTTGATACGACAGCGAGCAATACAGGGAAAATAAACGGTGCCTGCGTATTGCTGGAACAAAAATTAAAGAGGGATATTTTGTTTTTAGCTTGCCGGCACCATATCTTTAAGTTAGTTCTTCAGGGGATATTTTTGGAAGCGAATCTATGCACTATGTCAGGACCAGATATTCAGTTATTCAAGAAATTCCAAAATAAGTGGAATAGCATAAACAAAAATGAATTTTCAACATGGACATGAGACAAAGCACTTAAACAAAATTTAAAAGACTCAGCCGATGACATTTTAGCGTTTGCCAAAAGGAGAATCGAAGATAATTTGCCTCGCAGTGACTACCGCGAATTACTATAACTAATAATAATATTTTTGGGAGGAGTTCCACCTAAGGGCATCCGATTTTACCAACCAGGAGCTTATCATTTAGCTCGTTGGATGGCGAAAGCATTATATTGCTTTAAAATTTATTTATTTCATAAGCAGTTAAATTTAAAAGCGCGTGAAGTGGAAGCATTAAAGAGAATTTGCTGATTTGTCATTACTTGCTACTGCGAATCATGGTTCACTGCAGACAATAGCATCAATGCATCACTAAATGACATAAATTTCTTGAAGAAACTAATAAAGTACAAAGAGACTGATAAAAGTATAGCGGAATGTGCAATTAAAAAAATACTAAACCACTCTCAGCGAATCTTTACCTGTGTTCACCATATTTGACGACCGAATCAATGTCACTGAAAAAAATAAAATGGCACAAATACTTCAATCCTTCGGCGAAGATGAAGAAAGTGATACGCCTGTCAAAAAACTAGATTTAAAACCAAAAGACCTTCCCTTATTTCTACAAAAAGATCTTCCAGCAGATTTGATAACACCTCTAGCGATTACGACCTTAATCTTAGGTCGGGCGCAATGCAAATCCTAACACGATCGGGCGCAATTCATCTGACAGATTAATGTATACAATTAATGCAATGTAGGTAAAGAAAAACGTTTCAAACTTAACTTTTCACTTATATTTGCGTTTATTTATGCTTTCAGATAACGTTTGAATATTTCTTTGCAGTTTTCATTTACAATTTTGAATAAATCATCAAATTGTTCCAAAAAAAAACTTTTCTCAAAAACATAACTCAAAATTCACTTTAACTTTATAAAAGAAGTCGACATAATCATAAAAATCAAAAAAATAAAAACAATGAAAAGTTATTCATGAGCTAGGTTGAGACACTATAAAAGCTGAATCATAACATCTTGGCATACTCCAAACAGAATACTTCAACATTTCATTTGACGACATTTGGAACACCTCTTTCTCTGTCCGTCGTGGCATGCAGGTGCAGGCATATCCTGATGTTGTGAGGTAGGCTGGAACTCACGTAGTTCGTTTTGTAGTTGAATAGACATTCACCTTGTTTGAATGCTCCTTCTTTGGAGTTGTTCCAAAAACAGCTCTTCGCATAGATCTTTTAAACAACTTCGCCTTATGCTGGTGTTTGAACCGGGATTGTTATTGAAGACATATATCACTTCTGCATTAATACCTGCTATACTTAGTAGTGCAAAGAAAACCACCATCGACCATCTTCGTACATTTCTAGCGCACAATTTGTCAACTACATCGACTCCAGATTTGGTGGCGTTATAGTCCAAAATCATTTGTGGTTTTTGTGTGACTGCATCAACTTGGTCGTCATCGTGCATGCTTGAAATTAGAAGCACATTTCTCCCTTTTTTCGGCACAAATGACACAAGTGAGCAGTTCCTTGTAAAACCGAAATGACTACTATTTACAGCCCTAGATTTTGTGTTCACAAATTCAGGAGGGAGCTGGCGTTTGTTTTTTCGCAAGGTTCCCAACAATGACAACTTTTTTGCTTTGAAACCCTGCACTAATTCGTAACTGTTTAACCAGTTGTCGCACGTTATGTTACGTCCTGATCCATACAACGGTTGCACAATTCTCATAACCACGTCTTGCAGCTTACTGCTTATCACAAAGGGACATTCTGGTTGTTTTCCTGCATATACATCTAAGTTATGTGTGTAGAAGATTTTGGAATCAACGGAAGCATAAATCGTGATACCGTACTTATTGGGTTTTGAACGGATGTACTGTATAAATGAGCATCTCCCACAAAACCCCTCTAGCTTTTCATTTACAGTAACATCTTTTCCAGTTGAGTAACTCTTTTGACAGTTCGTTACATACAGGCCAAAAATTTCGCGAACTGCTTCTAGTTTATCGCATTGTTTTCTCTGATCTCGCGTATTTACCTCATCCAAGCGAGTACACTTCACAAGGAACTTGAAACTTTTCAAGTTCATTACCAAATGAAAAAATTGTACACCAAAACCATCTTCACTCCATAACTCTTCTAACGACTGCCTATTGCTCTTTAGAACGCCTGCAAGGTAGAGCAAGCCAATAAAACTGCGAAATTCAATCAAAAGATTATGTGCTCTCCTTCTGATTCTAGCTGAAGGATTTACTTCTGACCATTTAGTTCCATCCTTAGCTACATAAAATTCTTGACCAGCCGTTTCGTCTTCATCAGAGCTCTCACCGTCTTGGTCAGTATTAGAATTCTCTTCTCTTTCTTTTACATTTTCTTCAGTATCAATGTCGGACTCGTCATCTCCATTGTTCTCATTAGCCAGTATTTCGTCTTGACCCCACAAAATAAGATGGATTTCCACCAAATCTGCAGGGTTCAGCAGGCCAAACTTTTGAGGAGGAGGTTCTTTTGATGTTGAAGCCATTGGGGTAGTAGACTGCTTTGATAAAGAAGTCATTCCTTTCAGAAACATAAAAATAAAATAATCCTATTACACGAACGGGCGCAATAATCTGACAGATTATTATTTGTATCTCACAGAAAATAAAGGTCAATATTACTAAATTAGGGACTAGAACTTGTTTCACATGCTATTTTAGGTTTAAAAAAAGAAATATAAACAAAAAAAAGTGAAAATTCGAAAATCAAAAATACTTACACGATCGGGCGCAATTCATCTGAGAGATTAATGCACCCCTCACGACACTCAGCGGAGGAGACAGGAAGCTACTAGGAGACTCACTCCATTCCTCTCCGATCTCTCTGATTGGTGCAAAAAAAAAACTCGTGACTTCATCTCACAGATTAGTTGCGCCCAACGGAAGGTTAAAGAAGCTAAACATCAGTACAGCGTTTTTGAGTATGGACGCAGGCGATTGGGACAATAACGATCACTACAAAAGAGGACAGAAAATAGTAGCCTCTTTAAAAGTTGTTAATGATATTGCACAGCGAGGCATTAAGCTTATGACAGACTTCAAATCGAAAATGACCAGAGACGAAGAGCAAAAACAATATTTATTACAAGTAAGAGCAACATTTAAAAAAAAGATTTATCATAATTCGTAATTGTTCCCAGAACATATCCTTCAGCCCACAAAGCGATAATGAGCAAATCCTTCCTTTGAATATCCTCGCGGACCACATAATTTAAAATTATAATAAAACATACTATTGTAAAAAAAAAAAAATATATGTAGTAAGCCTAACTAAAAGTGCTTTTTATTGATCTTAGTAACGAAGTGGTTGCTTTTTAAAAAATTCTGATTATTGAAACATGTCAAAAAATGCAATCAATTTGTTTATGGCTTCAAAAGTTATGAAGTTACAACCCATTTTAACAGTTTATTACATAATAACACTTAAACTATTGGTATTACAAAAAGATCGTAATTAACATTTTTTAGCAAGTTTAATGCTCTACAAAAGATGTATATGCCTTTTTTTGTAGCTTCAAAAGAAACGAAGCCACAACCTGATATTTAACCCGTCCTCTTATAAAAGTGCCTCTCGGCAGAAATAGGTTTTTTGCTGATAACAAGAAAATCGTTGGTTTCACAAAAAAACTATAGGGAACTTTTTTTTAGTAATTAAAAATTATTATTAATTATAATAATTTTTTTTAGTAAATTTAATGTTCTTCAAAAAGCCTTCAATATTTGTTTTTGCTAGGCCAACCATTAAAGAGTTACAGCAGTGTTTAAGGGAATTTTTCAAAAATCGCTGAACTTGGACCTTCTGGCGCGTCAGGTAAACGTCGTCCGACCGATCTGAAATTTTGCAGGTATTTCTCATTTATATAAAGAAAAAAATTGCCGGGGTACGTATTTTCAAATATGAAAGTTAAAAAACTTGGACCACCTAATATATATATATATATATATATATATATATATATTGTCAGGGTATTTTGAACACCCTGTATACGTATTGGGTAATTTTGTTTGTAGTCTTATGCACTTAGTTAGATTCCGTATATACATTTTTTTTATGTCAAATTATGTTTTATAGTAAATTTGTTTTAACGTGTGTAGCGACCTTTAGGGATGGTAGGTGTATGGTGAGCTTTAGTTTTTTTGTTTGTGAATTATTTTTCCGTAATTTATGTTGTTTTTCCTTATTATTCCTCGTTTATAGAAGTTTGATTAACGCTTATTTGTAAATAGTTGTCTATAAGTTTAATTAGGGTTTATTTCGTTTGATTTCCTTAAAAAATTAAGTAATTTAAATAAATAGTGTAGATTTATCTGTGTATGATGTCATGTTGGCGACATATAGACGAGTAGTTATAGTTGTTCAGTGTAATAGTGAATATGCGGGTTTTGAGTCATAAAGATTGCATGTGGGCCTTATTGTTCGTACTTTAAGGTAAACATAGAGATGCTGTACACGTTACTTTTGCTGACGTTTGAGATTTTGGAAATTACCGAGTCCTTACGGACGAAAACGAAATTTATGTATTGGGGGTACTAAATCTTCCCTTTCCGTTTTTTTAATTGGTGGAATTAAAGTAGATAAGATTTTTTGTGAGTAGTGGGATGCAAAATCAAAGATGGATTTTTGTGAATAATTTTTGGGAGTCTGAAATTGATTGCGTTTTCGAGTAGTATTACGGTGCCGCTGGTTACGCTTTAAGGGGTGGTTTAGAACGTTGATATTTTGGACCTTGTGGTGTTTAACGAACGTACTTTTGTGCAGTAAGGGTAGTTAAGCTACTTCTGAAGAAGACCTGTAAAAGGGATTTTATTAAAATTGTTCATTCACCAGAGGATTATACCTAGTGCCGATTTCGGTTTTACGTAAAGTTACCTAGAGGACATCGTCGTGTTGTATTAGTGCTTCAGTGACCTCTTTGGTTTTTCTCGCTTTTGCGGATTTATTTAACATTAACGTTCTTGCTGTGCCACCGATTTACCGTACAAAGCGTGTGTAAAGATAAAGAAACTTTCGCAGTATATTAAAATTTATAGTTATTTAAACAAATTATCAACATTTTGGATTATTAGTGGAAATAAAACCAATTAAAAGATTTAAGTTAACAAGAAAGTTGAACGCTCAAATTATTATTATTTTAAAAGAAGTTTTGAATTTATGCAGTAACATTTTAACTAGTTTAAATCAAGAAATTGTTTGTGTATCATAGAACAATAGTCAACAATTTTATTCATTATTTTGCCAGACCAGGAAGATTTCATTTCCGTTATAGCAGTAACCGACCACCTTTATCATTTGTTGTAACATAGGAGAGGTGTAATTCTAGACTTTAAGGTAATATAACATTGTGTTTTTTTTATTGAATATTTCAAGATTTTTGTGTTGCGAATTATTTTTTTTTGTGTTGATGAAGGTTTGAAAGCGGGGTCGTATTTTTTTTATTTTTTTTTTTTTGTAAATTAAGTTGTTTTAAATTTATTTAGTGTAACTAATTGTAGTTCTGACGCTCCGCCTTCACCTTTTGTTATTTATTTTAGTATTAAAGGGCAATTGACCTTATTGTAGTGTGGGTATATTATTCGCGAATTATATATATATATATATATATATATATATATATATATATATATATATATAGGTTAAATCATTTAGACTGGCGTAAAAGCAGTATTCTGATCAGACATCTGTCGCCTTTTAAGCATTTGTATTTTTTTTTGTTGATACGCATTATCGTATGTTTGCATGTTAGGTTTTATAAATGTGTTTTAATTATGTGGAAACCCTTTTGTGTTACATAAAAGTTTTTTTTGCAAATTGCAAGTTACCGGTAATTTAGTTTTAACGTAACGAGGTTAGTTTTTTTGTTTTATTGAGTAATAGCGTTGATAATATTTAGTATTTTATCTGATTTTTTTTAGTTGTGTATTAATTCAGTTTAGAGTTCATTCTATAGATTTTTTTTTGTTTTGTTTTGATTATTATTGAATGCCTTATTATTTACACTGAGGTGTATTAACGTAACGTTATTGAGTGTTTATCACGCTTTTGTTTGACAAGCGTGTAGTGTTTTTGAAGCCCTATTTCAGGTGGTTTGCTGAGTTGCTGTCCAGCACACCTGGGATTGATTGCGGATAGGTAAGCGTATGTTTTTTGTATGTTTGGACACGCTATGTACTCGTAATTTTGGCACGACGACCCTTATTTTGACTACTAAACATTCTGGCGCCCTTAACCGAATTGATTTTGTCTTCATCCCCTATTGTGACTTACGTACGTTTTACTATTCTGGATGCGCAAAATTTTTCAACATCTGACCTACACTGGTTAGTCGGGGAAAAAGGCCAATTTTATCTGTAATCCCGTTCTACCACCCGTTTATACCGTTACAATATATATATATATATATATATATATATATATATATATATATATATATATATATATATGAGATTTTTAAAATCGGTTATATTATTAACTAATAATAAATCTCATTTTTAACATCCAATACAGTGTATTTATTTATGACAAGATCAGTTATTTATAAGTGGCTTCGATAACCAAATTACAGTCTTGACTTTTTTGACGCAATGATATCTGTCGGCTAAAAACGATCCTCCGCAATTAACTAAACTTTTCGCACTTCATTCGGGTACTGCCTACTGTTAGCTAATTCGTTTCTTATTAAAAATTATTGATATAATTTTGTTGACCCGATCTCGCTTCTGATAATCGTTTACAGTTGTACAATATATTTTTATCACTACTCATACTCGGTGGACTTTACATGCCAGAATAAGTGCGAACAGACCTTAAACGAAATTCGACTTTATTTATACGAGTGGTTGGGGATTTTTAAGACCTTTAGGATATTCGAACAATAATTTTATTTAAATTTGACAGCGCGGCTTAAATTTGAAAATAATCTAGAAACATTGACGATGTTTTGTTGGTATTCAAAATTTCTAACTATATGAACCAATAACGACATACGTTTTTAAAATCTTAAACCATGCTTTACTAAAAGATGCGTCATAAGACACCTCTCGCCGGCCCGACTTTACAATTTATTTTACTGACTACCAATTTGGTAGTACCATTGACTAAAAATCATTAGTCAATGGTAGTACCAAAGAAATAAATCTAGCGAATTCTAGCGACTTTTTCATTGCAATGTTGAGAATTTAAATATTATACAGTTGGCAACCCTGATCCACGGCAGATGACCGTCATCAATAATTTGTGACAGCTTAAAGCACAATGTGCCAAAATTTTAACAAACTTAAATAATTCCATTTAATTAAAAAAGAACAATAACTAGTAATAAAGGAATTTGTATAACATTAAATTCAATTTTGTGCAGAAAAAATAGGGTTTGAGTTCACAAACGGCATTGAATAATAAAGGAAGGAAGGATGTAGATATAAATTAAAATAAAATTTGAAATATTAAATAATCGCTTTTTTTCCAGTACCCAGTAAGCAAAACGTAACTTTATGGATTTTATAAAGAGATAAAAGTGTTGCTTTTGTTTTTATAACAAAATAACATTACATATGAATAAATTGAAATTTATGTACTAAAATCCTCTTTCGTACTTAGTGTCTTATTTACATTTATTTAGATCATTAATCTGACTTTACCAAAGTCTCATTTACGCAGCTTAATTTATAAAGTTGTGGATTTATAGTGGAAGTTTCGGCAAAGTTGTTTTATCTTTACGGCTGCGTTATTTTGTGCTTAGTAAGCTTTATTGCGTCTTACTTTTAAGACGAGGCGTAAGGAAGTACACCAAACCAAAGAACTCGATAATGTCCAAATTTTCTTAATAAATTTTTGTTTATATTCCGTAAATAAAAAACGTATTTCAGTTTTTCGCATATTTGTCATACGGATAGAGATGAAATGCGTCCACATGTTTGTATATGATAATATATTTTCTTTCTATTTGAATCGGGCTTGCGTTTTATTTTCATTTTTAACTCATTTTTTTCCTATTCCTTTTGTATCCCGACAAAGATTTATACCTGCTGTCATGCAGAACCTTTTATATTAGGATATTTTTCAGCTCCTGAGTTAATATAAAGTGAAAGATTTAGATGCTTTTAAATAATAAACTTAATTAAAGGATTATATATGTTTTCTAACTTTTTTAGATACTGACACTTTATGAAAATTTATAGTAATTATAATGTACAAAAATTATCTTAATTTCAATATTTTAATCCAAGAACAACAAACTAAATAAGGACCAAAAGATCACTTCAACGGGATAAAGTAATTACCTTCGTTTTTCTGCTCGGTTGCATCGGAATAAATATTCTTTTAGATCGTGTACAATAACTTACTAAACTTGTACCTATAAATCGGTCATCTCGAATACTGGTTAGAGACTCAGCTCGATTTACAGAAGAATGCTTTGTTTTTATTCCCTTCAGATTTTAGTTTTGCAACGTTTTTTTTTCAATAGTCAACTATCACTTTTGAAATCAAATACCGCATAAATTTAGCGGCGATATTTTATTCGACGTATTTTCAACAGGACTGTTTCTCTTTATGTCCCTTACGTGACGATATTGCATTGAAATATACTGGGGGTTACTGAAAACAATATTCATAAATGACTTATCTTACAGACGTTGACATTAAATGTGGATAGAAAGCTTAATCAAGTAAATGCTCTACCACGTTTGTTCAATGAATCAAATATGAATAACTAACATTCATCTGCACACTATTTTAATTAACGTAAAAATGGTATTTAATTTAATTTAACTACAAATTTGCGAAATCAAGCTCTTCATTGCCGAGAAAACGACAGTTAGTGCATTCATTACCGACTTAAATTGTCCGTAAACATGGAATCCAAAAAAATACAAATAAAAATTGATTCGTAACAACGCAATGAATAATGGTCGAATATACAAGGTAAGTGATTTATACGGTCGGTTACAAGTCGTGCTCATTAATTTTTGATGAAAATGTAGCATAATTTATAAATTTTTGCAAACCGGTATACTTCCGATTATTCCAGAACTTCTATACTTTAAGTAGAATCGTACACTTTTTTTTGTACAGCTGGATTCTATTCCACATTTTTTGAAATATTAAAATTTTGTAACTATACTTTGCAGCATCGTTAAGAAATACAAAAGACAAAAACCTTCATGCTTGAGTCAATGCAATTGTAACCCGTGTTAGGTTATCCACGATTTTTTACCATAGACACATATATTGTCTATAAACATTTACAGAAAATTGTGCATATAAAAACAGTAGTAGAAAAGGGCCCTAATCTGCCAAAAGCGCTACTAAGTGGGATCGAGTTCAGCCAGTTCTTTTTGAACCTTCATCGAGCCCTGCATCTTTAGTGTTTAAAATTACATACGGATTTTCACGCAACACCAAAGGTTAGGACTCAGCACTTTATTATCTAGAAATAAGCAGTGATACCTACTGAATTAAACCCAGACGCAAAAAAACGGCCGCTTTAAAATGTTAAATCTTAAATAACTTTTTTATTTTTGGCACAGATTAATTCACATCAATCAGATTTCCGAATAATGCTGGATTTATACAGCGTGTGGCTAAATACAACGTTCGGATGTCACTCAAAACTATCCTGTATGCATTTTTGTTCATTCATTTTGATATTGTAACGTGCACAAAGGTACTGATGCCCAAACTACGTGGTGTGTCTTGACCCCTATTACGATAACTCAGCTCAGCACTTGGATGCGTGGGCGTGTGGTTGGCGTAGAAATACAATAACAATTTAAAAAGGGCACCAGTTGGTTTGCCCTCAAACCAAGAAAAGGACCAAGCCACAATTAAGACTATAGTCTAAAGTGGGAGGCATGTGTACCCCATGTGAACCGGGGAGGTACCACCACCTTTACCATGGGCTCCTTAATATTTGGTCTCTGATTTTCTGAGGTCGGTAAGGGCTACCGGTCACCTTTTCTTCATCCTTAATTTATTCTAATCCTTATTCTCCCTCGCTGTCTTCCTATCGGATTAACAGTCCAAAATTAAGAGTTAAAAAAAAATGGCTGTGGTTTCTAAGGTAATAAATGCCGGGCGCAAAATCCTGCACCATTCGGATGTCCGGGGAGAGCAGGGCCCAAGCGACTTTCGATATAAAGGAGGCGTATATGTCTATATCAAGGACAGCATTGTTTGCAAGAGGAAAAAATTCGACGTGATTTGGTTTAAACATTCTGGTCCTAAATATGTGAAATTTTACTGTTGCATTCATAGATCTCCTAAGTACAATAACTTTCAAGACTTCAAATAATTGCCTTCAAGCTGGTCATAGTGCAGAAACATTTGCTATTGCTTCTGATCTCACACAAATGATTTCTGAACCCGCAAGAATCCCTGATAACCCTAGCCATACTCCACATCTTCTAGATCTCTTTCTTACACCAAACCCATTTGTTTATAAAACTTCAGTTCTTTCCCGTCTTGGTCTATCTGACCATTGTCTAATAGAAATAATATCTATTGTCCCTAATTCCTCTGTTGTTCGCAACACTAATAAGACCTTGTGGTGTTTTAAGTCAACTACATGGAGTGATTTACGAGACCTCTTAGCAACCTTTCCACGGCATGAGTATTGTTTTAAGTCCTCCTTTTCTTTGGACATTGCTCTTTTAGTATCTGACGTCATCCTCATGCGCATAAAGTTATACATTTCCAAAAAACAGAATCGTATAGGTCATTCAAGTTCCTAACCCTGGTTCAATAAGGCTAGTGCTGATGCAATATCTTTGAAAAATAAATCTTATATTAGACGAAAATTTAATAAAACGGCCGAGAGTCATACAGAATAGGTTGGTGCAAGAAATATCTGCAAAACTGTCATGACTAACGCTACAAATATGTTTAAACAACGAAAATGCAATGAATTAGCTACATCTTCGTTGCGCAGTCGTAAATTTTGGTCTTTAGCTGAATCCATTAGTAAAAACTTTGGTACATCTTTTGACGGATCTGTAGTTGCTGATTCTGTAGATAAAGCCAATGTTTTTGTGGATTTATTCAACTCTTCTTCATACGCTATGAAACCGATTCATTTTCAGTATAAGCTCCTAGAATCAATAGGCTTAATCTCAATAAAGTGACTGGCACAGACGGTATCCCAGATATTGTCTTAAAAAATGTTGCCTCGAACTATTACCAGTCCTATCTAAGCTCTATTCGATCTCTATGTTTTCTGGGGAATCTCCTTCATCATGGAAGTTAACAAATGTTCAACCTATTCCCAAAAAAAGGCGACTCACTCGAACTACCGACCAATTGTCATCACTCCCATTTTGTATAAAATCATGGAAAAAGCCACCAATCGGCAACTG
This sequence comes from Vesta saturnalis, assembly GCA_036346205.1. Lineage (NCBI taxonomy): Eukaryota > Metazoa > Arthropoda > Insecta > Coleoptera > Lampyridae > Vesta > Vesta saturnalis. The sequence continues at coordinate 4,726,882 of JARFJB010001278.1, forward strand.
TTCTCGTTCCTTGAAACTAAGAAACTCCTTAGTGACCACCAATATGGGTTTACGCAAAGTCGTTCAACAGGTGATCTTCTTTCATATGTGGCCCAAGTTTGGAATAACACATTAGAACAATCCGGTGAAACAGTTGTAGTCGCTTTAGATATCTCAAAGGCATTTGCCCAAGTTTGGCATAAGTGTTTACTTGCCAATCTCACGTCGTTTGGGTTAAATGATACGCTCATCAACTAGGTTTCTAGTTTCCTTGATAAAAAAGGACTACATGTCGTAGTTGAAGGCTGTTTTTCAAAAGAAGTTAGCATTAACGCGGGCGTGCCACAGGAATCAGTTACAGCGCTTACACTTTTCCTGTTATACATAAATGACCTTATTTCTTCAACAATGAATACGACCCATTGCTTTGCTGACGAAAGGACTCCTCATTTTAGTTCATCTCAGCCTACTCATAATGGTAATCTACCTTCTATGTCTCAAGACATTAAAGCTGGAATGGCAAATTCAATCAACAAAGACATTCAATATATTCTAGAATGGGGAAGCAATAATCTAGATAAATTTAATTCTAACAAAACTTAGTGTTGCCTTGTGTTCGCCAAAAAAGATCATTTCCTGTTGTAAGTATAAATGGGTCAGATCTTAAGTTTTCTCTATTACTCTGTTGACAATGACTGTATCTTCAAATCTATCATGAATTAACCATCTTCTGTTAGCTACCAAAACAGCTGCTCATAAAATAGGCTTTTTGTATAGATCTAAGAAGAACTTTACCTCCCGACAACTCTTTCTGCTGGATAAGGCCCAAATTTGACCTCGTCTAGAATATAATTCTCACCTCTGGGTTGGTACTCCCTCGATATCGTTAATTGTATGCAAAAGAGAGCGAGCGACCCGTCTACACGGCTTCTAAACTCTGGAATGATGTTCCTAGTACCAGTTTTCCTGTCACTTATATGAAAAAATTTAATTTAAGGTAGCTGTTCATAGGAATATCTTGGCAATTCAATGTCCCTCTATCCATCTTTCTAAGTTCTGAGGGCTTTAGCACGATAGGCCAAATTTAGCCTGTTCAGGTACACAATTATTTAAAAAAACAGTTAAAATAGAGTCGAAATGTTGGCCTGAAAGAGGACAGGTTAATTAAGAATCCTTGACAATATTACACATAAGGCAAAGAAATACTGGTCGTCCTAGACAATTCTTTATTTCTTACAGAACTCAGCCTAAATAGAAAAAAATCAATATTCCCCTATAAGACCAAACTTGTACAAGTAAATCAAAATCACACTGACTATCAGTAATAATAACTAGGTCACAATAATCATAAATCTACGGCATGAATAATAAATCAATTGAAATTATATTTAATCGTTTATAATAATAAGTAGTCCTCAATCCGTAATAATAATAAATCACTTATCTTTTTAATGAGTGACATATACTAAAAAAAATTCTAATAAAAATGAATTAACTCAAAGAGCAGTGTCAGACATCCAGCAGGAGACGACGTTGAAAACACAAGAAAAAAACAATCGGGACATAGAACGGTTAAGCGCAAAAAAATTATAAGGTTCTAGGAAGAGCTCTCCTTAAAACGCTAGTAAACAAACATGACCAGCTAGGCGTTTATTACTGTTTAAACTCAACCAAGAAAATTATATCCGCGCAAATCCTATACTAGCCAGATGACCACAAATAAGGCTAATTAATTTGATAAAATAAACTACACAGCGTACGACCGAACTATAAAGCAGCCCAAAAAGGTATCTAACTCATATAATATTGGCACAGTTAGTGATTAAATTCTTAAAACAAAAACCCTAAAATTTAGTAATAATCACAATGATCCCCAGATGTGACATTATGTCACTATACAACATCTAAAATTCAGCGGCTGTAGGCCTTACCCACTTACAGGTACATTCACCATATAGTTAAATTCCCGGCTATTATTATTTTTATAAATCGAAGTAAAGACTAGGTTTATACACATAAAGCAGTAAGCAAAAAATATCAACAATACAACTAAACAAGCATACATTAAATGTCAAACATGGATCACCCTGTATAAAGATGTGTAGTTACGGAAGCGTAGTTCAAATGTAATAACGGTAACTTCATAAGGATATATAAAATTTTACAGCTGTTTACGATACAGTAAGAATTTTTAATAATGGTGCACACGGTATAATTAGGGCAGAACCGAAGATGGTTAGGAAATTCCAGCAAGAACACCTTTCGTAAATAGTGTACTAAATAGTTTTTATTAATCCAAGGGAATAAATAAAAGTTTTAGGTGTGTACCGTTCCTACAGGTCACTAATCAAGGCAGAAGTAAAACAAATATCTTTTATAGTTATATTGAGCACCCGTAAGCAGTTGAACGAAAATCAACTTTTGTTAACAATTCGTCGAAGTAGTAACTAGAAGTGAGTAGTACCCACTGCGATTACGGTTGTCGTAGTTGACTATTAATTGCTCCAGGGCTCATAATAAACAAAATTGAAATCACCAGTAACTTTGATTGTGTCGGGAATACCCAAATGTCTTATGTGATTTAACCTCGATGTTTTAGGTAGAGATCGAGCAAAAATGATAAAAACCCTTGAACTATCTTCGTTGTAGAGTCATCGTAAGCCACCGTTTCTCACTCTAGTGATCAGTACTGGGGAAATGTACTGCCAGCATACCCATGAATCCCAGTTTGGAAAAGTATTCACATACATGTGAAAAATCGATTACAGCGTAACACATAGAAAGAACAAAAAAAAAACCTGAATAATTCAACGTCTTAGTTACGAGACTAGCAGTAGTTGTGAAAACTAAATATATAAGTAATAACCTGAAGGATGTGGTAACATTATGTAGACATACCTCCCAAACGAGAGATCATATAGATTGTAAGGGAACATATCCGTAAAAACCGAAAGTCTAACTTTTAATCAGTATAATATTCAAAAAATTTTTGAAATTAACACCAGCTTAAGCTGAGATGTAACTTACAATTTTAACTTTGTAAAATTACAGAAAAATTTCTAAAACTTTGTTTTCTTAAACGCTAACTAGACAAAATAGCGTCACCTAGAAAAAGACCACACGATCTTTTTTAAAGTTCTCTTTTTCTTCAAACGTCAGTACACATAACATTTAGTGATGCAATACAAGATACTAAATTGACATTTTGTCATATATATATATATATATATATATATATATATATATATATATATATATATATATATAATATATATATATATTAATAAATTACCCATAATATACGCTGTGAAAGCTGGATACTCAGGAAAATGGCAGAAAACCCAAATGGGATAGGGTAAAAAGCGAAGACATAAGAGAAACAACCCAACAAGAACCAATAAGGGAAAAGAAATAGCTAAATTGGTATGCGAATATACTAAGAATGGGGCCGAACAGAATTTGGAGAAGAGTAATTGATGCGGAAAAACCAACAAAAAGACTTAGAAGGAAGTGGATGGAACAGATCAAAGAAATATGATTAGAAAGGGGGGGTAAAAATAGAAGAATTGAAAATAATAGCGAGGGACAAGAACAGATGAAACAATTGGATGCGGGACTAGTGACCACCATCCGACGCCCGAAAAGGTATTAAGGATTAGAGAAGATGATGAACTTTAGCGACTATAAAGTGACAGAGGCCCTGTGTGCAGCAGAACTACCAGCAAACAAACTGATATCAAAACAACGTCACCCATACTACGCTCACGTAGTACGATGCGTCAATAAAAGTCTTTAAGTTAAACATAAATAGATATTTTCATTTTGTTAAATGAAAATGAAAATCACAATTACTAAATGAAGCTTTTTCCAAATCAAAACCGCTGCTGGACGTCATGTATGAACTAATATCCGTATTTAAAAATCCCTCATTTTGTTTCGAATCTTTACTAATGTCTATTCCATGCTTGATATTCCACAACAATTTTATCTTGGACACTTTCGGAGTAGATTTTTCCATGCTTATTATCACGCCGTTTAACAAAGGCTTCATATTTGGCTGTATAAATACCACATGACTTGGTTGGGAACAGATCGGAGAGCGCTTCTTTGGCTGCTGCACTGATTTCTGGAGGCGTACATGGCATTTCGGAATGAGATATGACGAAAACTCTACAAAATATCCCCAAATAATTATAAAAAACTGACCAAATTGCAAAAAAATAGTTACACATTTCGATAACGCTTACAGTTTCTACTAATATTAACTTTTTTAATTTACATTAGTGTTTTATTTTCTGGAATCCGTAGCTACGCACGTCTAACATTTTGCAAAGCAACCTATACAAATCCAGGTTAATGGTAGACCCTCGTTTCGCGAACAATTTCTCTTAAAAATAACGGGCCTAGGTTGGGTTTGAAGTACAAATAGCATATTTGATCGCTGGCAAACTTAGAGATTCGACAAAAAAGTATCACTTTAGCTCCGTATAAAATAATATACTATTTCGACCAATTGCAGAATTTATATTTATAAAAAAGCTTGAGATTTTGTGTAGACCTCGTTAATATTGTACGCAGTGTTGCCACGTCTAAATTTTATACCTAGAATTAAATTACAATTAAATCTGCCAGAAGTAGAGTTGCCTACCAACCAATACGTAAAACTCTCGAAGCGAAAAATCATATGTAACTATAAAACCATAACAATATTTCGATTCGTTGCAAAGTTATGAATTTTTGAAAAAGCAATTGCGTTTTATTTCTTTGCATGTTCTTTAATTTTGACATGTGCAACAATTAAGAGTGCCATGAAAACCAAAAAAACTGTTGCTAAGAGTTAAAGATTAATTCTCTCTATTTATTGTTTGACAGCTGTTTTATTGTCGAAAATGCTAAAGTCTTAGCTTTTTTTAGAAATTATCAATATGTCGCGAAAAGATTAAATGTCAGTCGTTCTGAATTGAGCAACAATTTAGGGAAACTAGCAGCAATAAACTAAAGTCTAGCAGCGATCGAAAACGCAAGACTTCCGATGATGACAACAGGTTTATTGTTTTGACTGCCTTAAGAAATCGACACAACATCAGTGGAGACCAAAAATCAACTTCGTGAAGTCACCGGGTGGCAATATTTGAATTTGCTCGTCAACATCTTAGTTGGAATGATGGCCAATGGAAAAACGTTGTGTTTACGGATGAATCACGATTTTGCGTGTATTCTCCGGATAGCAGGCAGCGCGTTTGGAGGCGAACAGATAAAAGATTTGTGGAGTGTACTTTTAGCCTCCGTCTTTCTCATAGAGGAGGATAGTTATTGGTATGCGCCGGAATATCAATGGAAACTCGTACTGAGCTGGTTTTTGCTGAAGATGGAGCGCTGACAGCACGAAAGTACATTAATGATATTTTAGCAGACCGCTTTGGATTGGACGGAAGTTGGATTAGAGAAATTAAATTGGCTCTCCGGATGAAAATCCTATAGAGCATGTCTGAGGCTACCTAAGTAGACCAAAGGATATCATTTGAAATTACTGTAACCACATTCAAGATGTAGATTTAAGACCATTTGTGATAAAAGCGCCTTATTTCAAGATACAACCAGTTTCTACCAACAGGAACTCAAATGCAGAAACAAAATTCTGAATCAAGATGTTGAATTCTGCACAAGAGCCACGCAATAAGAAGTAGTAGGTTTTCACCAGCGACAATGCCATTCATATTTCTAATAAGCAAAATTTGTGGGTTTTCCCAGTGACCAAAGCCCAAAAAGTAATTCGCCACCGGCTGTTGATTAGCCTATTTCCACAGTTATTGCTTTTATAGCGCGACGTTGCGGAAGTGGAATCTGCTTCTGTAATCAAGCTTAATCCTGAGAAATACCGAGTCCAATTCACATGTTACGATTTTCCCCAAGCACTTCACTACTCTCAGATTCGTACTTTGGTACATTTCACTTAAAAGTCTGACACCTTTAACTCTGAGCCACTGAGCAATCCCTATATATATATATATATATATATATATATATATATATATATATATATATATATATACTGTGACATAAAAAATGCAACACCAAGACGGCGTTGGAATTTTTGGACCAAACTTGGCAGAAATGTTTAACTAGTCAAATGTAGTAATTGACTAAAATTTCAAATAAATTAAACAAAAGATAGACATTTTTTAATAATGTGTTGGACCACCTCTATTAGTTTCACACTCCCGCACCCTTCTTGGCATGAATTCCAACAGGTAGTCGAGGTATTGCATCCCAGGTAATCTGTAATTCATGCCGGCGAGCTTCTAGTGTCTGTGGAGGATTGGCTAATTGCTTGGGTCTTCCACCCATCATATCCCACACATTTTCGATGGGCGAAAGGTCGGGAGATCTGGGTGGCAATGGCAAGATATTGACGTTAGCCTCATCATAGCGCTCCATAGAATGCCTAGCAATGTGGGGACGGACATTATCTTGTTGGAAATTCGGGTCTTCCAACTCCTGGAGGAATGGAAGGAGGGGCCCTATCACTTCATCAACATATCGGTGGGCATTCATATTGCCTCGGATGAATATCATAACCCCCACAGTGTAGTGCACATGCCGTTCAACGGAAAACTGCACATTGCGACGTTCTCCACGTCTACGTCTGACCCTCATGCAACCATCGTGCATTCCCAAGCAGAATCGTGATTCACCACTGAAAACCACCCTATGCCATTCCACATTCCAATCCAGTCGCAAGGTACACCACTCCAAACGTTGCTGTCGATGACGAGCCGTCAGCGGAAGCACAAGGTGTGGTCGATATGACTGCAAGCCAAAAGCTCTAATTCGACGGTAAACTGTGCGAAGGGTTACAGGACGTCCTTCGTTTCTAAACAATTGACCGGCAATTGATTTTGTACTCGAGAATCGGTCTCTGAATGCCATTAATCGGAGATGGCGGTCCTGGATCACATTTGTCTGTCTTGGCCGTCCAATTCCTCTTCTATGACGTTCTTCACCTTCTCTATACCATGAGATTGATAACACCGTACTACAGAGGATTGATTACGGTTAAGACAATTAGCAATTTCTGTGAATGAAAATCCCCCTTGACATAAGTCAAGAATGCGACTTCAGTCGAATTCACTAAGTTGTCGATGATTTTCACGTTGACGCACTCTAGACATAATCGCAGCCTCAAAATGCAAGGAACACAAAAGCAAAAGAATTGGAACCAAAAACAATGCCGAAATCGAATATCTCAAGAAGTACACCCAATAATTTCGATATTTACGTCAAGTTTTCCATGGCTACAGTATTATTTTGAATGAAATTTTAATCAATTACTATATTCGACTAGTTAAACATTTGTGCCAAGTTTGGTTCAAAAATTTGCCATCTTAGTTATAAATGACCCGTCTCTAACTTATGACCTACAGCCTCTTGAGCATAGAAGTTTTGATTCTTTTCTTGTTCTATCGCCATTACAATGGCAAGTTTGTCTTCAAAATACAGTCCTTAATACCTTCGCAGGCCATTTTCGTTAGGAACACTCGCTTTGCCTATTCACACCATAATTACGCACTCAAAATTCCATTTTGTCACACTAACCCAGTTCCGTTTTTCCTCCAAACTTTAATTTAAGCAAATTTAAGGTAGCCATTCAGAAACATTTCTCGGCAGCCTAACAATATCCCTAATCCCCTCCCAGTGTTCCTGAGTCCTTTAGTACCTTCGGCAAATCTTAGACTGTCATGGAATACTGTTAGTAAAAAAAAACTTAGGAGGGAACTGATATTAAACTGAATTATTGTTAAACATAATGGCCTTATTGAACTACTACTTCAACCCAAATATTTTTTCTAACCTTAAAACAATAAAATGGCGCTTTGTATGATTATTAAATGAATGTATGGTAAAAATGTAAAGTTTCACGATTGTTATTCATAACTAATCATTTCAGTTTTCATCGAGTAGTTTTATTCAAGTTTTATACAGATTTAAACGTTTCGATAACAGTATGTAAATAAGATTTAAAAATTATCAAATAAATTTACAAATCTGAAATCGAAGTCGCAAGCCAGTTACAAAGGCAGGTAAACGTATATAAATTGAACTATACTTGCAATAAAGGAAAGCTAAGTGTTTAATAAATGAAATATTGAAAAACAACTTTAATAAAGTTTAATTAGGTTACTGTGTAAGTGCAAATTGTAAAAGACTTTAATTTAAAAGCATTCACAGCTAAAAGCTTGACAAACCAATGAAAATTGTTGCGTTACTACTTAAAGATTGCAGTTGCTGTGATACAATTAAAACAGAATGTGTACATTTAACCTTATTTTATTTTTAATTATTTATTTGTAATTGGTAATATTGTGTTCACTGATGACGGTTCTTCTTACTATGTAAGAAGAACCGTCATCAGTGAACACAATACTATCAATTACAAATAAATTATAATAACGGTTCATGATCAACACCAAATTTTAAATTTAATTATTTATGTTAAATCATTGAAGTGGTGTGATAACTTAACATACCCTGTTGGTAAAACTAATCGCGTTCTTCTAATGTGCATAATTCGTTAATTTAACTAAGTATTTCATTGCCACTGCATGACTTTTATTTCATTACTCTAATAACGGTGGACCTAGATTGATATTAGTAAATTATAATTAGTTTTTTAATGCATTTGTTACACTCACTGTGTTTGGGTCTATATGGCCCGGTGATTTGTGTGGTTCAAATTAGAAGAACGAGAAGCAGATTATTATCATAGACGAATGTATTTTATTTTTTTTTGTTTTATTTTCATAAATATAAATAACTTACATAACATTTCCACATTATTGCGCAATATTGCGCATATTGCAAGCGTTATTTGCGTACCAGTAAACAAGTTTATTCCTGTCGAGACTTGTTTGTGGCTCCGCGTATAAATGCAGCCAGTGAGCATTTGTGAGTTAGTTTCGTAGTAAATATCAAACTTGATGCTATACTGTAATAAGAAATACCTAACAATTGAAATTTATTATTCAAAATGTGTAGAGAGAGAGAGTGCTTACGGATAGTGAACTTGAGAAACTTTTGTCTGTTTCTGATAGTGATTCTAATGCTTCTGAAGAAGAAGACCATTTGTCCAAAACCGAGATATATAATAGCGAATCGGATGATGAAGTGGAAACTACGATTTCAGATGAAGTTGAGACGGATAATCATGTAACTTCAAAAGATGGCAATATAGTATGAAATGAAAAGACACATCAATCGGAAAGGTTATCAGCAGAAAATACTATTTCGTTGATTCCTAGGTCAACAAGGTATGCTAAGTCGCGAATAATTGATATAAAATCCACGTATTCTTATATTTCACACCCAACATTGTATACCGAATTTTGAAAATGTCAAATTTAAAAGACAAGACTTTGTGACGACACGTTTCAAGAACTAACATTAGTTGAACTAGAAGCATATTTTAGCCTACTGTTTCTAGCTGGAGTGGCAACACTCAGTCTGTGGGATGGAAATGTAGGTCGTCCAATATTCAGAACAACGATGTGCCTACAACGATTTCATGTAATTGACGATAAAAAAACTCGACCATAACGACGTCAAACAGATAATTAGCTCCCATACGGTACGTGTGGGATGAATGGGTTGCAATTCTACCTAAGCTCTATAATGTTCACGAAAATGTAACAGTAGATGAGCAACTGGTACCTTTTAGAGGCCGTTGTCCTTTTAGAAAGTACATCACGAATAAACCTGATAAATACGGAGTCAAGATTTGGACTTTATGCGATTCTGTAATTGCTTATGCATATAGCATGCAAGTTTGCCTCGGGAAAAAATAAGGTGAACCTCCAGAGGGAGGTCAAGGTAAAAGAGTTGTGCTAGATCTTACTTATGCTCTAAAAGGTCACAACGTAACGTGTGATACATTTGTTACCTCGTACGATCTGGGGCAGATGCTATTGAAAAGAAAAATAACCATGCTTGGCACTATTCGCAAAAACAAGCCTGAATTGCCAGCCGCATTGGTCTGCAACAGGAAAGAAGTTCTTTCTTCAAAATTGTACTTTACCAAGGACACGTCGATAGTTTCCTATATTCCGAAACGGAATAAAAATGTTACGCTCATGAGCACCATGCACCATGATTACAGAGTGTGTAACCAAGCCGTTTACGATTTTAGATTACAACAAAACTAAAGGTGTTGTAGACAGGTTAGACTAGTTAATAATAACATACACATGCAGATGGCGAACTAAAAGATGGTCAATGACTATCTTTTACAATATCATGAACGTTTCAGCTTACAACACTTATGTTCTCTGGTGCGATGTAACTCTAACCTGGAATGCTGGAAAACTTACAAAACGGCGACTATTTATTTAAGAACTGGGTAATTCCTTGATCACCCCATTATTGCACCATCTCCCTCTCAGTACTCCTGCAGCTGGAATAGTTATAAAGTCACGTTCTTCAACCAGTAATGCCGAAGTAAAGGAACAATGAACCACAACCAAGTGATAATAAAACTAATATGGTATGTTGTAATTGCTCAAAATACATGTGTAAAGCTCATGTATGTTACTACTGTCAAGACTGTAACAAATAAATGTATATGTCTAATTACTACGTTTTTCAGATGTTCTTTACGTAACACTTATAATAATAAGTAATAAAAATAAAATAACGTAATAAAATGTAATAAATAATAAATACTACATCTTATTATTATTTACTGTTATATCAATTTCACGACAATAAAACGACAACTCTCAGGTCATAATGACTCGAACACAATAAATGAAACCAAAATGTTAACACAATAGGAGGTATAAGGATTAAAGAACATTTAAGATCTCCTAAATATGTTTCAAATCGATTGTCAACTGCCGGAGTGTATAAGTTGTTTTGTTCTTGTGGAAAAATGTACATTGGAGCCACATAATGTAGCTTTGATACTAGAGAAGAAAAAATCTCCGATTAAATAAGCTTTGTCACCTTGTAACTAAAAAAAGGCAGAATTTTGGCTTTCGGTAGGTATGTGTAAGATTTTGCTCTTATTCCTAGAACTTATATGCCTTTACCAATTAAGTATTATCAAAATTTAAATAATTAAAAATTATTATTAATTTTATTAAATACATAAATAAAAAGTTTACCTCGAGTAGGACTTGAACCTACGACCTGTACTTTGCTAGCGTACCACGCTAAGCAACTGCGATGTAAATGTTGTTTTTGTGTATTATTGGGGCTAGCAAAGTACAGGTCGTAGGTTCAAATCCTACTCGAAGTAAACTTTTTATTTATGTAGTTAATAAAATTAATAATAATTTTTAATTACATATTTACTTTTGAACTTATTCGTTCACAACAAAAACTTACAATAAAATTTAAATAAGATTAAATGTATAAATTTTGTTTTCAATAACTCATAACAATTACAGTCTTTAAGTAAAGGAAGATTATTTCTTTGTTGGACTTGTTACGATTTCACTAGATCTCATTTTTCATTGTTAGTCTTCTTCCTTTAGCGTGTGTTCTGATTTTTCACTTTCAACGCGGTTTAATAATATTTAATTTATAAAACACATAGCTAATTATTACTACTATAAAATTAGATTTAATGAATTGTTTTCAAATATGTTTGCCTATCTTTTCTAATTAATTTTTTAAAAGTGTTATCATTTACTGAGGACGATATCTCTAGTTACTATCGAAACGTTTAAATTTGTATAAAACATAAATAAAGATACACGATTATAACCCAAAAGTACTTTAATTATGAATTTAAGACTTAGTTCAAGCGTATTATAAATTTTAATAACATGGCACTCTTGTAACACCATTAAACTTGGAAGTAACGTAGTAATTCAAATCAATCAATACGCCAATCGCACAATCACATTTCTGTATTACTCAATTACTTCTGTCGTTTTACTGGAAATAGATTACGAATATATTAACTACACACTGATATAAATTGTTAATTTGAAAATCATAAACGTGATAAATTATTTTTTGTTAAAATTAATAATATTATGATAACGTTAAGATTTATTTTAGATTATTATCCTGAAGAGTAAAGTTAATTTAAAAATGAACATCTTTAAGTTTAATACAAATTCAAATTTTGTTTGACGCAGTGGAGTGAATAGTTATGAACTCGAACACGATAATTCTCAAAACAGTGCCAACTTTACACATTAACATCCCTAAAAGTGGTTTAGAACAAAGTATCATGATACTGAAGATCGTGGATGGTTCGTTACTTATTTACTAATCCATGACTTGCTTCACTTAGCACTTAATTTCCTTCATTGTTTTATTGTAGTTTCCTGCTAGTTTTGATAGTTTAAAATTGTTTCCTCGCTAAGATATTTACTAATAGAAATGTAAGCCAAACATTACACTAAAACCATGGATTATAATAACTTTTACTACTTCCAAAATAAACAAGTCTTAACGGAATGGAATGCTTGTTACTAATTCCATCTACGATAATTATATCATTATTGCATTTGTATCAAGAAACAGCAAGCAAGGTTTGCGTTGTAATAAATTATGTCGATATTACATATTGATAACAGCTAAATCGTGACTCTTACATAACGTTTATAAACTTTCCTCCTTTACGTAATTCTTCAACTTTCAAACTCACTAATTAGATTGTTCGATTTTCATTAATTTACAATTACAATTTATTTTTAATTGTAAGAAAAATTACGTTTTAACATTTGAACCATAAAACGTAATGAGAATTACAAGTTTAGTCATAAATCAGTCTGACAGCTACTTGTGTGAAGTCACGCAAGCAAACAATTACGCTACTTAGATTTGTTCAAGTGGGCTCTTTGAACGGCAATTATTACTTACTTTGCTCGACGAAAAATGTGAGAAATCATGTTATACACACCTATTTTATTTGAAAAATGATCATAAATGATTACTATGACTATACTATAGAATTATTTTGATCTAATTCGTCTGTCTCTAACATATTCTTCTTGCCCATGCATGTATATTTTTTAGAATTACGTTTTTTTCTTATAACTTTGCAGAAGATACAAAAAATTATAAAAGGTTTTTAATTATGTACGACATACCTAACGTCTGTACCGAGTGACCAACTAAGAATGGCTGCTGGCTATATTCTGTAGTAAACACAGAACTTTCCAGTACATTTTTTTAGTAAAGGCTGGTATTGCTAGAAACTACTTTTAAGCGAACGCTATATCGGAAATGTATTATTTTCGTCACCGGATTGTATACTCGCTCGCTCGCTCGTCCATCCCTGATTTTCTTTTGATGGAATGAAATTTTCACAGTAGTGTTACAAAATAAAGCTTGGGATTGTTAACTAAACATATCCCGAGATAAACGTCGAGGATATGGGTAAAAAGGTCTGTGGAAACATTTATACATCAATTTCGTTGAGGTCGCTGAAAAATGGATTCACTCGATGACGAAGGGTTAAGTTTTGTGTCCCGTAAGTGTTTAATTAATATTAACCGTAGAAGTGTCACGCACGTGTATTTCAAATAATTGGAATTTTTAGAAGATCTGTTATCGGATATTTGGGTTCTACTTATTACAGCCAAATAGCATAAATTACAGTGCACAAGTCATCATGTTAATTGCGATGTAGAAACAAGTGAATAAAGGTATACAACGATTAGTTAAATAGTTTATTATAAGTTTTGTTATGAACGAATAAGTTCAAAGGTAAATATGTAATAAAAATTATTATTAATTTTATTAAATACATAATAATAAATTAATGTTAGTCAAGTTGCTCCGGTATGTGTGAATCCTTGCGGTATTGCAGGCTCACATTCCATTAATATAAGTAATTTGATTGTAATCTCATTATATTTAGAATGTACATCAGTTCTACTTACATACAGACAAAATTTACATCGATTGGGGCTTGTACTTCGATAGCGCAGTTGGTTAGCGCGGTACTCTAGTAAAGTACAGGTCGTAGGTTCAAATCCTGCTCGAGGTAAACTTTTTATCTGTGTATTTAATAAAATTAATAATAATTTTAATTACATAGTTAAATAGTTATTTATACCCACAAAATAAAAATCGCAAATTAGAGAATTTTTTATAATATGAAGGGTGTAACATAAAAGTTTTGTTTAGAATGAAATTATTATGTATATTTACACAAAATTTACTACAGTATGTGAGTCAAAAAACGGTAAATAAAATTAGGTATGTCACAAACTTAAAATACTTACCTTTTGGGTTTTAATGGTGTATTTTTGTTTTATATTTTCACAAATCTATACACTTCAATAACACTTACAGTTATCGTCCCCAGTAGTATTAAAATCTTTTAGAACTGTTAAAGAATTTAATATTTTTAAATTGCCTTGAAAGCTAGCCGTGAAAAATGTCATAATCAAAGAGCAAATTTAACAAAATTTAAACAAATTATGATGTAAGTGTAAAGTTGTGAATAACCTTTAATTTGATAAAAATTAAACTTGCAATTAACTAATCTAAAAAAAATAATTAATATACCGTTGACATAGACACCACGATGTCTTATGAACACTCATTAAGTATTCAGTTAAACTGACGATCTTTGATAAATTAAAACTCAATAATTGACTGTCTTATGCACTCATAGTAGGACTTCTGGTCGATTTGCTCCTGAGATATCTCATCCCATGTTATCTATAACTCATGCTGAAGAGCCACTAGATTTTGTGGAAGGTGGGGTAAATTGCGTATCTTTTTCCCATAATATCCCAGACGTGCTCGATATGTGAAAGATCGGGAGATCTCGGCGGCCAAGGCAACAAAGCAACTTGATTGGCCTCAAAATTAGCCAAAGAAGCCGCAGCAACATAAAGTCGTTCGTTGTCTTGTCAGAATGTGCTGTTGGGGATGGTCTGAACATAAGGTACAATATGGGGTTCTACGATCTCCTGGATGTAGCGCGCAGTTGTCATGTTACCTCTAATGAAGACCAATAGCAATAGCCCCGCATACCATAACTCCAACTGTGTAGTGCACATGCCTTTCCACAGAAATTTTGGGATCTTGTCTTTCACCACGCCGTCTTCTCACCCTTGCACAACCGTCACGCATGTCCAAACAAAATCTGGACCCATCACTGAAGACAATTGAATTCCATTTTGTTCCCAATTTGCCCGTTCTCTACACGACGCTAGACGATCACGTCGGTGCCCAGGAGTCAGTGGTAGCACAAAATGGGGACGGTATGGAAAGAGTCCAAAGGTTCTTATCCTGCGATCAGTTCGCATCCCAATCGCCCTTCCATGTTCTGCAATTCCGCAATCGCCCGTGTAGACGAAAAGCGGTCCTGTAGAGCCAATACGCTAAGACGGCGATCTTCAGCTTCTGTGGTTCTTCGAGGACGTCCTGTACCAATCATTCTTCGTGTACAGCCCTCTTGGTTCCATTCCCGAACATAGACTGTCACAGTGTTTAAACTCCGTTGCGTTCTATCGGCTATATCTCTCCTAGACAAACCAGCCTTGTAACGAATTTTTTACGTTCTTCGTTCATTTAGTTGTAAAATATAAGAAAAAGGTTTGTAATAATAATTAATGAATTATAAGTATGTGGTAGGCAACTTAATTTGCATATCTTTTTAGGGGTTTATGCTTCTGCACTTATTCTTTGCGCACGTTTTTTTGCGCACCGCTATATCATCTGACATCCTAAGCGTCCTTTTCTTCTTTTCTTGATGAACCTTATGTTGTTTAGGAAGCCATTTTTGGGTTTCCACCTAAATTTTGTGAAAAGTGCCATTGATTTAATGGTAAGGTACATTTAATTCGTATTGTATTAAAATTAAAACATTTGCTCTTTTCAGGCACTTTTACTACTTTTAATACTATTTTGGCATTTTTACCACTTTTGGCATTTTTGATGCTTATGATTACAATTTTGCAAGTAATTCAGATCTATATTTAGATCCCATTTTCGAGAGAATGCAATAAACATTGGATTGTTCAAATTTCATGAAGATAAATTTTATAAGTAAAATTCATCTTTGGTATGGTTTACAACGTACAGCATTGTTATTACGAGGTATTGCGCAATATTGGTGCAATGATTACATCACCTTTGGTTTGCATTTCCGTATTTGTTTAGATACCAGATGTTATCAAAAAGTTGTGTACAAAAAAAGGTATTTATATCCATAATTTAGTAATTTAAGGCTATTACAATTAGTTTTAAGATATATTTTATATAATTCTAAATTTAAATATTTAATAAATATAGTTTGTATATCGTTTATTTTGAAATTTTGGTGAATTTTTTTATTGTATACTCGGTTTAGTTATTCCGAGCATAATCAAAAAAATAACTTGGCGTCCGAGATAATTTTTATTATTGTTACATTGCAGTTACTATATTTATGTTAAGTGAAAATAACCAAGCAGAAATTTGTGGTAATTAAGCAAATCAAAAGATTGAACTGGCCTACTTTAATCATCCGACTGAGACAAGGGCATTATCTTTATTGAGTGTTTTGGATCTCTGGTTAGTTTAACGATTTGTTTTGAGAACATTTACACCCATTTATTTATTATTAAATTTTACACTATTTACAACACTTATTATAGTCTCTCGTAAGCCCACAATTCGACCCCCATCAAACTCGCTTAACTGCCGAAAATGTTGGCGTCTTCGCACTCGAGGCATCGTGACTCAATTAAAGAAGCTTTCTGTAATGTGTTTGACACGCCTTAAATGACAACTGTAGTTACAAATAATTTTAAGGCCACGTGATCGTAAATGTTTTTGAAAGAGGTTAACGCAAAAACCGCTAGAGTAACATGACTAAAAAATTGATCGTTTTTTATATTAACATAAACAAACATATTTCAAAAAAATGTTTACAAAATATTCATTATTACTGGGTGTTCTTCTTTCTATGGCACTTAGTATGTGTTGTATTTACAGTGAAAATTACACAGCACTATAATTTAACAGCAGTTAAAATTAAAAATTATATGAAACGTACTACATTCTGTTTTCACTGTAAATACAGCACTTACAATTATTAACATTATTTCTTTGTTAGATTTAACTGGACTTGTAATTAATGTCAAGTTTCTATTTGTGAATGCTTTTATCAATTTCAAATTAAAGTTTTTCACAACTTTACACTTACATCATAATTTGATTAAATTGTGTTAAATTTGTTCCTTGATTATGACATTTTTCACTGATAGCCTTCGACCGTTAGAGGGTATTCTGATTTTTCACCTTCAAGGCAGTTTCACAGAATTTAATTTATTAACGATCTACTTATTCTTTACTAAAATTGTGTTCCACAGTTGGCTCTACTTTTACATCTTTTAAAATTTCAATAATTTGTTGTAACAAGTCTCAAAAATTTAGTACTACTGAGGACGATAACTGTACGAGTTATCGAAACATTAAAAACCCAAAAAAGCTAAGTATTTTAAATATGTATAATAATACTAATACCTTCCCTTTGAGAACTAAATAATTAAAATTACGTTTTTTTTTGTAACTGCAGTAGATACATAAAGCATCATAACATTTTATTTTATTTTATTTCTTTTTGGCGGAATTGAAATACGAAAATAAAATTTTCACAGAATATTCTTTATTACATAATAACGCTTGGGACGATTACACAGCCAAATCTCCAGATAAACATCGAAGATATGAGGAAAAAGGTCGTCAATATCTAACAACGGGAGACACGAAAAAACTATTATAAGTCCACGCACGTACCTTTCAATTAATAGTAGATGGCATAAATTACTGTAGTGTTTACATATTTATAAGTCATCATGTTAATAAAATAGTGTAATTCAATACGGAAATGTGTACCTACGTGCTAAAACTGAATTGTGATAAACACCAACAAGGAAGTGCCGTCGTCAAGAACGAGATTGTACTCCGCTGGGTAAGATAATAAATTATATATTGGGGCAGTATCCAATTCGTTTATCCTTAATAATTACCTATTCGTTTACGGGGGTCTAAGAGCATTGTTCGTCTCGGTGGGTAGGTAGCTAGTCCAGCCCACAAACCCTCCTCCTTTACCCGGGCTTGGGACCAACAGCAGCACCTATGCGCTACTCAACCCACCCACTAGATGCTGCAGGTGGTGTAGGAGTGCTCTTGCATAAACGTTTTCAACATAACATTGACGACACTGACTATATAAGCGAGAATATACTAAAAATAACCGATAAACATATCCACATACTGAGCGTATACGCCCCGATATTAACAAACCAAGAAAAGAAATAAGGCGTTTTTATGAAGACCTACAAAACCAGCTACATAAAATACTGATGAACCATCATAATCATGGGTTTTAAATGACCCTATTCGAGGGATTAAACAGCGCTTCAATGAAAAAGCACAAAATGAAAATGGAGACCTGCTAGTGGACTTCTGCAGCCAAAATAGTCTCAGGTTAAATAACACCTTCTACGGCCATAAATGGCAATACAAATATACATGGAGTAATACCAGAGAACAACAGTCGGAAATATACTACATTTTAGCTAATAGAAAGCTTGAATCAAACCAAATATTAGATGTCCGAACTCTGAAGCGATCATGGTCTAGTATTGTGTAAAATAAGAATGAAACACTAAGTATATAAAATGAAACGAACAGCAAAAATAGAAAAACAAAATATACAGGGTGTACCAACCAAGATGCAAAGTTCGATAACTCCTTTGGTTTCAAAGATAGCAAAAAAGTTCTCAAAAAATAAGGGTACAGGAAGTAACAGTGCATTATTTAAAATTATTTTGAACTATACAGGATGTTCCAAAATTCAGATATGAATCTAACTTATGTTTTTTTAAAGGGGAACCCCTGTACATTATTTCTAATTCAGAAAGCCCACATTTTTTCGTTTTTTTAATGTCGGGGTTGAATACATTATACAGAGTATTTGGAAAGATATGGATTGTTTTGTGTAGAAATTTTACTCATTTCAATTCCCTGTAGAACAATACACTCTGTAGAAATGAATTATCTGTTAGCCGTTTGGCATTTCTATATCGACGGTGCCCAAATTTCTAAAGCGTTGGAAGATCCAGGGAGGGTATGCCAAGAAGAAGAAAACCGGACGACCGCGTTGTACTACTTTTTTCGTCGATCGCAACATCCCGTAGCAACCCACGTCTCACGGCGCAGGACATTGCTAAAG
The DNA here is from genome assembly GCA_036346205.1 of Vesta saturnalis. Lineage (NCBI taxonomy): Eukaryota > Metazoa > Arthropoda > Insecta > Coleoptera > Lampyridae > Vesta > Vesta saturnalis. The sequence continues at coordinate 4,746,056 of JARFJB010001278.1, forward strand.
AAACATTTATTCCTGAAAAGTCTAATCCTAACGGACTACAGGTCGTCGCCTACAGGCTGCAGAACTACATGAACGGCGACCCGTGAAGAAGACATTTATTTCTGCAAAGAACAGGAAGGCGCGAGTAGAATGGGCCAAATCACACCTCAATTGGACACCTCAGCAATGGTCTAATGTTACGTGGAGTAGCGAAAGTAAGTTTATGTTATTTGGTAGCAACGATATAACATGGATTCGTAGTCCTAAAGGCAAGCGCTTCGACCTCAAACACCAGCTTCCTACAAAGAAGCACGGAGGCGGTTTGCCTTCTCTGCAAAGGGAATGGGCACTCTTTATAGGATCACGGCATCATGGATCGACAAGTATATATAAACATCCTTGAGAATGTGATGCTTCCTTTTTCAAAGCATTTACATGGTCGTGGCTTTATCTATCAGCAAGACAATGATCCAAATCATCGCTCGACTGAAGTGCAAGACTGGTTCCGAAGCTGTCGGGTGACTATTAAGGAATGGCCACGCTAATCTCCTGGCCTAAATATTATTGAACCATTGTGAGAAGAATTGGACGTTTGGACAGTAACAGGAAGAGTGGAAAAGAAGATCTCTCAGTTGACAATCGACGCACTGATCGACTCCTTACCTAGGCGCTGCCAAGCTGTAATTGATGGCAAACGCTAGAGTAGTACAATGTAAATTATGAATTCGTTGTTCACCTTCAAAGCATTTATATTTGTTATAATGTAATTACAGTTTATTCTTAAATTTAATATATTTTAGACATTTCAAATAAAATTAATTTCTGAAAAGTTACTTCTTCAATAAGCTCTACTTACTATCAAAACATGTTATTAGTGCTTATTATTTAATTAAAAATTATTATTAATTTTATTAATTATATTAACTTATTATTTAATGATCCAGACATACCAGTAGAGATACTTTTACAAATTAAAGAATACTAACCGTATCCCTTTTTCGTTCAAAATTGCCTACCATCGATGTGGTACGATGGTTGCGTAAGTTGTTACGTGCATAAAGGGATATTCGTAGAAATCTGTGGCTAAAGTGCTGTAACATAGATAAAGGAATTTTCCGGAAGCTCAGTCGGTCTGTTAAGCACTTGGATGCATGGGTATTTTGGCAGGAGAGAAGATATACATAAAATTTAAAAAGGGCACCACTTGATTTAATTTTATATCGCCCCTCTATCAAAAAAAAGGGCAAGGCCACACAGGACAAAAGAGACAACTAATATAAAATGGTGAACTAAGTCCACACTGACAAAGGACTGGCTAGGAAGTTGATCGGAGATCACAGGATTAACGAAACAACTTACGATCGTTTAACAACACTTATTTAATATACCCCCTGTATAATAGCATAAATTTTTATAATAATAATTAAATTTCATAAGTATCCAACATAAAAAATTATGGAGCGCCAACTCACAGACATAAATACAATTCTTTCAGGAAATATTCCCAATACATCAATCAATATACATCAGATACAATATATCTACAAAATAAACCACCAGTAATCAACTTACCTTTCAACCAAATCTAGAAAAAAACTATGAATTATACTTAAAATTTACATAAGCAGACACAATACCGGCATCTAGCGTTGGCCCTAAAAGAAAAAGAATACCCAAACATGTATATAATTATCCGAAATTGAATACTTGTACACCGATATTCCACGAAGAGCTCTCCGTCGGACTAATTTATCAGTTTCCAATCAACCAGACGCAAATAAACCCCAAATATAAAGCGAAAATTATCACTAGATGTCTACCCTGTTGCTTACCTTATGTAAGAAAAATTAATGTAGTTAATATGAGCATTACAGACAAAGTAAGCATGAAGCGGTTAGAAAATTCCGAAAGGCTAAGTTCATTACAGATTTGGCAATTACAATGCAAGAAGTTAATAAAGGCGCAACACAGATTGACACATTCATTAGTAAGCATATGTTTACAAACCAAAAATTAAAGTGTTGTACTAAACAACTATTAAATTGTAATCAGTGAAAAGTAACAAATATTTTCAACCCCAATGATCAGAAATAAATATGCAATTTCATTTACACAGTAATTGAAATAAATAACTTTTTATACAACCCCAGCAGTTAGCATAATTTATGAGGCACCTTGTACATTTCGACTCAATAGTAGCATTCCGTCAACTAAACAGCTGATTGCATGTACAGTAAACACAGGTAGTTCTAACGGTTGAACGGTAGAACTACGGTTATTTATCAAAATAAAGCTAGTACATAAGAAAAGTTAGAAATTGATAGATAAAATACAAATTCTATTGCAAAGTTAAATGTAAGTATAAGCGAAACTTTGAAATAACCCAAATTATCTTTTACAGGTACAACTGTATAGCAAATGTTTAACAGTAAAGTATAAGAATTAATTTTAGAAATAGGATAATGCGGAGACACACTACTACAATGTAGCAAGCGCGGTAATGTAATTGTTATAAGAATTTCAGTAATGTACAGGTAACGAGAGCCTCGTTATGTAGAAAAGCTAACAAAATTCACTCACCGTAGGTAAATTCTTTGTGTGCGTGTAACAAAATACTTATCGAAAATAGTCGTAGGTGTAACGTATATTTCTTCAGTTAATGCGGAAGATGCTCGGAGAAGGAGTAATCGTAAACGGTTTCAATTCAGGTTCGAAAACCCATAATTAATATTTCACACCTCGGATGAATAGTATCCAATTGTGCTGTCAGAAATGGTTTAACTATCTCTTATGGAAGCACGAAAGATGTTAATCTTGAGTAAATGTGTAAAGGACCAAAAAAAAACCTATATAAGACAACTGTGTTAGAATTTAAATCAATACCCAAATTTTTATAAAATATGATCTTTATGCTGTATTAAAATTTCAAAACATGTACACATGCATTTCAAAGTTATGTCTAGTAAATAAGAAAAGAAAGTGAGTAGCTTACCTCTTGACCGAAGCTAAGGTGTAGTAGAAACAAAAAAATTAAAGCCGAACTCAAATTCGAAATCCCAACAGGATTTATTTATATGGAAAAGATTAAAACCAGCAACAGGCTGAGTTAAAATTTTACTTGAAAAATTCAATCAAATTTTTAAGGACATCTTTTCCAAATTTTTCATTTGCTTCTAACTACGCATTGAATTTCTTTGCCAAAATGGCGTTCTTCCTTCTCTATCAAGGTACCAGAAAACAAAAAAAAAAGAAAAGATTAATTTCTACCAATACTCGAATTTTAAAACAGTCACATGTTTGAAAAATCTCCTACTAAGAACGAATTTTATTGGCAATGTTGCCATTTTCCAATAACATAGAGGATGATTCGTAACTAAAGACCATAACTTTATAAACCAAATTTACACGTATCAAAGTTACGGTTAACATATCCGAAAGCTATCACTTCTGTTCATGACAATTTTTAAAGATTATTTATTACCCTACGGAAACTTCTACTAAGAAAAATTGTGTAATATTATATTATCTACATTATCTTCAAAAAAAGGTCTCTGCACTGTTTGCTACAAAGCCAAGTTTTCGATATATTCACAAAAGGCGTGTTACGAAAAACGAATCTATAATTGAATTATCTCGAATAATAATCTGTAAACTTAATAGATCTTCAGTTATTCACAAACGATACTTCTGTGCCTTCTGTAAGGTATCTTCATTTGTGAAACCATTTTAAACCAAAATTTGATGTTTTAGTATAGATTAAAATCCGTTCCGCATACGGCGGGCTGCTTTAAAATATTTACATTTGATGTTATTTTACTTTAGTTATGGTAATTTATTATATAATTTTGTTAGATAAAAAGATTTATAACTCAATCTTATGAGCGTAAGCACAGCTTATTAAACGCTTAATAACCTAGAAAAACAAGTACGCATATTTTAGCAGAAATAATTCACATTTGCATTTCACACTAGTAATGTTACCCAAATTAAACAATTTACATTAAAACATATTTCTAGACTTACGCTAGTAGTCATTTATTATACAACCATAAGATTTATGTCATTTTTTATCAATGACATCAACCTTTATTACACCACAAATTTATACTAAACTTAAGTAAGTGTAAAAAATAGATATAAATATGTAAATATTGAAATTCTCGTTTATAGCGCATTTTCATCCCGAACAATGAAAATAAAAAAGTACTTACCCTATATTTACGTTGCCTATTATAATCAGTCTTGCAATTTCTGTAAAGAAAAATCTAATTAGATTATATAATATTTTTTTTAGCTAAGCCAACAGGAAATAAATACTTCCTATTAATTTTGAATAATCTAAATAGTCATAAAAATGAAAAACACATAATTTGCGTTTATCAATGTATTATATGAATATTCATATGGGTTTTCGCCGATAAGGATTATCCTTCTCCTATTAAAAGCTGTTGTTTTTGATAAAGGGTACGCCTAAATAATTATCCACGATAGTAGTATAACAAAAGAAGGATGTGAAAAATGCGTAAGATAACCTGATAACCTATTTAAAAAAAAGCAAAGTTTTTTCAACGTTAAAAAGCACTTTATCGCATTTGTATATAGTTTGTTTCTTGTTTAAGATAATAAGCTTGATTACGGTGTATAGCGTGTTCATGTTGTAATTTATGGGAATGCACTGATAATTTATATACTGCAAACAGAAATAAATTTAATTATCTTAGCAAAAAATATTACTGGAATCAGATTCACGAAATTATAATTGCATAGTTAGTACAAGCAAAAACAATTAATTACGTGTTCGTAGAAATCTGATCAATATCGCTATTTAAATACGTTGACTTATACAAAATAAGGATATTAGAGTATCAACGTGATGCAAATAAACAAAAAATGTAAGTAAATCTAGGATCTACATACACATCTTAATTTTGCACCACGAATCATAAAAAGAAAATGTTTTTGGTAAAAAAAATGTATAAAATAACACGGTTTTTATGTGTATATTATATGTGAAATACGGAACGTTACAGCTTTTTCTTTTTCAAGTTTTTTTTTATCAATTTGTTAATGGGAACTTAACGTTTGAAAAAGTATCGTGGAGTAATCGATTGATTGATATTGAAAATGCTGTACAAAATTACCAATTACAGGCGTGGATGCTTTAAATCAGGTAAAAGATTTTCTTTTTGACGGGAAAATTAATTAAATTTATGGAAAAGGAAAATTAAACATAAAATAACAAAGACGTATCCATCCATTATTCAGATTAATACCTAAATTAATAAAGCATAGAAAATTAGAGAATGAATGAAACATTTCTTTTTAAGTTTGATTGAATTAAAAGTTGAATATGTTGCCGGTGTGTAACAATCTTCAAACACAAATTTGGATACGGATAGAAACAATAAAGAATCCACTATTAACTTCATAAAAATCAAATAGTTTGATTATGTTATAACAAGCTCATTAAATCCATTTACAAAGGACATTCCATATGGAAAATGAATTTCGGACTATTTTTCTGACATTTTGATATGATGCAGTTCTCGATGTCCTGATTAAAAGTTCCCATGGACACAACCTAATTCTCTGACCAGTTTTTGAATTATCATACGTCAAAGCTGTCTCTTTTCGGAATTTTGAGGCATATATAACTTGTAATATGTTGTTTATATTTCCTTTATTAGTACATATAACTTAAAAGTTCTTACTTTGAGTTTTAGGTCTCAGGGTACTTTCTTGAAATGTGATAAAAAAGTTTGTACAGGGTCTTACATAAAATAATGGTGGTAGAGAATTACAATTTTAGACGAAACCGTAAATAACTAATTCGATCAATTGTGTACAGGGTGGCCAACTAATAATGCGAGGTACTGTATCTGGGAAACTATACATCGCAGAGGCTTGCGGAAAAAAAAGTTATTACTAAAACGGCCAATACAAAAACCTGGAAAATATTTTCATGTTTCTGAAATGGCCCCTAGGGGGCGTAACTGCAATCTTTGTTCGACATTTCGACAGAAATGGTTAATTTTCGCAAAAAAATTAAATGCATTGGTATGACTATTTTTCATGAACAAGTAGCTAAATGATGCCTAAACAAGCTGGCGAAAACCGCATCTCGATATCTTGTTCCTAACCTAAAATATCGGCCAAAGAAAACTTTATACGAAAATCCCTTAAGTTTTTATTTTTTTTATCTATATTTTTCTGGAATTGTCGCTATTATGTAAGTTATGGCCCTAAAAAGGACCGATTTAAAGGATGAAGGTTTTTAATTCCCCCGTAAATGCTCGAAATGCTAACCATCACGCTCTATGCATTGCTGAAGCCTCTTACGACTAGACAAAACTGCAGCTTCAATTTCGGCTCTCGGTCTGTTACGTATTGCGTTACGAATCCGGTTTTTCATATCTTCTCTAGTACTAGGTTGAGTCCGAAACACGATCGAGGCAAGTTAAGTATGGCGATCGCGAAGGCCATGGAAACAGACTTCCTCTTCCAATCCACCGCTGTTGAAATACTGCATTAATATGCTCTCGCCAGAGGCACACCTTCCAACAACAACGGTAATTGATTGGCCAAAAGGTCAAGAAATACATTGCCATTTAGGGGTTGCTCGAAAAAATATGGCCGAATAATTCTGCCTCCCAGTAAGCCACACCGTACATTTAAACTCCAACGTGCATGGCGCTGAACTTCACGCAACCAATGGGGATTTTCTGCAGACCAATGATGCATATTGTGCAGATTGACTCTCCCGTCACTACCCAGAGAATTGGAAATAAAAATTCTCTATTTTCGCGTATCATGCCTAACATCCAATGGAAATAGTCTAACCTTCGATCAAAATCTTCCTCTTTCAAGGCCTGATGCAAAACGACATAATATGGGTGCATTCTTAAAGTAATTAAAAAAAAAATAAACGAATACCTATATATTTTGATGGCCATTAGAACTTACGTATGGTCTTTCAAAATATTTTGAACCGTTGTCCATAATATGCCCAATTCAGTGGATAAAGCTCTTATGCTAACATGAGGATTTCCTTCAATATAGCCCAGTACATGGTTAATATTTTCTTGTGTTCTTCCAATTCTTTACCGTTGAAACGTAGGTCGAAAACTACCATTGGCTCGTAAGCTCGCCACTAATCGGGGAAAGACTCTTACATCGCAAGGACGCCGATTTGGATATCGAGCCGCGTAAACTCTTTTAGCTACTGCGGCATTCTGAAGACATTCAAAATAAACCGCAAGTATATCAACAGCTTCATTATTCGTAAAACGTATTTTGAAAGCACAAAAATTGGTAGAAGTAACGCGAAAGTATTGACAACTATTGACAATTTGAGGATTATGTATGTTTTGTTTAGGTATCTGTTTCCATTGCCTGCTTCTATTAATTGTATTTTTTGTATATATCCATAGTGAATATGCATTTAAACAAACAAAAAATAGGTCTTTCGTATAAATTTTAGCATTGCTTACTTGCCCGTAGTAATTTCAAAAAGAGTGATTTTATTCTGGTGTATAAATTTACAAACATTTTTTTTTTTTATGATTGTGGACCTGAACAGGCTAAATAAGGCCTATCGTGCTAAAGCACTCAGGAACACTTAAGAGGATGGATAGAGGGATAATAAATTGCCAATAGATGCCTATGAACAGCTACCTTAAATTTTCTCATATCATAAGTGAGAGGAAAACAGGAACTAGGGAGATCATTCAAGAGTTTAGAAACCGTGTAGAAAAATGTGGATTGCACCCGTTTGGTACGACAAGTGGAGATTTGTACTGCATACTGATGATGTGAATGAGCGAACAGAGTGTTTCTCGCAAAGATAGCCGGAGATGGTATCAAAGAATGTAATTCTCCAGCACAATAGCCGATAATACGATAATACAAAGAAAGAACTGAAACCATCCTTCTATGCTCAAGGGACTGTATGTGAGAAGTTAAGGACGGGTCATTTATAAGCCTAATCGCTCTCTTTTGAATACGATCAACGATATCGAGAGCGTATTGGGAGCACTAACCCAAAGGTGAGAATTATATTCCAGATGAGGCCGAATTTGAGCCTTATACAGCAGAAGGAGTTGTCGAGAGGTAAAGTACTGCTTAGATCTGTACAAAAAGCCTATTTTACGAGCAGCTGTTTTGGTAGCTGACAGAAGATGGTCAACCCATGAGAGATTTGAAGATACAGTCATACCCAACAGAATAGAGTCTAAAAACTTAAGAACTGAGCCATTATACTTACAACAGGAAATGATCGATCTTTTTGGCGGACATAAGGCAACACTGAGTTTTGTTAGCATTAAATTTAACTAGATTATTGCTTCCCCATTCGAGAATACGTTGAATGTCTTTGTTGATTGAATTTGCCATTTCAGCTTTAATTTCTTGATTTGACATAGAAGGTGGATTATCACTATGAGTAGACTGAGATGAACTACAGTGAAGAGTGCTATCGTCAGCAAAGCAATGGATGGGGTTAATTGTTGAAGAAATAAGGTCGTTTATGTACAGCAGAAAAGTGTAGGCGCTATGCCGGATCCCTGTGGTACGCCCGCGTTAATGCTAACTTTTTTTGAAAAAAGCCATCAACTACGACACGTATTCGTCTTTTATCAAGGAAACTAGAAACCCAGCTGATGAGCGTATCATTTAACCCAAACGAGGTGAGTTTGGCAAGTAAACACTTATGCCAAACTTGGTCAAATGCCTTTGAGATATCTAAAGCGACTACAACTGTTTCACCGGACTGCTCTACTGTATTGTTCCAAACTTGGGTCACATATGAAAGAAGATCGCCTGTTGAACGACTTTGCCTAAACCCATATTGGTGGTCACTAAGGAGTTTGTTAGTTTTAAGGGACGTGAGCAGTTGCTGATTGATGGCTTTTTCCATGATTTTAGACAAAATGGAAGTGATGGCAATCGGTCTGTAATTTGAGGGATCGGTCTTATCACCTTTTTGGGAATAGGTTATTTGCTAACTTCCATGATGAAGGAATTCCCAGAAGATATAGAGATCGTATAGAGCTTAGATAGGACTGGTACTAGTTCGGGGAACATTTCTTTAAGACAATAGCTGGGATACCGTCTGGGCCAGTCGCCTTATTGAGATCAAGCCTACTGATGATCGATTCCAAGAGCTTGTACCGAAAATGAATTGGTTTCATAACGTATGAAGAAGAGTTGACTAGGGGCACATCTTTTCCAGAATCATTGAGACACGAGTTTGATGCAAACAAATCCACAAAACGTTGGCTTTGTCTACAGAATCAGCAACTACCGATCCGTCAATAGATGTCAGGGAAATGAAGATGTTCGAAAGTTTTACTAATGGCTTTTGCTAAAGACCAAAATTTACGACTGCCTAAAGGAGATGAAGCTAGTTCATTGCATTTTCGTTGTTCGAACAACTTTTTAGTTTTAGTGATGACACTTTTGCAGATATTTCTAGCACCAACGTATTCTACATGACTGTCAACCGATTTATTAGATTTCCATTTTAAAATTGCAATTTCTAATAATTTCAAAACGGGTGATTTTATTCTGGTGAATAAATTTACAAACGTTTAAAATTGCAATTTCTACCATAAGAGGCCTCAGCAATGCACGGAGTGATGGTCAGCATTTCGAGCATTTACGGGGGCATTAAAAACCTTCCTCCTTTAAATCGGTCCTTTTAGGCCACAACTTATATAATAGAAACAATTCCAGAAAAATATAGTTAAAAAAATAAAAATTTAAGGGTCTGCATAATGGTGTGAGTTCAGCGCCAAGTTGTAAAGGTATGGTGTGGCATACTGGGAGGCAGAATTATTGGGCCATATTTTTCGAGCAACTCCTAAATAGCAATGTATTTCTTGACTTTTTGACCAATCAATTACCGTTGTCGTTGGAAGATGTGCCTCTGAAAACAAGGCAAAAATTGAGGAAGTCTGTTTCCATGGCATCCGTGATCGCCAGACTTAACTTATCTCGATTTTTATTTGGACATCGGACTCAACCTACTACTAGAGAAGATATGAAAAACCGGATTCGTAACTCAATACGTAACATACCGAGGGCCGAAATTAAAGCTGCAGTTATGTCTAGTCATGAGAGGCTTCAGCAATGTATAGAGCGTGATGGTCAGTATTTCAAGTTAAAAAAAATAAAAAATTTAAGGGATTTTCGTATACAGTTTTCTTTGGCCGATATTTTAGGTTAGGATCAAGATATCGAGATGCGGTTTTCGCGAGATTGTTTAGGCATCATTTAGCTACTTGTTGAAAAAAGTCATACCAATACATTTAATTTTTTTGCGCAAATTAACCGTTTCTGTCGGAATATCGAACAAAGCCCTCAAGCGACGACATGTGAAACTAACAAAACTTCAAGTATTATAACATTTGTAGTCCAAGAATAGCTCATTTCAACGCGCCCAAGTTTGTTAAACTCGGCTTAGCTGTTTCGGAGATACAGGGGGATATTTAAGGAAACCTTTAAATACCCCCTCCCCTTCCACTTTATTTTTAGACATACGTCAAAAAGTGCCAAACAAAAAAAGTTCAGATTATTCTCGACTTTAAAGATCAGTTAGTTTTTTATTAGGTTAATATAGCAGAATTCACAGAAACATCACTTTTCTAGATTCAAGATTGCAGTTACGCCCCCTAGCGGGCAATTCAGAAACTTGAAAATGCAAGTCAAAGAATTAATTCCTGCTACAATTCAGTAAACAAACATTTTATTTTTCAAACCTGCCGCAAGAAGGCGCTTTCATATCTTTTATGGGGACAAACAGTTAGTATTATATTTTTGAGGAAACTGAATAAATAAACTAACCAAAATCAACGTTATTAATAAAATCTACCAAACATAAAATAACCTGACCTTCAAAATTTTTTTGCATAAAAAATTCATAAACGTTTTCACATGTACTTCAAGAAAAGAGTGTTACAATATTTATGCCTTTTCACTTAAAACTAAACAACTAACATTTATTTGCATAACTTTAGATAAGCGTTGGCAAAGATTAACTTCTCGTTTTAGAATAGTTAAACTGTAAATTATAATCTACCGATTTCCCGCATCCAAGACTATGTCTAGTAAGGCAGTGGATGGATAACGAATTTGTTCTTGATGCCTTGAGTATCCCATATACCAAATGAAATTGGCTACATGAGCACAGCAACCAAATGTTCTGGCAGCAGAACGGCAGGTGCAATAATATCCTGTAATAGGATCTTGATCATTAAATGCTATCCATAACAGGTATCGAGTTGCATTTGTATGTCGCGAATAAATTCGTAAATGAATCAACTAATATATTAAGTTGAAATTCATTGCGTTCTCCTTGTCTCTACACCGTATCTTGAATATATGGAGCCAGATTTATTTGATATGTGCCAATTGTTAGATTTCTTAAATACTCTATAGTAAGACGTGGAAAGTTAGGAAGTTGTTCAATACGGATAGCATGCCATGCAGCATGTCTGCGTTGCCAGTTCTCCCGTTCAATCCGAATTTGCAAATTATTAATTTGTTGTGACCTTTGACAGTAAATTCTTTTACCTTATTGACCTAAAAAAACAAATGGAAGTGAATCATTTTTGGATAACCATCGTTTTTACAAAAGTACTTGAAAAAATGTGGAGGTTGTATTTTGTATTGGATATTTCAGAGGAGAAAAGTAAACGCTATATTGCATGCACGCATGCGTCGGGTTACCTCAAAATCTCAAATAGCAGTGCGTGCTTTGACAAAAAAGGCACTTTAAAGTAAGTATACGGGCGGGCCTTTTCATTTCAGTATTGACAACAACAGTTGAGTTGAAATCTACTGCACAGTAATGTATTATGCAGCCTGCATCAAAATAGGCATGCATTTTTTACTTTTTTGTCGCACGCAATAAAATTACCTTCCTTAGAAAAACACTCTGGTACTCGTATTTTTAGCTTTTTTCAAAACTATTGCAAAAAGTCATTTTGCTTTCACATGTCAAAAAAATACGATATACACCATTGATTTGTTGTCATGAATACAGGCCAGCTAGCCTACTCAAAAATAAGCCGAGGAATGGTATTTTGCGCTGCATAAAATCAACTTCAATTTTACTTTGCTTACACCCTTTACGGCCATCGCGTTCAGGAGAGCACCACTTCTCGCAATTGCTAGGCAAGTAACTATTTTACCACTTTTCAATATACTTTCCTCCTTAATGGAACAGGAAAACTAGTATCTCAAGATTCTCAAGTAGTATACCTAGCTCTAAAGTCATATAGTATATCGCTAAGACACCCGGGCTGTGTGCCACAAAATGAACACCCGGTATAACATTTTCGACCTGAAACTGTAACAGGAATTCTTCGACTTGCTTTTAAGAATAACATATTGAAAATTAAGCGAAACCCAGCCGTTAGTTTTTTCAATGTACACAATTGATCGAATTAGTTATTTACGATTTCCTCTAAAATTGTAATTCTTTACCCCCACTATTTTATGTCAGACCCTGTAGAAACTTTTGTATCACATTTCAAGAAAACACCCTTATGGCCTAAAACCCAAAGCAAACACTTTTAAGTTATATGTACTAATAAAGGAAACATAAACAATATATTAAAAAATGTATATGCCTCAAAATTCCGAAAAGCGACAGTTTTGACGTATGATAATTCAACAACTGGTGATAGAATTAGGTTGTGCCCATGGGAACTTTTAATCAGGACATCGAGAACTGCATCAAATAAAAATTTCAGAAAAATTGGCCGAAAACCATTTTCCATAAGGAACGTGCGGGTTACTTTAACTGCAGCTACTTTATCTAGTGCGAGGTCATACAAAGAGAACAATTAAAAAAAATTCATAACCTGTAAACCCTTAGGTGTAGATTCATTTAACTTTAGAATAATATTTCTATAATTAAACACATCGTTTTAGTCGTGTGTCGTATAAAGAGAACCAATTACAAAAAAATTCATCACTTCTAATCCCTTAAGCGTCGATTAATTTAACTTTAGAATATTTCTATAATTAAAACATAACGCGAATCTGTTTTTCAACAGTTCATCTAGGGATGAGGGTGTTGTAAAAGGGGATGAATTAGAAAAAAATTCATAACCTTTAAACCCTTAGGTTTGGATTAATTTAATTAATTTGGCTTTAGAATAATATTTCCATAATTAAAATTCATCGTGAAAGCTGTTTTCGAACAGTCGATTTAAGGGATGAGGGTGTCATATAGAGAATAAATTACAAAACAATTAATCAATAAACCCTTAAGTTACGGTTAATTTAACTTTAATATATTTCTTAAGCACAATAGACCGTATAAGCCGTTTCGAACAGTCCATCTAAAGGGAATGTCGTATAAGAGGATAAATTAGAAACAGATTCATAACTTCTAAACCTTGAAGTGTAGAGTATTTTAACTTTAGAATAATATTTATATAAATAAAACAGATCGTTTAAGTGGTTTTCGAACAATATATCTAGAGGATGAGAGTGTCGCATAAAAAAACTAAATTACAAAGAAACTCATTACTTCTAACACTTAGGTGATGATTAATTTAAATTTAAAATAATATTTCTATAATTAAAATACATCATGTAAGCCGTTTTCCAACATTTCATTTAAGGGATGAGGGGATAAATCAGAAAAAATGCTTAACTTGTAAACCCTTAGGCGTCGATTAATTTAATTATAATATAATATTTATATAATTAAAACACATTGTATAAGCCGTTTTGAAACAGTCCATTTACGGTATAAGTGAGTCGTTTAAACGGATAAATTAAAAAAAATTCATAACTTCTAAATCATTGGATGTCGATTAATTTAAGTTTAGATTAATATTTATATAATTAAAGCACATCGGTTAAGTCGTTTTCGAATAATCGATCTAAGGGACGAGGGTGTCATATAAAGAGAAAACACTTAGATGTTGATGAATTTAACTTTAGAATAGTATTTCTATAAATAAAACACATCGAAAAACTCATTTTCGAACAGTCGATCTAGGGGGTGAGGGTGACGTATAAAGAGAATAAAATATTAAAAATTCATCACTTCTAAACCCCGCGATGTTGATTAATTTAACTTCAGTATATTTGTAAAACTAAAACAAATCATGTATGCCGTTCTCAAACAGTCCATCTAGGGCATAAGGGTGTCGCATAAAGTAATAAATTACAATAAAAAAAAGCTTAAGCGACAACAAATTATAATTTACATAATTAAGACACATCGTTAAAGTCGTTTTGCAATTTCTAACTTCTAAACCCATAGGTTCAATTAATTTAACTTTAGAATAATTTAAATAATTAAGACTCGTCGTATAAAGAGAACAAATAACGAAACATTTCATCATTTGTAAACCCTTAGGTGTCGATACTGTAGCGTTCCCAGGTACCCTAATCGTAAAAAGTGTAATTTGAACTTATTCGCAATAAAGCAAATTCAAGAACAAAACATTCGCTAAGTGATGTATCTTGACTTTACTGACAATAATGTTGCTATTACTCAAATTAATTGCTTGCCTTACATCGACTTTTCTGGCAATAATTAAAACGTAAGAATTTATTTACAAGGTTGATATTTATTACTCGCAAACCTCAAAGCTGATCAAGAGAATTGGTCGTCTAGTGGTAGCTACGCTGTGTTATTCGAGTTAGATAGGCTTAATGAGGTTAAGTGTTGCATCATGTGGGACAGGTAAACAATGAAACTGCTCAAATTAAAATTAACGAGCTTTGCGCAAAGATGGTTCAACCCGTTATTGTACTATTTTGGGAAAGAATCACCAAGAAACCCCAACTTACCCATAAATAAGTAATTGCACAAGTACATTAATAAATCCAATAACACAAAAAACAATGAAAGAGTTCAATATATAACAAACCATCATTAAATCAGGTTAAAGTGCGTACAAAATAATAACATTAAGGAACAAAAAAATAAAAAGCAGTTTAGTAAACACATACACACAATAAAAAGAGAATGTAATCAGACTCACAACTGTGTCATAAATAAATCAGAATAAAAATTTTAATACCAAACATGTGGCCCCATACAGGGTGTCCAGAAATTCTCCTAACAAACGGAAACTACACATATTAGACATGATTTTATGTCGATTTAACCTAAATTACCTTAATCCAAAAATGCCTTCTAAGGGAGCTAGAGCCCTTTCAAGATGGCACCGTCAAGTCAACTCAAAAACACCGCTACGTAACAAGTTCAAACTTGGTACAACGAAAAAGTCGACAATGACAAACCGGCAATTGAGAACAAAAATTGAAACTAACATTTTCGTAAAAAAAGCAGTTGCCCCCCCCCCACCAAATGGACTGCTTCTGATGGCAACAAGAAAATCGTGTTTTCAGTGGCTGGTTTGTCATTATCGACTTATTCGTTGTCCCAAGTTTGAACTGGTTACGTAGCGTTTGAGATATTTAACAAAAAGTGACTTGACTGTGCCATTTTCAAAGGGCTCTAGCTCTCTTAAGAGGCATTTTTGGATTAAGGCAATTCAGATTAAATCAACATAAAATCATGACTAGTATGTGTAGATTCCGTTTGTCAGGAGTTTCTGGACACCCTGTATAACCAATCATGCCGGTCCTTTAGTAAATAAGCAAATAAAACAATGAAGCAAATTACGGTACATATAACAGATAACAACAGAAAAAGTGCACAGGTGATAAGATAAACGCAAGAACAAAAAAAAATAGGCAAGAAATTTACACATACACAATTACGTACCATTACAATAAATTATATAGAAAGAGACATTAGTGCGCAGGCAAACAACTCTACTTAAAGAGACTGGATCAAAGACTCAAAAAAACTCATTGAACAAACCCTTACAAGAGTAAGTGCAAATAAATAACCACGTGACCGACACACAAGCTTGAGTGACTGCGTTAAAAAATATAGCGTCCCTTTCTCAGGTTACATATTCATCTATACGAAACAATAAGAACAGTAAATAAAGAATTCGAGAAGCCTTTTACGGTCATCTGGACCCGTAAGTGTGTGAATTAATCGGTATTGCCTATAAACAATTATAACCGTGATTTATCCTTTACACGTTTGTCCACGCCAGCTCTCTCTATACAAATATAATCAAACAGACAAGAATACTAGTTCGCCCAAGTAAATGATGTCTGACGCTAGCCCTTTTATTTTAACAGATTTCAATTTAATGAGCCCGCGTGCGTAATGAGATATTTTTGCAAGATAATTCTTGATTTTTAATACGTTACATAGGGTTGTAGAATTATTCGCTGAGAGCTTTAATTTACATTAAAATACCTACTTACGTTTTGAATATATACTCCTTTAATTGATCACAGACACAAATGGTTAACATACGCGGTTTAACTTCAAAATGATGTATATAGATTAATATTTGAAAAACACATTAAAACTAACACCCAAAACAAAAAAGACAAATTCGCGTTGGTTAGTTCAAAAGAAAAATATACACCCAAAAAAATATTTAAAGACAGACTGTTTACAATGAAGGTATTTTAATTAAACAATCAGATCGGTCTTACTCAATCGAAACTCTTGTCAGTGCCTCTGCACCTCCGACTTCAACTAACCATATTTACTCCCTAAATCAACCCCGTTTTAAAATTAATAAAATGCTAAAAATATTACGTGGGAACATTTTTCACATTCATTACTGAACGAAATCCTAATTTTAAAAATATGTATTCGTCTGTAAAAAACCTATATCTAATATCAAATTTCAAAGTACCGAACAAAGATCCCTTTGGATTTGTGGTATGTTTCGACGTAATTGACTATTACATTTGTGACGTTTTTACCACAAAAATGTGCATACAGCAACTTTCAAAGATTCGTTACGGGCGTTGGCAATAAAACAATGTCGAGCGTACAGTTGCTTGTTTTATTCTAACATGAGTTTAGCCCTTAGCCACTATTAATTCCAAAAATAATATATCCCGAAAACCATTCTCAAATTACAACTTAATATATAATAAAATATATTAAACACCATTAATTAACTTTTTATCGTGGTCACAATTGCGATTTGAATAAGTTTATTATAATAATACAATTTTCGCGGTCCGCTACCTAGAATACATTTAACTTTAAAATATGTATATAATTACAACACACCGTTTAAGTCGTTTTTGAACAGTAGATCTACGGGATGAGGGTGTGGTTTAAAGAGAATAAATCACAAAAAATTTATAATTTCTAAACCCTTAGGTGTAGATTAATTTAATACATCGTGTAAAACGTTTTCAAACTCCATCTAGGAGATGAGGGAGTCGTATAAAGGGATAAGTTAGAAAAAATTTACTAACCTCTAAAACCTTAAATGTCGAGTAAATAATATACTTTAGAATAGTATATCTACAATTAAAAACAACAGTTAAGTCGTTTTCGAACAGTCGATCAAGGGGATGACGGTGTCGCATAAAGAGAATGAATTAGAAAAGTATTAATCATTTCTAAACCCTTAGTTGTCGATGAATTTAACTTTAGAGTACTATTGATACAATTAAGCCATACCATTCCTTGCTACCTGCTCATTCTGAGAAAGCCTTCATTGACAATAATTATGATGTAGATCACCAACTTGTCTACTCAACATACACTTACTCTTAGAGAACCCTATATGCCTTAGGTTTTAGTATTTTAAAACAGAATAGAGCATCTTTTAAGGAAAAAGCTACTTTCACTATTCGTAACGAACAGTTAAGGAAAATAAAAATCTTGGTGTCTTAGTTGAGTTTGATCGCATGTTTGGCCACTACGTCAACTCAATGGTCCATAAGGTCCATATACTATCATATTGCGCATTTAAAACTTTTCACTAAAGCGCTTATAGGCTAAGCAGATGCTTATTATGTTCATATTTGGAATACGACAGTATGAATATATCATAATAAATGTAATAAATAGTGCCAATAAATGTTTTAAAGCGTTCTCTATACAAATCCTTAAAATAACTAGAGACACAATAAAAGATAATGCTGTTGGCTCAGTAGGTAGATTAAATAGGGACAGGTTCAGGCTTTATGATTTGCTTAATTACCACAAATTTCTGCTTAGTTATTTCCACTTAACATCAATATAGTAATTTCAATGCAACAATAATAAAAATTATCTCGGACGCCAAGTTATTTTGTTTTATTATGCTCGGAATAACTAAACCGAGGATACAATAAAAAATTCACCAAAATGTCAAAATAAAAAATATACAAACCATGTTTATTAAGCATTTAAATTTGGTATTATATAAAATAAATCTTAAAAATAGCCTTATACTAAGAAACCATCAGAGAATAAATACCTATTATAAAGATTTATGTACAACTCTTTGAGAACCTCTGGCATCAAAAGGAATGCGGAAATGTAAACCATAAATGATGTAATCTTTGTACAAATGTTGCGCAATATGTCGTATTTTCAATGCTGAACGTTGTAAACCATACCAAAGTTGAATTTACTTCTAACAAATTTATCTTCATTGAAATCTGAATAATCCAGTATTTATTCGATTCTCTCGAAAGTTCAAATAAAAAATGTGATCTAAATTTAGATTTGAATTAAATGCAAAAATGTAATCATAAGAATCAAAAATTCCAAAAGTGGTAAAAATACTAAAGGTATAAAAGTACCAAAAGTAGGAAAAGTGCCTGCAAAAAGCAAATGTTTTAGATTTTAATATAATACGAGTTAAATGTATCTTACCATTATATCAATGGCACTTTTCACAAAATTTAGATGGAAGCCAAAAATGGCTTCCTGCTCAAACGACATACATCAAGCAATGCTAAAAAGGACGCTCGCGATGTCAGGTGATGTCGATGCGCAAAAAATATGTGCAAAAAAATTAATTCAAAGATATGGAAGTATAAACCCTTAAGAAGATATGCAACTTAAGTTACACCAATGCAAATTAAGTTGCCTAAAACATACTTATAAATAATTAATAATCCAAAACTTTTTTTGTTACTAAATGAACAAAGAACGTAATAGATTCGTTACAATATTTCTCATACGTTATCGAGATAGCTCAAGGCGAACAATAGGTTAAAATTACTAAATGTTTATGCTACATACATCAGACGAACCGAATATTTAAAAAAAAATCTTTGAGTAAGGTTTAGAATAGAATTCCACGTTATCTCAGGTCTTCCATTTTCGACTTCATATTTTTCATACTATTACGATTTGTTGACCTTGATGATTATGCTATTACGAGTTTGGTAAAATTCACTTTTCAGTGTCGGTTTACTGGTAAGCGTGTAATCTTTACAACTGCGCTGACAAGTGCGCCTTAAAGAAACATAGTTTTGGTGGAAGAACTTTAGAGTTGGTTAAATTCTTTTCTGTCTTTAGAAATACAGGAAATTTTACTGCCTTTTTAGTTTATGTACCTCCTAATTATAAAAAGCAGAATACTACCTATTAATTTTAACTTTAGGTACGTCTATGCTTTTTGCTGTGTTTCTTTAGACCTTAAAGTAAATGCTTTAACAATCTATATTTAGTCATAATATTATTGAAACGATTTAACATATAGTTAAATGTAAAATTAGAATAACTGTATACATTCTGTTTTCATAGCAATTACAGTTTTTAGAAAGCGGAAAATTATCAATCCGTTGGATTTGTTATCATTTTCTTAAATCTTGAATTGGTATGTCTTAGTTTTTAGCTGTGGATGATTTTACACTTTCAAATCAAAGTTTTTCATAATTTAGCTCCGATATTATGATCTGATTGAATAATGTTAAATTTTATTTTTTATGTTAGCCTTCGTCTGCAGATGGTATACTAGAATATCATTTTCAAGACGGTTTAATATTTAATTAATTACCTCTACCTGTTTATCCTGAGTAAAATAGAATATTTAATAGAAGACTTTCAATCACGCGTCAATAATTGTTAGAGCAGGTTTATTTGCGTTTCAAATTTTATACGTTTTTTTGGTACTTGAACTCTTTACTGTCGACGATAACCATAACTTATAATTGCATAATTTATATTGACATGTACGATATAAAACATGAAACTTAGACAGGGTGTCCTGAAAAGAATAGGCCATATTGCAGAGGCACATTCTCTGGATTAAAATATACCGATTTAAGTCAACTTACCATAGTACCAAGTTGCTCCCTTAAGGACATACGCGCCTTTAAAGATTTATTTTGTTTCCTATTTTTTTACGCTAACTCATTTATTTTTTGAGTTATTTAATTGAAATTGGGTTTTTATAGGTTTTTGCATTAGCTGAACATGTCTGTGAAATCAGTTATTGTGTAAAGTATAGAGGGCGCTTGCAGCAACCTATATGTAACATTCTCGTTGTCATATTTTTTTGGGATGTGAAAAATTTGACATAATGATTAACTTTTTAAAAATTTCATAATAATAGCTTTATAAAAGGTATACTTGACGCAAGTGACTAAACTGCACCATTTCCAAGAAAAACGTATTTAAAATTAGCACCACCGAATTTATATCAAAAATGTTTGTTTTCATATTAATTAACATTAATTTAAAACAGAATATAATGGTTAACAGACTAACAAGAAAATTGAACCAAAATAAACAACAAAAACCATTAAATCAAAACATGACACTAAAGTTTATTTTCAAAATATTGTAGCACCACAGAAGCCCATGACAGTACTGATTAGAGCTTCAAGCTGCATTACTTGGTGCTCGTTTCGCAACGTCGGTTAGTGCTGCTCACAATATTAAACCCGCGTGTAATGCCTTCTGGACGGACTCGCTTGATATACTATGCTGATACAAGCAGAAAATAAAAAGTTCTGTCAATTTGTATCATTTTGCGTTAGTGAAATTCTTGAACATAGTAGGCAAGAAGATTGACGTTATGTTCCGACCAAACATAATGTTGCTGATGAAGCAACCAAATGGAAAGCTACTCCGCTAATCTCTTCAGACTGTCGTTGGTTTAATGGTCCGAAGTTAGTAAAGCATTTAGAAAATGCATGGCCCGCACGAAAACAGAATCCTGCATCTGTATATTTAGAGGAGCGGTCTGAACCAGTTGCTGTCAATATAGCAGGTAGCGTTTAAGGTCTAGTTCCCAATGCTACTCGATTTTCAAAATGGCGGCGTTTGTTTCGTAGTGCAGGTTGGGCATTGAGGTTCTTCTATCTATGTAAAGAGCAACATCTACTAGAAAGTGATCTCACAATAGAAGAACTAACATTAGCAGAAAACGAAATATGTCGAAATGTCCATCAAGAAAAAAATTATAGTACTATTACGGCTCTGAAAAAAAATCCAAATCAAACCATTTCAAAAAAATTCGTTCCTTTATAAGCTCGCACATTTTTTGAATGATAACACGGTACTTAGGATGAGAGGTAGGGCTTCTAAAATAAAAAATGTGATCAACCCAATAATCATGTCTCATGATCATTACGTATCACATTTAATTATTGCTTACTATCACGAAGGTGCTACCACTTTAATTATGAAACAACAATAAACGAAATTCGGCAAAGATTTGTCATAAGTATACTACGTCCTGTCGTAAAGAAAATTATTGCTAAGTGCTATCACCGTGAGAATGAAAAGGCTCGTCTACAACCATCGCTCGAAGGAAATCACCCATCTGCTAGAGTTGCTACTTATTGCGCACCATTTTCTTACGTTGGTTTAGATTATTGTGGTCCCATGGAGGTAATGGTAAGGTCGGGTGCTTTATTTACCTGCCTAACTATACGCACTATACACGTGGAAGTAGTTCATTCTTTAAGAAAACAATCATGTATTTTGGCTATTCGTAATTTTATGGCTTTAAGAGGTACTCCAATCGAAATCCGCTCAGATAATGGTACAAATTTTCGAGGAGCGTCTGCGGAAATACGAAAGTTGCTTAAAACATTTGACTTGGAGGAGTATCGTAGAGAATACGATGGTATACGGTGGGTATTCATCAATACGCCTTTACCCCTCACCAAGGTGGTTGTCGGGAGCGTATGATTGGATTGGTAAAAAATGCTTGTTAGCACTATGCTTACCCACAAACCAAATGATGTAACTCTTCAATGTTTTTTTTTTGCGAAGCAAAGGCGGTAATAAACTCGCGTTCTCTCACTCATGCTCCAATAGACCCTGAGCAGAAGCGATTACCGCAAATAGTATTCTGTTAGGATCATCTGGAGATATCAAACCATTTACGCCTTTTAATTCTGATGCAAATGTTCTTGTCAAAAACTTTGCAACAAATGGCTGATCAATTTTGGAAGCGAAGGCTGAAAGAATATCTACCCGATCTAACAAGGACAACCAAATGGTATACTGAAGTAAAGAAAAATATAGACATTGGAGATATCGTAATATTTATGAACGAAAGAGAAAGGAACTCCTGGAAAAAGGGATAGTTATCGATGAAGTAGTTGGAGGACGACAAAATCAAGTACGACAAGCAACCATTAAGACGGCGCAGGGGATATATACAAGACCAGCAACTAAAGTTGCAGTACTTGACGTACATAAAACCCATTGAATTGTGAAACGAAGAAAAGACGCTGATCGTCTCACCCGAGGGCAGGATGTCGCATAAGCTCCGGTTAATTATGATTTGAGGGTAGATTTTTAGAAAATAAGTGTGACTTTTGGTTGACAATAAAAATATAGTTTGTTATTGTTATTTTGACAAGTCGTTCAGTATTTTGTGAGATCTTGTAAATTTTTTGTGTGTTTTTCCTTTATTTATGATTCATTACTGATTATTTCAGGTTGGTTTGCGTGGAAGTAATTATGCAGGGTGTGTCTACTGCGTGGACGGAGGATTGCTCCTTAACTATTCGAGATATCAAAACTAATATTGGTGTGATAATACACGATCATTGGATATATATTCTAAAAATATTTAGGTATATACACGGTGATTGGCAAAAATATGCCAATCGAAACACCTTGTATGTGTTTGCATTTTTGGATTCACTGCTACATTTAGAATAAAAGTATAGAAATTTGTATCTGTATCACTAACCGCTCTGCGGATATCGTCACTTTAGTACCAAACTAGAGTTAACTTGGGAACCACGATGCGAGCGTTGTCACCACAATTTTGTAAATCTGTTTATACCACCGACTATTAGTAATAGTCTACTAACAAACAATGGGAAATTTTTCTAAAACATTTAAAACTATACAGAATGATTAACGCGAAATGTAATTTTCCTCAGTTGTTTCAAATGCAACACCCTGTATATTTTTTCACATTTCGATTCCCCGTGAAAAGTAGATACTAATTGATAATAGAATTCAACAAAACAAATCAGGTAGGCTAGCCGCTCGTCATAAAGAGGAACAATTGCATCTATTGTTTTGACGTTTGTATAATCATTAAAATATTGTTCCATTAGTTTGTGTGTTTTTGGATTGTCGAAGAAATGGTTGATATGATCTTTATTTACGGCAAAGCTCAAAGAAATGCTTTGCTGGCTACCCGTTTGAACAGACAGCCGCGGAAAGAATCGTTTATGAATGTAGCTGAAAGATTTATAAATTCTGGAAGTGTGTGTTATCCCAAGCGAGCAAAAACAAGCTCAAATGAAGCAATTGAGTTTCAAGTTGTGGCATCTTTTATAGAAAATCCGCAAATTAGTACCAGAGAGCTAAGTACTCACCTAGACCTAAATAGAAATACAGTTCGCAACTTTATTTAAAAAAAAAACAAACTGCATCCTTATCTTATCGAGCAACATCAAGCTTTCAGTGAAATAGATTTTCGAAATCGTGAATGTTTCTGCCAATGAAGAACCCAATTTTGTTAAAAACATTCTGTTTACAGATGAGGCAACTTTTCACAATAATGGGAATATTAATACACATAACTATCATCACTATTCAGATACTAATCCTGACATCTTAAGAATTGTTGATCACCAGCATCGATGGTCAGTTTATGTATAATCAATTTTAATGTGGTTGGTCCTTTTTTCTTTGATGGGAGTCTTACTGGAGAAAAATATTTACAGTTATTGGAAAATGATTTACCCGAGCTTTTGGAAAATATAGAGGTAGATAATGTTCGTACGATATGGTGGCCCCCCTCCACACTGTGCAATCAACGTTAGGCAATATCTCGATAAAAATTATCCGATGAGGTGGATAGGACGAGGTGGTGTGCAAAACTGGACAGCCAGATCACCGGATCTTACGCCCCGTGATTTCTTCCTTTGGGACTACGTTAAAGAAAAAGTTTACCAACATCATCCCCACAAGCGAAGATATGAAAAATAGAATTAGAGCTACGTTTCAATCCAGTTAGCCTCTTATGTTGTTGCGAGTGAATCTTTCGTTTACCGAGCGAATGTAAAAGTGTTTAGTTAAGCGTGGTCAGCATTCTGAACATTTAAATTGAATTTATGTTTTTATTCGTGCATGTTTGCTTGTTCAACTTATTTTTAGGTATAGAGAGTTATTTGATTGTTTAGTTACTAATTAAGTTTTCCTATCAGTTAGGAATATCTCAAGAACGGCCCGTTTTATGGCTATGAAACCTATTATCAATTAGTATCTACTTTTCACGGGGAATCGAAATGTCAAAAAATTTACAAGGTGTTCCATTAAAAAACACAGGTTTGGGTTGGTATATTTTTGTCAATCGCCCTGTATATACCTAAACATTTTTAGAATGTAGGTCCAATGAACGTGTATTACCACATCAAAATTAGTTTTGATATCTCTAATAGAAATCCTTCGTCCACGCAGTAGACACCCTGTATGTTCGGCGCAGGACCTTCGTCGAAATAATTACGTCGCTCGTAATAATTCAGAAGCCAAGATGTTGGTCTGAATTATAATACGTTTCTCTTTTGTGGAATCCAATCGTATGTAGTTTCAGGGGTCGCAATAATTAGTAATACGGGGCGTGGCCTCCGGCGATCTAAGTACTACGTACCTTAGGTACGTTTATATACTGGACTCTGTGCAGGGAGTGGGAATAGGAATGGCAACTGATAACATTTATAAACAATGATAATACAGTTGTGGAAATAACTAGGAAATAAGGTTTGATAGGGCGTATGTACAAGGATAGGAAATTTATGTAAAGGATTTGCAGGGTTATTACAAATTCCTAGCCGGACCCATACCCTTCTTGGACTGTGTCGAATCTTATTTTAACTGTATCGTACCTCTTCCAGTGCCGTAGTCCTTTTCTTGGTCTAAGGGTTATATAAAAATAAATCAAGTGGTGCTGTTTGAAAACATTCTGTGTATCTACGCCAGCTACACGCCCGCGCATCCAAATGCCTAACCAACCGCAACTCCCAACCCAACTCGCAAAATGATCGTGTTACAAATAACTATTTATTTCCCATTGTAGCGCCAAAGTTGATTTCAATAAAGCAATTGTGCATATTTATATCACATCACTTGAAACTGTGGATAATCTTTATACTTACTTGGTTTGATACTGGAAATAAAATGTGTAATGCGTTGTTAAAATGTGATAAAATGGAAATTACGAGTTTTTCATAGTTTTTTAAGTGTAATCCTTAATTTATATCACTAAAAGGCCTTTTGAATATTTAAGTTTGTTTTTAGAATGTTACGTACAAACTGAGTGTTTTTACGTGTTTATGGCAGTAATACTCGAAGTACGATGATAACCGATGTATTTTTCACGTATTTACGATTATGATTTTTAATTAACCTGTTTTTTTACTTTCATGAGGGCAACAAAAAAAATTGGGCTATATTAAGTCATGTTCTTGTCGTGCAATAGAAATAAGCATACTGAAAAACCGTATGACGATTCCTGCAAACATTGGGTCTCAAACGTACATCAAAATTTAAAATTCAGGATTATGCAGAAAAAAGTTATATAAAAAAAAGCCCTCGTATGCTCTAATTTTGTATTGGCCAAAATAATTCAATTAAAAATGTAATATTTTATTCATAGCCATTTACCTCGAAATATGCTTTTATCTTGTTTTGCGTATATTGTTCGCTTATTTTTAAAAGAGTTGCCAACATTTTTTGTACATTTTTACGGACTTTTTAATATGAAATTAGTTTGTATACACTTTTTTTTATTCGCGTATTAAAGGACTAAGAATTTTAATAAATAACAAAATTGAATATGTTGTTGCGTTTGATAATAAACGTACCGTAACAATTTTAATAACGCAGTTCTGCCATGCGTGTATTCAATGTATTGGAAAATTCCTTCTTTAGTGAATTTTTTCAGGTCAAATGTGATACATTTATTACCAAACAGCCTCTTGAAGCCTACTCTATCTCGACGACACATTCTGCCATTCAACACCGAAAAGTATTCTACACTCACACCCTCACAAAAAATGTTTAAATAATTTCACTTAATTGTATTAGACGAGTGTATTTAAATTTATACAATTTAATTAAAAATTACGTACAAACATGCCTAGTTTTTCTTGCTTTTTAGTGTTTTGCATGTAAATTAAAATACAGCGGAATTGAATTTCATTTGAGTAAAATCTAATTATTAAACGTCAGGTTAGTCACAGGAATTTTAATATGAAGTCATTAATTCAAACGGGGGAGGGTTTGCGGAAAAAGATGTTGATAAACAATGGGAAAATCGACCTTTTATTAAAACCTCGAAAAAAAAAAGTTTTTTTAGGTCTGGAAATCCAATTAATTTTAATGTTTCTAAATCCTTTTAGTTGGAGTAAAAAAATTGTATACAATCGAGGAAAACAAAATAAACATCATTCCCTTCATTTTTTGTCCCGTTTCATTATCTTGATTACACTTTGATTGCCTATTATTAGAGGATCTTTCTTTTTTATGATTATGGGTTATTTATGGGTTATCATACTTTAATGCTTCTGTTTTCCCCTGGAGAACTCCTTTTTATTAGCAATTGCGGAATAGTTCATTAATAAATTAGAGTAAGTTAAGTAATTGTAATTGTTACGATCGATAAAAAAATTTAGACTTTCGAGAAACGGAGTACAACATTATAGAGTGATATGTACCTACTCTATAATCCGATAATTTAGACAGTTACTGTTTGCTGCAAAATTGTGATTTGGAATTACCCGCAAAGCAATTAACTTGCAGAATTAGTTGGAAGAGATTAAATTTAACTAGAAAAGTTTGAAAATTATTATTTTAAAAGCATTTATAAAATAAACCCAATTGATATTTTCTGTACAGCTCTTGTTAATAAAATATATCTTCTAATAATCCTCTTTTATTAGAGATCTAGTTAGCTTCTGTTCGTATTATAACCGAAAACGGATTATTCTTGAATTATGTATAACTTAATCTGGAATTTCGGGCCCATTCCCCACCAAATCTAGATATAAAAATAAAGAGCTCTTATCATAACACAAATAAACGTAAATTACCGTATAACAATAATTATCATAATGGCAATAGTAATAGTTAAATAATAACATTATAAATTACCCACCTAAAGCCTTTATTATTACCACAAATGATAGTGATACGACACAATAGAATTCGTAGATAATAGAAGATATCTCACGTTGTTTATGGTATCTCGACTATAATTATTTATTTCAAAACATTATAATGAGGGGAAACAACGATATAGAAATGTTCATATAACTGAATACAATGGAATTTCAGTTATTTATTTATTTTTTGCTTTTTTTTGAATAACCGCAAAATCGGGATTATGAAAAATTCTAATAAAACTCCGGAATGGAATTTACTCAATTTGATAGAAAGAAAGATCTCAATATAATCTGCCGTTTATAAAATGTTGGAATTGTTTGTCGGAACTTTTCAATTTCTATATATCGTACAGAATAGATATATAATTTTAATTAACATTTATAACTTCCTTTGCGTTAAAGGGCGAATAAGTGAGAAAAGTTTCGCGGCGATTAGGGGTTAGTACAGAAATAAATGAGAAATCATCCATTAGCATGAAACGGTAAATTCAATTAAACATTCGGAATTTTGAGTTTAAAAGAGAAGTTAATTGAATAACAAATTCCATATGGATTAGATAATTTTTCGTATTTGGAAAATGAGCGTTAACATATTATTCTATATTTCAAAGGAAAAAGATAAAAAAGTAGGTTTTAAAACATTGATTGTTTGAATATTAAACTTGGAAAGGGATATATTTTAGCTCGAGAAGTAAAACTATGCTCATCAAGTTATCTATCCCCCCCGCGTATTTTATTGCAAGCCAATTTATAATTAGGTGCTAAATAAACGTTAAATATTAAGTGTTTCAGCCGTTTGGCACAAAATGGGTTTAATTTGATTTGACATTAAGCTGCATGACATGTACATGGTGGCCAACTAAGAATGCGAGGTACTGCATCTGGGAAACTATCCGTCGTAGAGGCTTGCGCAAAAAAAAGTTTTACTAAAACGGCCAATACAAAAACCTGGAAAATATTTTCAAGTTTCTGAAATAGCCGCTAGGGGCCGTAATTGCAATCGAATCTAAAAAAGTGATGTTTCTGTGAATTCTGCTATATTAACCTAATAAAAAAATAACTGATCTTTAAAGTCGAGGATAATCTGAACTTTTTGTTTGGCACTTTTTGACGTATGTCTAAAAATAAAGTGGTGGGGGGTGTTCAAAGGTTTCCTTAAATAACCCCCTGTATCTTCGAAACGACTAAGCCGATTTTAACAAACTTGGGCGCGTTGAAAAGAGCTTTTCTTGGGCTATAAATGTTAAAATAATTGAAGTTTTGTTAATTTCACATGTCGTCGCTAGAGGGATTTGTTCAACATTCCGACAGAAACGGTTAATTTTCGCAAAAAAATTAAATCTATTGTTACGACTTTTTTTCATGAACAAGTAGCTAAATGATGCCTAAACAAGCTCGCGAAAACCGCATCTCGATATCTTGTTCCTAACCTAAAATATCGGACAAAGAAAACTTTATACGAAAATCCCTTAAATTAAAATTTTTTTTTTAACTATATTTTTCTGGAATTGTTTCTATTATAAGTTGTGGCCCTAAAAGGACCGATTTAAAGGAGGAAGGTTTTAATGCCCCGTAAATGCTCGAAATGCTGACCATCACGCTCTATACATTGCTGAAGCCTCTCATGACTAGACAAAACTGCAGCTTCAATTTCGGTTCTCGGTATGTTACGTATTGCGTTACGAATCCGGTTTTTCAGATCTTCCCTAGTAGTAGGTTGAGTCCGAAACACGATGTCCTTTAAGCGCCCCCATAAATAAAAATCGAGCCAAGTTAAGTCTGGCGATCGCGGAGGCCATGGAAACAGACTTCGTCTGCCAATCCACCGGTGTTAAAATACTACATTAATATGCTCTCGCACATTAATCGCAAAATGTGCTGGGCAACCATCCAACTGCAAAAACAATTTTTTCCTTGTTTCCAGAGGCACATCTTCCAACAACAACGGTAATTGATTGGCCAAGAAGTCAAGAAATACATTGCCATTTAGGGGTTGCTCGAAAAAATATGGCCCAATAATTCTGCCTCCCAGTATGCCACATCAGACATTTAAACTCCAACGTCCTTGGCGCTTAACTTCACGCAACCAATGGGGATTTTCTGCAGACCAATAATGCATATTGTGCAGATTGAGTCTCTCGTCACTACTGAAGGTGGCTTCATCGGTCCAAAGAATTTGAAATAAAAATTCTCTATTTTCCCGTATCATGCCTAACATCCAATGGCAATAGTCTAACCTTCGATCAAAATCTTCCTGTTTCAGGGCCTGATGCAAAACGAACGTTTAAACGAATACCTATATATTTTGAAGGCCATTACAACTTACCTATGGTCCTTCAAAATATTTTGAACCGTTGTCCGTGATATGCCCAACTCAGTGGATAATGCTCTTGTGCTAACATGAGGATTTCCTTCAATATAGCCCCATACACGGTTAATATTTTCTTGTGTTCTTCAATTCTTTGCCGTTGAAACGTAGGCCGAAAACTACCATTGGTCGTAAGCTCGCAACTAATCGGGAAAAACTCTTACATCGCAAGGACGCCGATTTGATATCGAGCCGGTAAACTCTTTAGCTACTGCGGCATTCTGAAGACATTCAAAATAAACCGCAAGCATATCAACAGCTTCATTATTCGTAAAACGCATTTTGAAAGCACAAAAATTGCTCAAAGTAACGCGAAAGTATTGACAACTATTGACAATTTGAGGATTATGTATGTTTTGTTCAGGTATCTGTTTCCATTGCCTGCTTCTATTAATTGTATTTTTCGTATATATCCATAGTGAATATGAATTTAAACAAACAAAAATAGGCCTTTCGTATAACATTTAGCATTGCTTACTTGCCCGTAGTAATTTCAAAAAGGATGATTTTATTCTGGTGTACAAATTTACAACATTTAAAATCGCAATTTCTAGGTAACCTATTCAGATCCGAAATTGGAGCTGCAGTTTTGTCTACCCATAAGAGGCCTCAGCAATGCACAGAGTAATGGTCAGTATTTCAAGCATTTACGGGGGCATTAAAAACATTCCTCCTTTAAATCGGTCCTTTTTAGGGCCACAACTTACATAATAGAAACAATTCCAGAAAAATATAGTTAAAAAAAATAAAAATTTAAGGTATTTACGTATAAAGTTTTCTTTGGCCGATATTTTAGGTTAGGAAGAAGATATCGAGATGCGGTTTTCGCGAGCTTGTTTAGGCATCATTTAGCTACTTGTTCATGAAAAAAGTCATACCAATGCATTTAATTTTTTGCGAAAATTAACCGTTTCTGTCGGAATGTCGAACAAAGCCCTCTAGCGACGACATGTGAAACTAACAAAACTTCAATTATTTTAACATTTGTAGCCCAATAAAAGCTCTTTTCAACGCGCCCAAGTTTGTTAAAATCGGCTTAGCCGTTTCGAAGATACAGGGGGTTATTTAAGGAAACCTTTGAATACCCCCCACCACTTTATTTTTAGACATACGTCAAAAAGTGCCAAACAAAAAAAGTGCAAATTATCCTCGATTTCAAAGATCAGTTATTTTTTTATTAGGTTAATATAGCAGAATTCGCAGAAACATCACTTTTTTACATTCAAAATTGCAGTTGCGCCCCCTAGCGGCCATTTCAGAAACATGCAAATATTTTCCAGGTTTTGTATTGGCCGTTTTAGTAATAACCTTTTTTCCGCAAGCCTCTACGATAGTTTCCCAGATACAGTACCTCGCATTCTTAGTTGGCCACCTGTACATGTGTCCCATTTTCGATGATATGTTATCTCATTTAATAGAGATACAGAGTTGCGCGATTCAATGTGCTACTTTTTGTAGAAGAAGTGGTATAAACAAAACTTTCATAGTACATTTAGATACAGGCGAAATTCAAAATATTGCATTTTGGGATTGGACCTCCGTTATCCTTTAATGCATGGCAAATGAAAATTGTTTTACAGTTTTTTATAGAATCCAGTGGCGTAGTTGTATTTTGCTGTAAACTGTCAATTTTAGCTATAAATAAAACTTATGGTTTTTAACGGAACACTGTATCTTTTTCTTGCATTTGGTTGGAATTTTGTAAGCTTTAAAAATATATAATACATGATGTGTACTTTAAATAATAAACCTAAAATCTATGATTCACAAAATCTGCGTAATAACATACTGTTTATTGTAAGCATTAAATTAGTAGGCAGTGAGTTAATTATATTAGGATATTACATACATAGAAATTTAATAAAAGCTAAATCAATTTTAAGGCAGAATAAAACTGTAAAACTTAACATAATATTAACTCGATAGTAACTTAATAGATTTTCACCTTAAAGAACTGCTCAAAATGGTTGCCATTTTGAACGCAATGTTGACTACAGTGGTTATTTCTTAAAGCATTTAAAAATTATGGAACGTCTTTTGCAAGTTTTGAAATGCCGCATTGGTACATTAAGTAGTTCATCTATTGTCCGATGGCTATATAAACCTTATTCTGCAAGTATGCATAGGTCAGGTGACCGTGAGGCCAATTTGTGAAATCATAGAATTTAGGTTTATTATTTAAAATACACATCATGTATTATACATTTTTGTAAAGCTTACAAAATTTCCAATGAAATAGAAAAAATATAAAGTGTTGTTATAAAAACCATAAGTTTTATTTATAGTTAAAATTGACATTACAAAATACGACTACGCCACTGGATTCTACGTAAAAACTGTATAAGAACCAATGTTTACCTTTGTCATACATTAAAGGCTAACGGAAGTATAAGGGGGGTCCCAAAATGCAATATTTTCAATTTCGTCCTGTATCTCAGAAATGTAGCGGGCTATGAAAGTTTTGTTTATACCAGCGTTCCTCTAACAAAAACAGCAAGTATTGTAAAACAACTCTGAATCTTTACTCGTAAGTGAGATACCCGGAAATATCAAAGAAAATGGAACACACTGTACATCACAGGGCCACATCATGAAGTACTAATTAGGCTCATTAATTACAAATGAAATTTCTAAGAGATACAAGACATAGTGCTAGGCACATAGTTCACAAGTGCAATTCAACAGAAAATAATAAATTGGCCCTCGAGATTGTCACTAAAATGAATAAAAAAATATCGTGTCTCTATTAAGTCCACTTTATGTTTAGCCCTCTCAGGAGTAAACTATGGTTAAAAACTTTGCTGTTTTCACGACTTGAGGCTACACGATTTCTCTATATGCGCATTAACAAAATGACTGCTTTACCAATAGCATTTCGAAAAAAAACAAGATTCTGTTCGTTCAGTGGAAATCCCCCACTAGTAGATTATGTTTAAAAAATTAAGTGCTCCTTTGGTTTGCTATTAAAATTATTCTGTTGTCACACTTAATCCAAATATTCTGTTGCAGGGAGCGGACCGTGAAAATTTTATTATTGTAATAAACGTTTGTCGAATCGCCATTGTTACCACGAGAGAAAAGATAATTAGTGGATTTTTTATATCTTGATCATACGTCGTAATTTGCTGATGTTTTCAAAATATTTTATTTATATATATTTTATATAAGGAATGTAGATTGTTTGTAACTAATATGTATTAAACACATGTTATGGTGAATGGCATGCACGCTTAAAAATGCTTTACTGAAAGTAACGAATCATTGGAATTTCTTGTGCTCTTGATGTAAAAATGTCATTGATCTAATGAGTAATTTTGGTACAGACCGCGATCAAAAGATCAAAAGAAATGTAGGGGGTTACGAACGAATGCATATTTTTAAAATTAAGATGTGCAATAATTAATATGAAACTGTTCCAACGGAAATTAATGTTTTATTACTTTTGAAAAACTGGTTTTCGGACTAGATATAGTTAGTTGAAATCGACAGTTACAGTTAGTGTCAATAAAACCAGATCGATTTTGTTAATTAAATACCTTTATTGCAAACAGTTTGTCTTTAAAAATATTTTCGTGTACATTTTCTTTTGAATTAGCAACACTAATTTGTCTTTTATTTCCAGTGTTAGTTAATGTGTTTTCAAATATTAATCTATAAATAACAGTTACCCTTTTGAACTTAAATCTGTAGGTTAAAGATTGGTGTCCGTGATCAATTAAGAATTTATTCTAGTTCACTATCACTATCAATATGAATATATATATATATATATATATATATATATATATATATATATATATATATATATATATATATATATATATATATATATATATATATTTTATATATATATATATATATATATATATATATATATATATATATATATATATAATAGCCACCACCAACGCGTCGTCTCTAGCACAAACGACTGAATTTTCAAAATCTGTTTTGAGAATATTAAGCCTTCTAGGACTACAATCTAAAATTAGTTTGATTTATACAGGTGATCTACAAACTTGTTACTTATCAAAGTTATATTATTTTAAATGGAGTACCCTCCTTTTAATTTTTTTTAAATAAGTGTAACAATAAGGTAGACTTTCATTAGAGTTCCCTATACCTAAACCTTACAGTTTCCGAAATATTCAACATTTTTTGATAATGTTGGGTTGTCAAAAAATTAAAGTATTTTTCGATTCAGAAAAGATGAGACAATCTAAACTAGGTCATCGTAATAAGGATGTTTGGAAGTACGTATTCTGTTGTTTATTGTTTCAAATCATAATTTATAAAATACAAAGAATAACGCGTAAAGTTAACAAACTTCAAAGTTAAATATCTTTGTTATTTTAAATACAACGCCTAAGAAATTATTATCGGAATGGAACAGTCTTTTGACAATAGTTCGAAATGTATTAGGGTTCCCTATACCTTACTTCAATACTTTTCGAGAAATTAGTGTATTTGTTACATTTTTAGAAATTACGCCATTAATTTTAGATTGTAGTCTAGAGACACATTCTCAAACAGATTTTGAAACAATTCAGTCGTTTGGGTGCTAGAGACACGTTGGTGGTGGTACATATATATATATATATATATATATATATATATATATATATATACATGGAAAACTTTGAAAATCAAGCGATATCCGAATTCACAGAGAAACCAAGGATGTGGCTTAGATACGTGGACAATACTTTCGTAGTTTGGCAACACGGCAAGCATAAGCTAGATGAATGCCTAGATCATCTAAATAGCCGCACTCTCCATAAAATTCACAATGGAATTGAGTCGGAACAAAAACTGCCATTCCTGGATGTACTTGTACACAGGAATGACAACACTTTCACGACAAGTGTATACAGGAAGCCTACCCACACGTGGAGGTACCTACACTACAACTCCAATCACCACAAAAACGTGAACCTAGGCGTGGAAGAATGCTTGTGCGATAGAGAAAAAACAATATGCTCAAAACAAGAGGACCTGAACAAAGAAAAAGAAAATATCGCTAGAACACTTACAGAAAATCGCTACCCTGATCTAATACCTAACCTAAACAGAGAAAGGGTAACCGTATATACAAGGTACCTCAAAAAAAATACGAAGGATAGGCAGCAAATACAAGATACGCACTGCTTTCAAATCAACCAGAACGCTCAGGGGAATACTAACCAAAACCAAACCATACAATGAAAATCAGAATTGCAGGAATTGTGTATACAACCTACCACGCGAATGCGGCAGAGCATAGATAGGAGAGAGCAGTAGACCACTCAAAGTGAGAACGCAGGAACATAAGAACAACGTCCGCAAAGGCGAAACAGAAAGATCAAGAATCGCCAAATAGGTCTAGAACGAAGACCACCGCATCCAATGGGACAACATACAGATCGTGGCAAAGGACGAGAACACAACTCGTCGGAAACTCAAAGAAGCCACATACATCGCACTAGCCGAAAATCCAATAAGCCAAGCTAGTGGAGAAATGAAACCCATATGGATTCCAACAATGCGCGAAGAGCTTAAGCGCAATACACCTGCGCAAGAAGTCACGGCGCAAAATGTGCAATAACCTTCTGCGCGACCACGAAAAAGTTTAATATATATATATATATATATATATATATATATATATATATATATATATATATATATATATATATGTTAAAACATATATATTGGATTATTCTATGGCACAGCGGTAAAGATGTCAGACTAGTAAGTGAAAGGAACCAGGTTCGAAACTGAGAATAAAGTGCTTGGGAAAAAATATATATAACATATGAATTCGACCACAGTTACAAAACACTTATAATACAGAA
This sequence comes from Vesta saturnalis, assembly GCA_036346205.1. Lineage (NCBI taxonomy): Eukaryota > Metazoa > Arthropoda > Insecta > Coleoptera > Lampyridae > Vesta > Vesta saturnalis. Next base: position 4,781,690 of record JARFJB010001278.1, read on the forward strand.
ATATATATTTTTATATAACTGAAGGCTCACATCAAACCATTTTTACCAGTATAGATAACATTAAATACCAAACATTGTCTTGCAAAAGTATCGTATTCGTACACGGACTCAATAAGCTGAAATATGCTAAAATAAAACGACAGTAAAGGGCCCTCTCACTCTAGTATTTGTGCGAATTAGCATTTTTGGTTATATTTATAATTGTGTAGAGGTGACTGGTGAATGGGTATACGACACCGTTGGTTACTGATAGTAAAAGACAATTGCCAGTAGGTACACACTCCCAAGCCAGACCATTAAACACCACGAATTTTTATTTCTATTGTTTTTATTTGTTGTATAGATGAATGTGTAGCCAGAGAAGGTAGCACGGTATTTTTCTAACGCACTCAAAGTTATATATCGGTCACGATGTTAGTGATCTATTTATAACTTACCCTTGTAAGGTTTTGCTTTAGTGAGTTTTTCCTTTCAGTTTGTTTAAGTAGAATTATTTTCCTGCGAGCTGATTTCTCTTTGTATATGCTTTATTGTAATTTGATTTATGTATGCTGTGCTTTAGAGGTTACTAAACAATTGGGTACGTGCAAATTCCTTATTTATTTTCTTTTGTCCTTGCCTTCACGTTATTATCCCCTGTAAAATTTTACTGTTGATATATTTTATATGTACCGTAATTTGCTTTATTATCTTATGTGCTTATTTACTTAAAGACCGGCATGATTGGTTTTTAAAGGGCCACATGTTTGCTGTTACGATTTTTATTATGATTTTTATTTTGATTATATATAACCCAATTGTACGTGTGACTACATGTGTTTTTTTATTATTGTGTTTCTGTGTAACTTAAACTGCGTTTTATTCATTTTCTCTTAATGTTATAATTTTGTACGCACTTTAACCTGATTTAATGATGTTTTGTTACATATTTAACCCTTTCATTGTTTTTTTTTGTTATTTGATCTATTAATGTACTTGTGCAATTACTTATTTATGAATAAAGTGGGTTTTATTGGTGGTTCTTTCGCACAATAGTAGATTAACGGGCTGAACCACCGCTGCGCAACGCTCGTTAATTTTAATTTGAGTGGTTTCATTTTTTTTACCTGCACCTCATGATGCAACACTTACCTCATCCAGCTTATCTAATTTAGATAGCACAACGTACCCAACACTAGACGACCCCTTCGTTTAATCAGATTTGAGGTTTGCGAGTAATTAAATATCACACTTGTAAATAAATTCTAATGTTTTAATTATTGCCCAGAAAGTCAAAGTAAGGCAGGCAATTAACTTGAGTAATAGTGACATTATTGTCAGTCAAGATTGCTTTGTTCATGAATTTGCATTATTACAAATAAGTTCAAATTACGATTTTCAAGATAGGGTACCTGGGGGACGCTACACTGTTCTCGAATTAATAGTGCTCTTACCATTTAGAAAAAGTTGAACGATGTCTTCAGCAGAGAGGCATACCTCTCAAAAGTAAACTATGTTCAAAAAATTAGGTGCTTTGTAGGCTTACCATTAAAATGATTTATTTTTATTTATACTTTGTTTAAATATCTAGTTTCCAAATTAAGCGCTCTTACCGTTTCGAAAAAGTCAAACATTATCAGCGGAGGGCCTCTCTCAAGAGTAGATTATACATACATACATATATATATATATATATATATATATATATATATATATATATATCGGTTTGCCATTGAAATGATTCTGTTATTTACACTTTATCTAAATATTTTGGTCTTGTCAATTAGAAAAAGTTGAACATTGCCAGTAGAGAACTATGTTCAGAAAATTAAGTGCTTTGTAGGTTTTCAATTAAAATATTATTCTCTCGAATTATATGCTCTTACCATTTAGAAAAAGTTGAACATTGTCGTCCGAAGAGAAGCCCACCTCACAAACGTAAATTATGTTCAAAACACTATGTTCTTTGTAGGATTACGATTAAACTAATTCTTTTATTTGTGCTGTATTTAAGTATCTAGTTTCCAAATTAAGTGCCCTTACCGCTTCTAAAAAGTAGAACATTCCCAGTACCTCGCAAGGGTAAAATTATCTTTAAAAATTTAGGTACTATTTCGGTTCGCCGTTAAAATGATATTAGTTACACTTTATCTAAATATTCTGCTTTCGAATTAAGTGCTCCTGTCAATTAGAAAAAGCTGAACATTGTTGACAGCGGAGAGGTCCGCCTATGTTGAAAAAATTTGGTGCTTTGTAGGTTTGCCATTAAAATGGTTCCTTTATTTATACGTTATTTAAATATCTAGTTTCCAAATTAAGTGCTCTTAGCGTTTCGAAAAAGAACATTGTCAACAGACCCACCTTTCAAGAGTAAAATCATTTTCAAAAAATTTGGTTATTTGTAGGTTTGTCTTTAAATATTTAATTTACGAGTTTGGCGCTTATAGCGTTTCGAAAAAGTTAAATGTTATCATCCCAAGAGAAAAATCATGATTGAGAAATTAGATGCTATTTCTAATTGCCATTAAAATGATTCTGTTATACTATACTTTATCGTAATATTCTACTCTCCAATTAACTGCTTTCACCGTTTAGAATAAACTATGTTTATATATCAAGTGTATATTCGGTTTGCCATTAAAAGAATTCCTGTATTTCTACTTCATTTAAATATCTTGATTTTGAAGTAAATGCTATTGGCGTTTCAAACAACTGGTCAGCAGGGGGAGGTGGGTAACATCTCAAGAGAAAATCATGATTAAAATATTAAGTGCTGTTTCAGTTTTCCATTAGAATGAGTTCCTTATTTATATTTTATTTAAATATCTAGTTTAAGAATTAAGTGCTCTTGCTGTTTCAAAAAAGGTGAACAGTGCCATTAGCAGAGAAAACACTAAGTTATGTTCGAAAAATTTGGTGCTTTTTCAGTTTCTCATTGAACTGGCTCCTTTACACTTTATATAATATTTAATTTACGAATTTAGTGCTCATAGCGTTTCGAAATAGTTGAACGTTGTCGTCTCAAGAGAAAATCATGGTTGTGAAATTAGTCGACTTGCCATTAAAATTATTCTGTTATTTACACTTTATCCAAATATTCTGCTGTCGCATTAAGCGCTCTTGTCGTTTAGAGTAAACTATGTTCAAAAATCAAGTGCTTATTCGGTTTCTCATTAAAAGATTTCCTTTATTCTTACTTTATTTAAAGATCGAGTTTTTTAATTAGGTGTTCTTAGCCTTTCAAAAAAGACGGCCATTGTGTTCGCCCGGGGGGGCCAACGTCTCAAGGACAAATCATGATTAAAATTAAGTACTTATATTGTATTTAAATATATATTTTGCAAATTACCCGTTCTTATCGTCTCAAATAAGTTGAACGGTACTGTCAGTGAAGGAGCCCGCCCCTCATGATTAAAAAATTTTGTTTGAAAAATTAGGTGTTTTTTCAGTTTGTCATTAAAATGGTTCTAATACGTATAAACTAATCGAGCTTTCGGAAATATTTATTTCCATTATCAAGGAAAAGTCCTATTATAAAATATTACATACAATTAAAATTAAAACAGCTTACAATCATGAGTTACACAGAATTTTTTTGTTGTATGTTAGGTTTGTACCTATAGTTCTGTGTAATTCACGATAGTAAGTAGTTTTAATTTTAATTAACTCTAATATTGTATAATATGACTTTGACCACAATCTTGATAATGGAAAGAAACATTTGTGAAAGCTCAATTAATATCAAAGAGTTTTAACGCAAAATGATTCTAACCAATATTGACTGCAGCCTCGTTATTTGCAAACCAATATGTATATATATATATATATATATATATATATATATATATATATATATATATGTACACACACACTTTATTTAAGTATTTAATTTTCGAGTTACGTGCGCTTAACGTTTCGAAAAAGTTGAACATTGTCGTCAGAAGAGGGGCCAACCTCTCAAGAGAAAACCACGCTCAAACAATTAGCCACTCTTTCGGATTGCCATCATGTTATTTACACTTTATCTAAATATTCATTAAGTGCTTTTACCATTTAGAACAAGTAAACGTAAACGTGAGCGCGAGCGCGAACGCGAACGCGAACGGAGCGCGAACGCAAAAGTAAACGTAAACGTAACCGTAAACGTAGACGTAAGCGTAACCGTAAACGTAGGCGTAGACGTAGACGTAGGCGTAGACGTAGACGGAAGCGTAAGCGCAAACGTAAGCGTAAACGTGAACGTGAACGTGAACGTGAACGTGAACGTGAACGTAAACGTAAACGTAAACGTAAACGTAAACGTAAACGTAAACGTAAACGTAAACGTCAACGTAAACGTCAACGTAAACGTAAACGTAAACGTAAACGTAAACGTAAACGTAAACGTAAACGTAAACGTAAACGTAAACGTGAACGTAATAAACGAAAATGTAAACTTAAAAGTAAATATGAAACTAAAATATTATAAGGATAATGGCACAAGAATCCAAACACAATGTACAAAAATGTTCACAATAACATCAATTTTTTCTTCAATAATATCTACAGATACAGTGAAAAACCAAAATCGACAGCGTGTAGTTCTTTTGCAGCGTTCACTGACTCGGGTAGACTTACTTTGTTATCATATCTCATATCCATCTGTAGGTCCACTGCTGCTCTTCATTAAACTAATATTTATTAAAGTATCGGTTCTATTGAAATAAAGTACACCTTCCATATAAACTAGCTGATAATAAACCACGTTTCTTGTTTGGTGAGGATACTCCCTTGCACTGTGTGCGTATCGCGCCCAACCCCTCTAATGCGCATACAATACATATCACATATGAAATGCTCAAAGAAAGCGATACTGGGATGAAACAAGAACTAGTAAAATAATTCAACAAGTGCTTAATGAAGAACGTATCCCCAAGGACAGAGAAAATGCTGCAGTTGTTCTAATCTACAAAAAAATACAATCAGGCTGATCTCGAAAATATCCACCGATAAGCCTACTATTGCGGATGTATAAATTATTCACCAGAATAATCACGAACAGATTGGAGCGAAAGACATTTCAGGACGACAGAACATCTTTACACAGTAAGGCAGATAGATCATCGAGGAAGCTACAGAGTATAACATAACTGTATGGATGGCTTTTGTCGATTTCCGAAGTCTGTAGAAATCTGGGCGATAATAAAATCGTTGAGAGCTGCTAGAGAGGACCAACGTTATACAAATCTCATTGAAAACATCTATAGGACTTCGACAATGTCGATAAAACTGCATGAATCGACAAATAGAATACACCCCAAAGGGAAAAGGCGATAAGGAGATGTAATATCGCCAAAATTATTTACTTTAGTACTCGAAGACATCTTTAAAAAACCACAATGGAAAAACAAAGGATTGCACATACAGGTTGAACACCTGAAAATCTAAGATTTGCCGACGATATTGTATTGTTCGCAAAGGACAAACAGGAGTTGAGAGATATTGTAGAAGAACTGCAAGATGAAGCTACAAATGTAGGATTACACATGAACTACACAAAAACCCAGTTCATTACAAATACAACAGATGCAGACGAAACAATCTCGATTCATGGAAACAATAAAAAAGATACACATTAAATGAATTTCAGATGTTGTAGTTAAAAAACGATAGCATGGTACGTCTTAAACTCTTAACTCTTCGAATGTCTAAGTTTTTGGCTGTTTATCTAGATCTTAAAATAAATTTTCACCATTTACATACGTTTAGTCATCACAGTATGGCAATGATTTTACATATATGCTTTAAATACATATATTCTATAGTAACGTAAAAATTTAATTCTTTGTTGTATTTGATGTTTTACTAAATCTCTACAGGTCGTAACCGCATTTAAATAAAGTTTTTTACATTGTACCGATATTATAATATGATTAAATGTTCTTTGGCTTATTTTATCATTGCTAACCTCATTCGCAGAGGATATTCTGGAATTTCATTTTCCAGAAAGTTTAATAATATGCAATCTATTGCAGATTTAGGAATTTATCTTTCCTAAAATAAAATAACATTCAATAGTTTTCAAATGCATCTACTTAATTGTAATGGCAGGGTTATTCTTTGCATTTTCGCAGCTTCTAAATGTGTTTAATATATTGTTGCTCGCCAAACACTCACTAGAGCATCAGCCCGTAAAAGTAATGGACAGGCAACGGACATAGATCAGTAGATAGGCGGGGTTTTAACTTAACACTCCTAATGGGCACTCGACACAACTCAAAAACGTTAAAATCAGGAAAAAGTCACAAAGGCGCCACCTGTATTAATAAATTTTTAGCTGGAAAACGTCATGCACTAGCTCTTAATAATGGCCTACCGTAAAGTCCACTCAAAGTAAAACACTCACCTCTACCTGAAAATTCTATTCCAAAAATATATATGCAAAGCTCGCCTAAACTTCAATAAAATACTAAGCTTCATATAAAGCCTGCCAAATTACGATAATGAAACTCAAAACTCATGATACATTTCGATAAACTTCCACGTAAAATTACTTATCAATACGGTATTAATGATTTAATTTAAAACGAAAATACGACACAACAAAATGAACAAACACGATCAAATCTCAATAAACTCCTAAACTGTAATATATGTCAAAATCGGGATCGTAATTCCTAATGCGAAAGGTACGTAGCTACGTACTCAAACAAACAAAACAAACTCGCTTACCTTTACCCCCAACCAGCTAAAACAGCGAACTCAATCAGTACGTCGATTCCTGTAATCCATAAAAATAATTTGCGAAAAATCGGAAAACAAACAGCTGATCAATAAACGAACTAATTTACTCTATAATTACATTATGGTATATCTTAAAACTTAACTTCAAATGTAATTATATCAACCAGATCAAATCACATTACGTTAAAGCTTTCATTAAATAATAAAATACTTAAAAAAATGCCACTGTAAAGTTGTGTAAATCAACAATTTCTGCAAAACAAATAAATGACTCAATAACTTGAACTTAAACAAATTATCTCATCTTTTAAAATTTCGTTCAAACGTAATTAATAATAACGACGTGAGAAAAGAATAAGGTTACACAATATAAGCTCCAGGTTCCCACAATAACCTAAAGCTAGTACCTTAATTTGAAATAACACCTTTCAAGAGATCAAAAAGGAAAATTTAATTTAAAATCGCATACAAAGAAGCATGTTCATACGCCTAAATAAAGCTAAATAAACACTTTATTAAAATTCAGTTACCTTCACAATGCATCAAAATAATACTATAATAATGTTCGCTGTAATGAAGATGTTTCGCGCCGGTTTATAATATACAATTAAGTAGAGAGCTGTATAGTTTTTAGACCATTAGATAAAACTTAAAACTCACTAATGGAATAAACAATTGAAGAATCCATACTCATATTTGGGATAGAGTATTAATAATTGAAAACATTTTTGTCTTTCCGAAATCAAATAACGAGAAAACTAAAGATTCTGGTTGGTTGTCTAATGAAAACATCCACAATTTCAGTTCACCACCAATTAGAATATCTATACCAGAACTATAACATGTAAAAACATAATATGATGGTTCACGTTGTAGCTTACAACGCCATGTACTGTTCTATGAAACTGCAAAAAAAAAATTAACAACAAATTACACAACAAATCCAAATTATTTAATGATGAAATGTGTGTGTATTTGTATTATAGAGTCAGCTGCAAAATAATTTACAATAATATTGATTTGAATGTTAAAACGTTCATAGACTAAAAACCATAAGCAATAAATGTAGATCGAGAACATCGAAGCTTTCAAGTTGAGCACAATTTTATGATGCATGTTACGTTCGTGCAATTCATGTACCCGTTTATGTATTAATATTGCAAGGATCTAATACAGACGATGATGCATAAAAGTGCAAAAGAAATGAAAATATCAAACGTGCATCTTAGATGATAGATATATACATACAGCAACTTAGAACGTGTATGTGGTTTACGAGAATCTCTATAAAGGACCCAACTTGTTTACAACTTTGATATCGTACATTATAAATAATCGTGTTTCCTTATACTTAAGTAAATATAAATTAGTGTTTGAGGATGATTCGAATCTACACACATGTATACAACTACGTTTTCGTTTGTTTGCTTTACTTCCTTCCTTTAAGTTAAATGTTGTTAGCTTTTAAGGGTAAGAAATTATATTTTGTTTATGTAACGGAAGGAATTTATGAGACTACCATTTCCCATAAAATTCAAAATTTTAAAATTATTCCTTGTGAGAATATTTTCTATTAGTTTTCAAATTTTATGGCGGCTAAATTCTCTTGAGTTAAAAAGTTTTAAAATCGATGAAGAGGATGAACTTAAATTTAATAATTTCTTGTGATATAAAAATATAGCAACTCAAATACAGCACAATACTTTAAAATATCAACAATACCTTTTACATTTAAAAAACTGATGTTGGTCAGAACATAACTTTCTTATGTACGTTTAGGTAAACTTTTATTAGCAAATAGAAGGAATCCGCCGCAGAACGACAACCTTTTTTATTCGTACTCTCTCATATCAAATGTACAAAAAAGTAACACTTGAATTTTACTTACATCTAAACTATTTAAAAATTATAAAAATATACAACTGATAATTTCTTCTTTGTAAAAAAGGAATAAATATTACATAAACTTACCTGACAAGATTTTTTCTCTTTTTATAATATAATTTTATAATTTGTAAGTGTAATAATAAATTATTCAACACATTAATGCGAATGACGATTCTTTACCATTTCTCAATTAAATAAATTATATTTTAGGGTTATTGAATTTCATACAAAAACATGCACACGCGCATGGCGCACGCGCACTTATGCACATGCACGCATTTATGCACATGCACGCACTCTCACACACGCACAAGCCCACACACAGCCACACAAACAGACACAGAAACAAACACAGACACAGATACAGTTCCAAGCACAGACACAGGCACAGGTACAAGCCCTAACCCAGACACAGCAATAGGCACAGACAGAGACACAGTTACAGGCACAAGCACGCATACGCACGCCCAACTGCCCGCACCGACACACCCATATACATCTAACCACCAGCTACCCACGCACTGACGCACGCACCCTACCACACGGACACTAATATCGACACCGAAACAGACACCGATACGAACACGGACACGCACGCAGACACAGGTATAGACAGAAGCACGAGTACAGACACAAACACAATCCAGACACGGGCACACGCACATGCGCATACACCCGCGCGCGTAGACAAACACACGTTTGATAATTTTTTCATTGTAAAAATAATATAAACCTACCTAACAAAATGTTCTCTTTGTTTATAATATAATTTTATAACTTTTAAGTGTAAAAATCCTAAATTCTGTTTAAATATTAAACAGATTAATGCGAATAACGATTCTTTATCACTTGTCAAATAAGAAAACCAAGAATTTATTTAATTAACGTTTTATATATAGTCATAAGGCACAGACACCGATACCGACGCAAACACAGACAAAGGAACAAACACAAACACAGAGACAAGCACAAACCCTGACACAGACACAGGCACAGACATAAACTCAGATACAGTTACAGACACCAACACAAGCAAAGACTTGCGTCTTTGCATACAGACAGTAACTAAAGAACAGACACCGACCGCGCAGGCACGCACACACCTGCGTGCGCTTACACACACACGATTGATAATATTTGATTCTAAAAAAGGAATAAATATTATATTCTGTTTAAATTATTAAACACATGAATCCGAATGACGATTCTTTATCATTTGTCAAATATGACACCAATAATATATTCAATTAACGTTGTATATACACGCAACGGTGCAGCCGCCCGCTCGTATGCACGCACGCATGTACAGACTCAAACACACACGTACACACACGCTCACACACACTCACGCCCACACACGCTCGAGCGCACACATATACGTGCACACACACGGACACGCACACATGTACGCAAGCGCGAGCCCGCCCACCCCCACCCGCCCTCACGCACGATCGCGCCCATCCACCCACCCACCCATCGAACCACCACCCAACCGACTAACCAAACCAACCCTCCCACACACACACCCACGCACGCACGCACCCACCCACCCACCCACCATATTTCCATATTCCATATTTGATATATCATGAATTGTATTATTAAACCTCTTGTATACAATTTAGACTTAGTAATTAAATATTTGATTAAATTTAACATTTTTATTGTCGTGACAGTTGTTTATGAGGTTTCTGGAGCTAATTTCTCTTTTCCCAAGTTTGCATTTCGGCGGTATCGTAATTGGGATCTCTATGTTATCTGGGTTGACAATTATTGGAAAATAAATTTGTTTATGCTGTCTACGCAAAATAATAGTTTATCGCATCTAAGTAGTTAAAATTCAAAAAGAAAATGATTGTCCCAAGTTAGTGCAAGTGATTATCTACATTGTAAGCAGTCTATCGGATTAAACAAAATATTAATATTCACAGGTGAGTAGAGTTAAGAACGCTTCGACACTGAAAAAGGGCAATCCTAAGAAAAAAAAATTATATAAATGTGTCGTTTGTAAGACAGTGTCTTAAAGTACGCAAAAAAATCTTTTTTCTTGTTGGTGCCCCATTTTACCTATTTAACGCACGCCTTAGTGTGTTTAAATCGAACTTTCAAAAACGCGCGTTTTTGAAAGTTACCATGGCAACATCAACAACTCAAGAAACGTGAAGTCTAAATGACAATTTTTTGATTATTGGTCTGACAGGGGTATCTTGTAACGTCAAATAAAATATTACTAACAAATTCAAAACCTTTATTTAAACATTATTTAACACTTTTAATTTTATAAATGAAAATAGTACTGTTAGATATATTAATTTTTATTTACATATTTTACATTATTAGTTCTCATTTCCATTTTTTCTAGTAATAATACTAGTATTTATGATTTCAAGGTGCACCAATAAAAAAAAAAATAGCGTAAAGTATTCGTGGATAACTGGTCTTTAAAACACTTACTCTAATTCGGGAACTCCGGCGCGAAAAATCGCGCGTGTTTTAAAGACCTTTTTATCCACTTATACTTACCATTTTTTTTCATATACCAGAAACATCTTAAGCTAATTTATTCAAACTTGGTACATGATAATAATGCCACATGCTCAATATTTTGCAGATATTAACATTTTATGGGATTCACCAGTAGCGTAGGTACAACAAGTCGGCCAAGGTCTTTTTATGGAATCGATGGTACGCAACTGAATTTTTCAAATTATGTCGCCTTTTTTTAATGTCCTTACTCAAAATTCACAAAAAATGTTTGTTAATTTTTTGATATAATGAGCCGTTTTGAGGAGAAAAAAAAGATTACATAGCTACGTTTTTTATTTCATTTAGTTACTAATATAATAGCGTGGTTATTTAGGATGACTATGTTCACATAAACTTTTTTTCTAGAGTTGCTCATAGAATAACTCTCTTCAATATCTCAGGAATAATCATTTGCATTTGATTCGTTTTGTTTTCATAGTCATCCTAAATAAAAGCATTTTTATAAGAATAATTAAGTGAAAAAAAAACGTGTTTTATTTTTTCGCTCCAAAACGGCTGATTGAATAAACAAATTAAGAGACGCTTTGTAAGTAACGATTTACATTAAAAAAGTCTACTCAATTTGAAAAAGCGTACCATCGATTCCATAAAAAGACCTTGGCCGACATCTTTTCTCTACGCCAATGGTAACTCTCATTTTGAATATCTGCAAAATATGAAACATGAGGCGCTATTATCATGTCCAAGTTTGCATAAATTAGACTAAGATATTTTCGTGCGAATTTTAATACCCTGCATCTTGGAAACGATTTACGGACCTATGTTCATATAAACTTTTTTTCTTAGAATTGTCCAAAAAATGACCCTCTTCAATATCAGAACGTATTTAAGGAGCACCCTGGACAACGGGGTTAATCTAATTTAGTTGAATTAAAATGGTGATTATAAGTGGTAAAATTATATTTAACACATAAATGTCAATAGCGACTTTGGTCAGTATTAATGAAGTGTAGTTAGTTTTGAAAAGTAGTTAATTGGTTTGAATTCGCAGGCGAATTATTTTCTTTTAAATAGCGAGGTTGGTCAACGAATTACATTACACTGTTTATGCGTGCTTTTCTGAAATTCTTATCTCTAAATACAAATACGAGTTTTTAAAAATTATTTAGTTATATTAAGAAATATAACATCTAATAAACTGTTGAATTGAAATGAATTTACAGACGCTCTCATTCCTGCTCTCTTTATCATGACTCTAAAGTCGTGAATTAAACTGCGTCCGCCTTAGAATTTTCCTGTACACCGGAGCCTGCTGTTACTTAAATCTGTGGTCACCTGCATGTAAGTTTTTTTTATAACCGCACACATACATTCGTGTACAACGCAACGTCGGGTGTTATTCCCGACGTAGTTTTTCATTTACATCGTCAGGTAGAAAGGCTGCCTTCCTAAGTTCTACCGACCTCATGGAATCGATCAAGAAGAGCAAAGGGGCCGTAGCCCAGAATCTGTTAATCGATACTCAGCACATATTTTGCCCATAATTAGACCATTCTTTCGGTCGCCCAGTTCCAGTAAATTGCGAGAGATTTCGCAAATGTTACGTAAAATGAATGATTATTCTCATTTAACGTAACTACCAGTTTAAAATTACATTTTCTTAAAAATTTACCTCTTACCTGAAGTCCTGAAACCGCATTTGGTCCTGCTCGCCCATTGCGAGATAACTTATTTCCGAATGGATGTCCTGAACCTGTAACCGATCCATACCGTACGCGATAACCCAGATTTACAGGACAAATCCTATATTAAACATTCTTTAAATAACGACGCCTGTAAAACGTTTAGTATATCCTGCCTGCCTGTATATTAAATATTCCTGAAAACTGAACGTTCCTGAAGGTTTAAATACCTTACACCTTCCCGAGTTAGACTCATCCGGTAAATAATTCCCTCTACTTACGAAATATAACCAGAAAATATTCTAATTGCCAGTAATTAACATCACACATTTATAAGGAAGACTAACGTTAGTTAATAAACCAATATAAATATTATAGATAGATACATTAAATAAATCAGAGTACAATTTATATCATAAAAATAGAAATAATTGTATAAATACAAGTCTTTCATGTTCATTTAAATTGATTTTTTAAAGTGACCTAGAGAAGCAGCTAAATTATATATGTATAAAACCCTTTTAGCGTTCATTGGTCAGTGTGAATACAATCTGGTAGCAAGCGATTAGCCCTATTTAACGAACTACTCTCTTTAACCTCCGAATTGAGAAACCGCTACATAAATTAAAAATTAACGTAAGCCGAATAGGCAGTTAGAACTTCATGGCCATGAGGATGACTTCAGATACTGAAAGAGCAACTTCCAAAGAGGTCTAAAAGATGTTGAACATGGTTAGGATTGTCAGAAATCATTTGTGTGAGATCACAAGCAATAGTAAATGTTTCAGCAATATGACCAGCAGGATTGGAAACTGAAACCAATTAGAGTTATGAAATTCAGAATTTAGAACCGCCGGGTGTTATTCCCGGAGTAGTTTTCCACTTACTCAGTCGGATAGAAAGGCTGCTGCCTCAATTCTGACGGCCCCTGGGCGTCAATTAAGTAGCACCACGGGCTGACTGACCAGAATCTATTGACAGATACTCAGCACATAATTATACACCAACTCACAAATATGGTGCCCCAGGCCACTTAAACAACATGCAGGGTGTCTACGAATTAAAAATGACAAAGCATGCCAATATCAGAACATTATTTCGGTCACCAACTTGTCGTTTGTTGCGATAGAATCCTCAAAGAGTACGTAAAACAAGTTAGTATTAAAATTCTATCTCACTTAACGTAATTACCAGTTCTAACAATTTACTTCTTTTCTGAAGCCCCGAAATCGTATTATTCCTAGATCGCACGGCGCGACATTACACAAATTACCTAATTAATCCTGTATCAAACCTTCATTAATAAAAAATCCCGTATCCGTATCCTGCACGCCTGTATAATAAATATTCCTGTAAACTGAACATTTACGAAGGTTTAAATACCTACACCGCCCCCCCCTCCGAGTTAGGGGCCCTAAAGGTAGCGTATCCAAGCGGTAAACGAATTACTCGTTCCTGCACATAAACATTCAATACGAGAGTATCCATTATTAAACTTCCCGTATGAAAATAATTCTAAATACAGTAGCCACCATCTTCACTAAATATTACCATTACTAATTATGTCTGAATAAAAGTAAAATGAGCGAGAAACATCCAACTTCTTGCATTGAAATCCCAACTAGTTACGAAACACAAGTAGAAAATATTCAAATTGCCTTAATTAGCGTTAACTAATTAGGACAGCTACTGTTTGTATAATAAAACCTTGTTTGAAGAAGTTAGTTAGATACGTTTAAAATTCTATTATAAAAATAGGTATAAAACCCATATAAATACAATCCGGAAAAGCATGTACCAAACTATTCACCTCTGCATTATTCCTTTTAAAATTTCCAACGAGAAATAACTTAGCTATAACTGGATAATTCAGTTCTCCGCTTCCGATTTGTACTAGGCAGGGACGTACTTAAACTATTCCCGTATTTTTATTTCATTTTCATTTTTTTTCATATTGTTTATTGATCAGTGCGGAAAACTCAGTAGCAGACGATCAGCCCTATTTAAAGGACTCATCCCTACTACAACTCGAGGTAGAAACGCGGTAGATAAATTAATTATAGAAGTATTAAATTTTTATTCTCCAAAGAAGAAATCGTGTTTCAAGCGATGTTTTCCTTGAGATAGGCTCACACTCCTCCTTTATATCGAAAGTTAGAGTAAATATACTATTTGAGAAATTGCAACCAATTGAATCGGAGTTTCCAGAGGAGACTTGTTTTTGTAAGAAACATATCAGGTTGTAATTATTCAATATGTGGGTAAACAGTATTAAGATTAGACATATTTCGTAAGTACTTTCGATTATTGAGATCCCTTTAGCCCTGTCCATCCGGTCATCCGAACGAGGCAGGATTTTACGCCCAAAATTTTTTACCCTAGAAACCACAGCCACCTTTCTATTAATTTTGGTCTCTCCATCCGATAGGAAGATTGCAGCGAGGGCGAGAGGAAGAATCAGATGAAAATGAATTAAGGATAAAGAAAGGGTAACTGACAGCCCTTACTGAGTTCATAAAAGAGGCGAACCAATATTAAGGAGTCCATGGTTACGATGGTGGAACAATTTTGGCTGGCATGAGCTACACATGTCACCCACCTTTAAAAACTCTCTGAATAAACATTACACCTTGGGCGGTAATCAAGATCAAACTCGTGGCCCCCTGTTACCATAAGTCCACTAGTTCAGTAAAGAATAATAATAATAATAATTTCTATTTAACACATTTGGTCTTGGTTACAAGCGTAGGTGAGGTCGTTAAGATTATACACCTTTACATCAATTGTACACAATTAAAAAATTACTCGTAGTAAATTGCATTAATATCACTGATAAAAATTAGTGAAAATCAGAGCTTTAGCTTCCAATATTCCTCAATGGTATAAATAGTGTTAGCTATCAAAATATTTTTGATGGTGCGTTTAAATTTTAAGTAGTTAGCAATGTTTTTAATATGAGGGGGTAGTCTATTAAAAATTTTAATGGCAATGATGGGAAAATTATCAGCAACAAAAGTAAGCTTATATCTCGGCTCTACTATGTTGTCGCCACCTCTGATATTTGATTTTGTATATTCAGTAACTGTTTTGAATTTATCTAAATTACTTTTAATGTACAATACACTGCTGTAAATCAACAAAAAAATAACGGTCAAAATGTTTGCTTGTTTAAAAAGATCTCTACAAGAATATCTTACAGGTTTATTGTAAATGGTTCGAAGTATTCTTTTTTGCATGACCAAAATCTCATTAATTCTTTCATTATTACCCCAACAAATAATGTAATAATTAAGAGTAGAGTGTATATAGGCAAAATAATATGAAAACAAGCATGCTTCTGTAACAACATCGCGCAATTGTCGTAAAACAAAGTTAAAATTTGACAAATTTTATCCACGTGGGTGCTCCAACATAAATTGTAGTCGACATATATATATATATATATATATATATATATATATATATATATATATCATATATATACTATATATATATATATATATATATATATATATATATATATATATATATATATATATATATATATATATATATATATATATATATATATATATATATATATATATATACACCCAAAAATTTTACACTGTTATTTTGATTAAGGGGTTTACCCTTAAGTTTAACTCTTAAATTGTAATCCACAGCATTTTTTGAAAATAGTATGGATTGAGTTTGATTAGGGTTTAAAATCAGGCTGTTATCCTTACAATACGTTGTGAAACAAGTAATACTACTTATTATAAGTTTTTGTTATGAACGAATAAGTTCTAAGCTAATAATAAAAATTATTATTAATTTTATTAGATTCATAAATAAAAAGTTTACCTCGAGTAGGATTTGAACCTACGACCTGTACTTTGCTAGAGTACCGCGCTAACCAACTGCGCCATCAAGGTTCAAGCCCCAATCGATGTAAATTTTGTCTTTATGTATGTAATTTACATCAGTTCTGTCCAGAGGTTGTTATGTGTACACCTTAATCAGTTATTATTACTGGATCAGCACAATATCCTTTCTTTATTAATTAGAACATTACCTTTTTTGGAAATTTGCTTTAATAATATTCTATTATTTAACAGAAAATAATTCCGGATTTTAAAGACACCTACAGCATAGGGCCTTCGTCAATTTAAACCTAAGAGCACATACAGTGCTTTGTTAAATCAGGAAGCTCACAATTATACCTGCAACTCGGCAATAACAGGAACCACTCTGAGGGTATTCCAAACTCACTTACTCCAGATAATTTTATTTATGTGTAATCACAAGTACTACCATACCGCCAAGTTAGCCAGGTAACTGCTTTCTTGGAACCGACAAAGTTGTAACCATCGACTACTACCAAGCAGGCCAAACCTTAGGCATCGTGTTTAATATTAATTCTGTACCTGTTGCTCCAACTTTTATGTATTGAATATCTATAAAGATTTTAACCTCATTATTGTGCCACTTTGTGTCAAATTTGTTATTTTCGGATAGCTCTTGTGACCACTTAAGCTTGTTTTTTTTAGGTTAAGTTATATTATTTAAGTAAAAAAAATATTGTGTCTCTAGTACCGCTATTAATGTTATTTTTTTTGTCTTTGCTAGTCATTTGATAAATGAATTGAAATTCGCGATTATTTTTTTTTGTTTATATATATTTATATTAATTAGGGATCTCCGAAGGCATAATTAATTTTTTTTACGTATGTTTCTATATTTTTTCTTTATTACATTTAGGTTACGGCACAGTAAGATCTTACAAGCGTACCCCTAAAGCGTTAAAATCTAATTTATGTACATATATTTAAATAATTTTGTGGTTCTGTGTATCCCTTTTTTTTCAGCTATCGTCTAATTAAAATGTATATATTTAGAATACTGAGTTTTCTTTCTTCCTTTTTTTTATTAATTATATAAGCTGAAGGTAAGCCTTCCCCACACCCAGGTGCTCTTGTCAGCTTTCGAGCAGCCGATATCCTGTTCCCCTACAATTTGCTCCCGATATCTTGAATAACGTTGTAGATAGTATGTTACGCTCATTAATAAAATTTGAAATTCTGATATAAAACATTTTTTCAAATATCTTTGAAAACACAGAAACGATAGTTATACCCCTGTAATTCTCTGTCTTATTTTTGTCACCCTCCTTTAGAATTAGATTTTTGTAAAAAAAATTGTTTTGTAATAAATGGAAAGATCATATATACGTTTTATAACAAAACTGAATGGTTTCGGTTTAATTTAGTATTTCATATTTTAATTACGCGCTAGGTTATGTACTATACGAAATTGAAATTTGAAAAGTGTATATAATGGTGGTTCTTCCATTTAAATAATAATTTTTATGATTTGATGTTTTTTTAGCTGAAAGAAGACATAGCGAATTATATTTACTATTCTACAATGGGAAGTAGAGCAAAAATTAAAGTTGATGTAGTACCGCACAAGTTTAGTTGTCAACCTAACTGCAAACTTTAGCACACATGACTAAACAAGCGATTATAAATAATTTTTTGCACTAAACTTCGGATATTTTTAGTCAATTTACATGTAGAAGCCGTTACCACTGTACTATTGAGAATTAATTTAACATTATAACGTCACAAATATGCCGACCTATCGTGGCGCGTTTGTAGTCGCGTGATTCTTTTTAAAATGTTATCGATTTTAAATTGCTTACGTCAAAAAAAATTTTTTTAAGAGTTTATTGCATCAACTATTAATATAATTTATGGTAAATTTTTAAAATACATAAAAAACAATGGACAAATTTTTTTTTCAATAACCCTATTGGAACAACTTGCATTCGTTTTAATAAATCCGGGAATATTTCTTCTTCAAATGAACAATTAATAATTCCGCGATCACTGGGCTTATCAGTTCGGATACGTTACCTAACAAAGAGCAGGGAATTTCATCGTAACCAGCTGAATTCTTAACTGTTATAGACCTAATGATACTATTAACTTCAATAGAGTCCGTAGGATGTAACAGTACAGACTATTGAGGACTGTTTATACTTACTTCTCCAATATTTAGTTTCGTACTTTCGTACTATTTACTAATCCTTGTACTGAATCTAAGAAAAAATTATTAAAAGCGTAGTTTCACGTATTAAAGAGCGATGTTTCCTTAATTGTTCCTTACATATGCTAAAACATATTGAGAATTTCTGTGATGGTTGTATAGATCTCTAACTCATTGACCACTATTAATAATAATCTTTGAAACCCAAGGCTTGTCATGTACAACAGCGTTTTTGACTTTAACGCGTTATAATGGAAAAACCGGCTCAATAATTTCTTTAAATCTAAATAAAAAACTTTCAAATTTATCATTGATAGCTTTAGACGCAAACATAGTATTCCAAGTTTCAATTGAAATTAAACACTGAAATTTATTTAATTTATTGTTATTGGAAAATCATCTTTTATAAATGTATTTAAATTTATTATCGCACGGGTGCTCACTCAAGAAGGAAATCAATTGCAATTGATAATCAGATAAATCAGTTTGTATCACATGTGATATTAATGAATTCACCTTAACATTAACAAATACATTATCAATTATGGTTTTAGACTGACCTTGTACTCTCGTGTAATATATTTATTGAAGCCATACACTGAGAAAAATAGTAGTTTACAAGATACTGGTTAAATTCCATCTGGTTGTTTTTTCTAAAGTATTATAAAAATTACTCGAAACTCATGTCAAGTTAACTGGTCAGTTGTTTGAAACAACTTTGGTAATATGGTACAACGATATTTAGTTGATACAACATGAATGGTAGTGAAGTTTACAATTCACCATTGTTGAATCTACCAGACAATCAATTTACTTGAGTCGAGTAGATTGTACCTTGAGCGAATTGTTAATTTTAACGCAATGAATTGTAAATTAAACAACGTTACGTTAAGAATACTTATATCGGGTGTCTATTAATGATCGAAGCTGACGTCATGTAGCAAATTTTGGTTAGGGTGGTGCCACTACACTTCATTTCGGTCGCAACAATTGACATTAGCGTCCCATGGGGGTAATCATCTTTGATACAATTATAAATATAAACATTGTTTGTTAAAATTAAACAGAATTTAATTAGAATTAAACATGGAAAGTAAATCTTACTTTATAAGTAATGGAGACTCAACTAAACATTCGTCAACATATAATTAATATGACATGATTTCGAAGGGATAATTGTACTAGACACTTGGTAATCAACTAAAATGTATGGTAGATTGTATTGGACTCGTAAAGTGGAAACCACTGAATGATCAGGTGGGTTTAACCTGATTGTCTGGTAAAGGCTAGTAAAAGCGGATCGCTGAAAATGCAGATGGAAAGTTAATTTTACTTTATAAATACTGTAGAATCAACTTTACATCCCGTCAATGTATAGTAAATATGACAACCGGATGGGTTAATTCTACTTGATATTTCGTGAAGTTTACAAGATGATGTCAAGTTAATTATGCATGTAGTATTGTAGCATTTACAAGACTCTCAAGATATTCGTATGCCAGATATTGGGTATATTGTACCATACAACAGCGTGTTAACTCCACTTTGCTGTGTTAAATCTGCTATAATACTTTTACCAGAACCATAATGTAATTAAAACGTACATGTCATGCTGTCCCTTCTTTACCATAATTCAGGGCACCTTTAACATAGTTATTAATAACTTTACCATCGTTTTTTTTCAGTGTAAGATGAAAGTAACGTCACAAGACTTTTTGCATTATGATCGTTTACATTTAAATCAAAATTTGTGTTAAAATCACCGCAAATGAATGACATTCTATTAAAATTATTCAGTTTATAAAGAAATCAATCCAAATTATTTAAAAAAACACCCAAATCAGCGTCAGGTGTTCTAGAGAAACAAGAAACAGTGATTGTTACCTGTTTGGATAAAGAAATGTTCGCAGATGCATATTCAAAATGCTTCTCAATTCTAGAGAAATGTACGGATTTCATCTCACATAGGTACTAATCCTACTTTAACAAAAATTGCTACTCCGCCTCTTTTGCATTCAGATCTATAGAAAAAGTCAATACGTTCATAGTTGTCTACTTTACAAAAGGTAATTTCATCATCACTGTAAAAAATTTCAGTCAAACACACCACTTCAGGATAGTTTAATGATTGTAGAAGCAAATGCATATCAATTAACTTTGTCTTGTCACGTATATATACTTCGTATATTTAAGTGGCATAATCTGTAATTGTCACTAACTTTATAACACAATTGCATAATTGATTGAGATTATGATGTGTGGGTGTCCTAAGATTTCCTTTTAACACCGGTTGTGGAGGTAACCATGAATTATTGAAGATTTAAAAATGTCCAAGCTGAGACTTCCGAAAAAACCGAAATTGTTTAATAACAACACCAGCCGGCCAACCAACTTTAAACGAAATACTACGAGCCTCATCAAGTTTCGGTAATAATTCAACTTCGAAACTGTTTCCCTGGAATTTATTTTTTAAATAATTTTCTATTTGAGATGTACTTGTATCAAGTGCCTACGCTTCTGATAATTTTTGATCGGAATTACAAATAATAACTCGTTTTTTATATTGGTAACTGACCTTGTCGGATTGATTTGATCTAATATTTTCGTTTTGCTTAATTCACGTATTGCTGCTGGATCCCACCGGTCTGGGCTTCGTATCTTGTTGGAGTGTTTTATCATTTAGACAAGGGATTCCCAAACTATTTTGAACCAGAGACCCCTTTTCCAAAATGAACGGATACCTCAGATCCCCATAGCCAAATTACTTTAAAAACCTTATCCATAGTCTTTTTCCTATTGATACAAAATACTTACCAATTTAAAAACTTTGCGGTTGGTTAAGTAAGTAAACTTGACATCATTTTCTCATCAAAATTTAACAAAATAAATAGACATAAAATTCAGTAAATATCAAGTGTAATTAATAATTATTAATACAAATTACGTAAAAATACTTAAGTAGGTAATTATTTTTTGAAAAAAAAAAACATTAAAATCGCAAAGTAAAGATCAAAAAAATAAAAAATTCAGTGTGATGGATGAACCTGGTGACTTTCTACCAATCTAGTTAAATCTGGTTCAATATTGGTGAGTTGCAGTCTTAAATCTCCGTGTTCATTGACTTTCAAACGGTTTCTTTGTTTTGTCAAAATGTTTGTAACCACACTGAAGCCTTTTTCGACTAGGTATGATGATGGAAAAGCGATAAGGTATTTTTCAGCAATGTTCCACAATGCAGGATACTGTTTTTCAAGGTTGCGCTGCAACCAGAACTTCTGATAGCCTTGGTTGAACTCCTGCTTAAGCTCCTCGTCTGTGCTGATGGTGATCAATTCTTCTTGCATTATCACATTGGCTTCTTCCATGGCTGTGATATTATACGGATTTATTATCCATTGAGGAATTTGTTTTAAGAGATCCTCAAACCTCTTAGTAAAATCCTTGTGTAATGCGTCCAAGTGAGTATGATAAAATAACATCGTCTTGAAGCGTTTCTGGAAATTTTGAGAAATGTGGAAACTGTGAATATTCTTTTCTGCTTAAATTTTATTATAAAGGATAAGTTCACCCACAAAGGCCGATATAATTGCTTTTGTTTTAATCAAGTTGAGATCGTCACCCTGCAGCTGCAAATTAACTTTGTTAAACATACCAAAGATATCAGTCAAGTAATAAAAATCTGTTTTATAATTGTTCAGATTGTTTTTCAAATTTGGATCTTTTTCTTGTAAAAACTCCAACACACATTCAAACATAGTGGAAAATCATGCTAAGCAAGAGCCTCTTGATAACCAGCGAACTTCAGTGTGCAGAAGTAACCGAGTAACCGAGCAAATAACCGAGAGTTCAAAGTATTGCTTCGAATCTTGTTGACAACATTTATAACATATTATAAAACTGGTGCAATCTAAGACTCTGATTTGTTGCTACTAAATGTTGTCTATGAATCACGCAGTGAATGACCAGTACCTCAGGCAGTTTCGCTTTAAGTGAACTATAAAACACGATGACGACCAACCATAGATGGTGCACCATCAGTCGCAACAGAAACAATGTTCTTCCATGGAATAGCTTTGTCGGTAAAAAAACGTTCCACGGCCTAAAAAATAGATTCTCCTCTGGTATCAGTCTCTAAATAAGTTGCAAAAAGCAGATTTTGGCACATATTTTCATCTTTAATATATCGAACATATCCTAACAACAGAGCTTCGTTGCCGGGTAATGTAGACTCGTCCAACCGGAGAGAGAATCTGTTGGTCCGTAAGAAATTGCATAAAATGTTTTCCACGTCGCGACCCATCTCATCTATTCGTCTCTGATCGGTGTTATTGCCCAAAAGAATTCCCTTTATAATATCATGTGCGGAGTTGTGCAATACATTGTTGAGGACCTCAGCAATGGCTGGTAAAATAAGTTGCTCTTCAATTATGTGAGGTATCCCCGACTTCGCTATTAGTAAAGATATATTATAGGACACTCGTAAACCATCAACGTCTTGCATAGATGATGCCGCAAACATCGATCTTATGGATGGTCCTTTCTCTAGTTTTTCTTCAAGTGCTTGAAAGAATGACAAGGACTTACTTTTTTTGTCAGCATGTACTCTTGATAAGTGGTCCTCCCTTTTTGAAGGCTTCATGGCATCGTTACTGAATACTTTTTCACATATGAGACACATCGGCAAGTGTTGATTTGATAGAGATGGAATAAATCCAAACTTCAAGTAGTCCAAACTGTATTGTCTGCATTTTTTTTCGTGTCTGCCATTATAAAATTCGCAGTTAACCTGCAAATAAAAAAAAAATGTTTAAGAAACTACTTAAAAACAACAACAATAAAACTGTTAAATTTGCACACGAGCTTATTTTTATCACACCTAGGTACTGGATGTTTTTTAGGTATGCTCACGAACTTACTCATTGATAAACTTGGATAGTATAGAAAATTTGTATTGGGTATCAATCAGCGTAAAAAACAAAAACAAAGAAAATTGAACATTTATAATCTTAGGTAACAACTTTTCTAAAGTAATTTAATAAAATACTTAGAAAAATATTAAAACGTTTTTTGGTACTTACCCTGTTACTTTTTCATAAAGTGCAGAAATGTATGGTTAAGCTATAAACGCGCGTAGGTCACTAAGCACTTTGTAAATTCTTTTTCAATTAGTTTACTTTAATTCACATTATTTAACTATGTAATCTCTTGAAATAAATTGGCAGATGAGTGCATTATCATTCAAGCTCCAACGAATTTCCAAACGCAAATGAACTTTCAACCTTTTTTTTTTTTTATTTTTTGTTTTTTAGGTTAGTATGCTCATGCTTTTGGTTAGTATGCTTATATCTTATGCTTATTTGCTTATTCGTAGACTGTTCAGGATTCCTCCTCTTCAGCCCTGGTCATTCCATTATTGTTGGTGTTGCGATGTTTTTTGTAATTGTGTGGGTTACAATCTTGAGTTTATTATTTTTGGTGTAAAAAAAAGACAAAAAAAGACAATTTGTTGAGGGTTTGTTATTTGGTGTTAAAGAGAAAAAGGTTAATGGTTTGATTTATTTCAGTTGTGAATATTTAGATTTAGGTGTGCGTGTGGTTGAGTGTGGTGAGGGGTGTTAGGGTGTTGATCGATTCGTTAACCAGTATCCTTGCGTGGTAGTTATCCAGTAGACGGTGGATGCGGAGTGCATATGGGATATTATCAAGGGTCTCTTCTATCTCCTCTGGGATGTCGTTTAATAATTGGGTTAAGATCGCGGGAGGGTGTTTAAATTTACGTTTGGGTTTTTTCCGTGGGAATTTGGGAGGTTGGTAGGTGTAGGAAGTTATGATGATTTCTTTGGTTGGGATGGTATCGCCGCAAATCCTTTTATGTGCAAAGTTTTTCTGAAGTGTTCGGATTCTGTTTGTGATTGGTGGTATGTTTGCGTGTTGTGTTGTGAGGTTGCTGGGGTACCTGAAGGGTAGCCCGTGTATACGTCTAAATATCCGGCGTTCACAGGATGCTATAGAGGAAAGGTGGTTAATGTTTGTGAATATTGGTGCTCGGAAATCCATAACAGGGCGGATGTAAGTTTTATATGTGCGTTGGAGTGTTTTGGGGTGGCAACCTCTGATTCGACCCCCCAGTAGGTTTGCACGGTTTCTAATTCTGTTAAGTGTTTTCCTAACATCGGGGAGCCAATTAAGTGTTCTGGTGAATAGGATACCTAGGTATGTGATTTGGTCTTGAAACTGAAACCTTCAACCTAAGTGCAAGCTTGTTATATAGTAAAATATCAGGAGAATGTTTGGACTTGAACTTGATCATGATTTCGTTCGTGTTAAATCGGGTATATGCGTCAAATTTTAAAAGTACAACAATGATACTTTCTACTAAAATATTAGTAATTCTTATAACACGTAACACAACTCATACAGTATCTTGAAAGTTTCAAATAAGAACTTGTGTTAAATTAATAGGGGTCGATTTTTAGATCTCGTCGACCCCCAAAATTAGTTTGCCCCTGGGAAACCGTTTTCGATCACTTTGGGAATCCCTGATTTAGTCCAACACTAACATGCGATAATTCTCGATCTCTGACTGCCACTGATCGATACACAATCGCTAAAACTTTTAGCACCTTCAATTGAAATTGTGGAAGTATTTTTATCCTTTTTATTGTTGTTATATGTTTCTGAGCTTTTTTTATTTAATAATTTAATCAAATCAATATTACTTTCCTTTAATACGACCACTTCGTTTTTTAACTCCGATATTACTTGGTACAGTTCTGACGTTTTTTCTGACACAATGTCTCTAATTAACTCTTTTAAATCTGCACTAGATAATGCCAATATACACTTTGATCGTTAACCGACCTAGTATTCATCATTTTCACTATTATTTAATGAAATAATTCACTTTAAATCTCAACGAACCCTTCTCTCTGGTATTCTGTACTGTACTGTCAAATACTAATAATAAATTGGTATATTCACTTTATGCTATGACATACATTTAAACTATTAACTAATAAATTGTTAGTGATCGGCAACCCTAAGTTAAAACAAATTTACTCTAAATAAATTGAAGTTTGAAATATTAGCTTTGTAGTGTTAATTTACGAATTTCAATCATAAAAATTTGTTACATGATTAACGAACAACAATCGTCCATATTCGTACAAACAAAAAATCGTGCAAATTTCATTGTATCTCTAAAACTATACTAGCGCAAAACAAACATAGATGAAATTCAAAAAAAGATTTTTCAGTTAAATATACAGCAAATTCAACAAAAGTAACAAGCTCAAAATTAATGCAGATGTAGAGTATAAACCTAATTTAATAAAAATTCTAATATTACTTACAAAGTTGAGTGCAATACCTTGTTTATTATAAATGGATTAAAGTTTGCAAATATAATACACGAACTTAAAGTAGAAAATAAAACGAAATTTCCACTTTTCTCGTAAAAGTTTTTTCATTCTGTTTGATATATAAAATGAATAGTTTGTAAACACGTTTTGTTCTCAAATTGAATCAAATCTATATACGTCAGAGAAGTTTGTTTTATAATTAAGTAGAACAATTACTACGTTAATGATAATTTCAGCATGTTTATAATCATTCTAGTAAGTAATTATAATTAAATATGTAATCAGAATTGACGAATGCTTTACAACTGTTACAGTTACCGATCTTTTATAAATTGAAACAAGCAGTTAAGATATTATTATTGCATGTCGGTTTTTGGTCTTTTAGTAATTTCTAATATTGCTACGTATCGTACAGTTGCATGTACCGGGTGGCCAGATAAAAATGCAAAGTGCTGTTTCTAGGAAACTATTCGTCGTAGAGAGTTGCGGTAAAAAATTTTTATACTAAAGTGGCCAAAAAAAGACCGTGGAAAATATTTTCAAATTTGCAAAATTGTATGCTTTTTAAAGCTCAGCTATATTCGAGTAATTTTTGTTGGACGTATCTATTAAAATAAAGTGGGGGTACTCAGTGATTTTTTAAATAAACAGCTGTAACTCCTAAACGACTGAACTGACTTTAATAAACTTAGTCTCGTTGGAAAGAGCATTTATTGCTCCAGCAAATCCATCTTACCTGTAATATGTCTAATCTTTAGTGACGCCGCTACAGCGCGTTTTTTGATATAATATCAGAAAATTGCAAAATTCGCTAAAAAATTAAATGCAACAATATGAATTTTTTTTCATAAGAATGAGATGAAATCATCCCTAAATAGTGAAAACCGCATCTCGATATCTTATTCATACCCTAAAATATCGAACTAAAAAAATTTAGTTATAAAATTTGAAAAAAGTCGATATTACACCGGTATTTATTCTTATTGATTTGTCTTTTTTCAAGATTCAATGAAAAATTTCATCATTTTATAATTTTTAAATAATAAAAGTTTTCATAATTTCAAAAATTAAATGTAATAATATGATAATATTTATTTTTGAAAGGTATTATTCAAAATTTGCGGAACTTTTTTTATTAATTTTATTTATGGCCCTAAAAAGGACAGATTGTGTAATAATGCCTATTTAAGTAGGCAGTTTCGTAAACAATATCTTTTAACCGACCACATAGATAAACGTCCAAACAGGTTAAGTCTGGGGTTCGGGGTGGTCAAGGAAATAGACTTCCTCGTCCAATCCATTTCTGGTGATATATTAAATTTATTGAAAAATGTGCTGGGCAACCATCTAGTTGTAAAAACATATTTTTCCGTAATTGCAAGGGCACATCTTCTAATAAAACAGGCAATTGATTTACCAGAAAATCAAGAAACACGGCACCATTTAGTGGTTCATCAAAGAAATAGGGATCTATAATAGTTCCCTCCAGGATGCCACACCACAGATTAACACTCCAACGCCCTTGATGTTGGACTTCGTGCAACCAGTGAGGATTGGTGTCAGACCAATAGTGCATATTATGCAAATTAACGTTTCTATCACTTTTAAAAGTGGCCTCATCCATCTAAACAATTTCGGATAAAAATCCTCTATTTTCCCAACATCCAATGACAATAATCTATCCGTCGGTCAAAGTCTTCGTCATGTAAGGCTTGATGTAAAACCGTATGATACGGATGCATTCTATAAATTTGAAATTACAAACACATGGTGAAACATGTTAAGTAGTATTTTCAGTGACATAAGAACTTACCTATGATCCTTTAAAATGTTTTGAATAGTAGTTCGTGACATATCCAACGCGAGAGACATTGCTCTCGTACTAACGTGGGGATTCAATGATACGTATGCTAAGACATTAACAATATTGTCTTCCATTCTTCTAGCCGAGTCTCTTCGCAACTTTGGTCGAAAGCTTCCAGTATTACGCAAATTTTGCACTAAACGCGAAATAATCCTCGCATCTCGTAGGCGCCGATCTGGATATCGAGCTGAGTATACTCTCTTAGCCAATGCCGCATTTTGAAAATATACCGCAATCATATTAACAGCTTCATCATTTGTAAAAAACGTTAAAAGTAGTGTCAAAGACTTACTTGTGCAACAAACATAAATTACACTGTCTGTCAAATTTTAATATTTGTTTACAAGTTAATTTTAGGTATTTGTTTTTTCTCAACGGCCTACTCCTAATATTCTGCCTACTCTTCACTTGCATATTCTATGCATTGATTATTATGCCCCTACCTGTTTTTTTTTATTTTTAGAAATTATGAAATCTTTTATTATTTAAAAATTATAAAATGATGAAATTTTTCATTGAATCTTGAAAAGAGACAAATAAATAAGAATAAATACCGGTGTAATATCGACTTTTTCAAATTTTATAAGAACTAAATTTTCTTTCTTCGATATTTTAGGGTAGGAATAAGATATCGAGATACGGTTTGCACTAACCTATTTAGGGATGATTTCATCTCATTTTTATGAAAAAAAAGTCATATTGTTGCGTTTAATTTTTTAGAGAATTTTCCAATTTTCTGATATTATGTCAAACGCGCTCTAGCGGCATCACTAAAGACTAGACATATTACAGGTAAGACGGATTTGATAGAGCAATACATGCTCTTTCCAACGAGACTAAGTTTATTAAAATCAGTTCAGTCGTTTAGGAGTTACAGCTGTTTATTTAAAAAAAATCACTGAATCACCCCCCACCACTTTATTTTAATAGATACGTCAAACAAAAACAAACAAAAATTACTCAAATAAAGCTGAGCTTTAAAAAGCATATAATTTTTTGTACACTTACTAGGTGGATTTCAGTTAAAAATCAGTTTAAAAGTTTAGGATGGCGGTTACGCCCCCTGTCGGTCATCTTGCTAATTTGAAAATATTTTCCAGGGCCTTTTTTGGCCACTTTAGTAATAAAATTTCTTACCACAACTCTATGTCGAATAGTTTCCGAGAAACAGCACTTTGCATTCTTACCTGGCCACCCGGTACAAGGTGAGCAAATAAGAACAGACGTCGCCCATATGTTTAGATCGGATTATAGTACAGCTTTGGGAAAAAAAATTTTATAACAAAAGTGGCCACGAGAAACACCTGGATATTATTTATAGAATTTTAGGTCCACCTCTAGAGGGCGTAATTGAATACCAAAACTTTACAAAATTTTCCTAATTAAAGGGCATTGTAAATACGGTAATTAAGTTCTACGGAAAATTCTGCGTACTTTTTATTAAACATGTTTTAGTCTATCTTTTCAAATAAGAGGTGGGCGCGAGTGGGAACCTAGTTATGAAAAAATGCCTGTAAGTCCGGTTCTGCTTAATCGATCTTCGCAAACTTACAATTGTTGAAAAGAGCCAATATAAGTATTATATACCCAAGCAACTTAATAAGTAACGTGCAGATTAGAGGGCGGTATTTATTTTTTTTTAGAAATCTAGTTCTCTTTGGAAAATATTAAATCGAAACATGCAATTTTGATAATGGATAACTTTTATCAAACAATATATATTAGCGAACAAATTTTGAAAATATGATATGTGTATCACGTTATGGAAATTGCTCAAGAATAACCATATTAGGTATATTTTAACACTCTTACAGTTACACAGTAGTTAATATATTAAGTAAATTACCAATTGAAAGCAAGTAGACTATGATTAATACGAGAACATATGTCAAAAATTATTAGTCTTGTTGCAGTTGTTAATTTATCCTGGTAATCATTTTCGATATCATAATTAGAAAGATATGACTCTTACAAATGAAGAAGCTTTTGACATGTTGGTTGTTTATTTCGATAACATGAGAAATGCAACTGTTGCTTCCAGAGTTTATGCGCTGCAGTATCCAAACAGAAGACATCACAGCAACATAGTATTTCTTCGAATCGCTCAACATTTGCGTACTACAGGAAGTGTTCATCTTCCCGTGTACCGAAGACGTGGTAGAGGTTTATTCATATTTTTCGCGTGCGCAATCTTTAAAAGCCAGTACCTACCTATAATTTCCATATTTCTAATTTTTCAATTATATCTAAGTAAATGTCATTTATGTCATAATTAATTTGTGATAAAATGTTTAGCTTATTGAGTGTTTAATGTGGTCTGCCATTTTTTGTCCAGCTATATATAAAACATCAAATAAGTTCAGTTCAGCAATTACTTAACTCTGCTGTTACCTTCGACCCGAAATCAAATTTTTGTTTATATAACTTTTTTGTTTATTAATATCTAAACTTCGTAGTTAATGACTTTGTTTCTAATCCATTGAAGAATGAGGTGGCTTGTTTGTTTTAATAATTTTTTTTTCCTTATTTTTTTAAACATGATTGTTACATTGGTGTTCCTCGAGTCATTATGACCCGAGGGTGTAATACATTAGTAGGACGTATAAATTTGTATTTCCAATTATTTTATATTGAAATTTGAGGATAGATAATATGCATAACATCACATGCTTGTTCAAATGTACCGTACCTATGCGAGTTACTACAGCATTTTCGGCAGGTCTGTAGCCGCGTGTGCATGTCGAAACAGGAACAGACTTGCAACTTGCAGCAGGTATAAATATCCTATCGCAGTATGCAACCCACAATTTTATTTGTTACGTTGCAGAGTAAAGTGCGGTTTGTTGCACGTACTACTAGTTCTTCTAAAGTGCTGAAATAACAATAATGGCAAAAAAATATCTTAATGGTGAAGACTTAGAAAAACTTATTGATAATTTGAGTAACATTAGTGACGATGAAGCTTCTGAAGGGGAAGATCATATCAGTGAAGATAGTGATTATGACGATGATTTTTTCGACGATGCTGGACGGACAACTCCTACACAATTGATGCCACCTGCTCAATCGGTTCAATCTAAAGATAATGCCATAACTTGGATGGTAGATCCATTTCCTCAATCAGGGCGTGCAATTAGTGCAAATGTCATAAAAGTCGCTCCAGGTCCAACTAGATACAGCAATGAACGAGTCTAGGATGTAAAATCTACATTTCAGCTATTTTTCAAGAGTTCTCTGGAAAATATAATTTTGAAAATGACTAACATCGAAGGTCGTAGAGTGTACGGTGACAAGTGGTAAGAATTAGATGACATTACGTTGCAGGCGTACATAGGTTTGTTACTGTTAGGAGGAGTTTACAGATCGCATGATGAATCTACCAGAAGTTTGCGGAATGCAGAAATAGGCAGACCTCTTTTTCGCGCAACAATGTCGTTGAAACGATTTTATTATATATCACGCGTGTTACGGTTTGATAATAAATAAGATCGTCATGAAAGAAGGCTACGGGATAAGTTGGCTCCTATTAAAGAAATTTGGGACAAATGGGCTGAAATACAACCAAAATTGTAAAATCCTGGGCAAAACGTAACTGTGGACGAGCAGCTGAATGCATTTAGAGGTCGTTGTCCATTCAAGCAGTATATACCAAGCAAACCAGCAATATATGGCATCAAAATATGGACGCTTTGTGATAGTGCAAGTTCTTATGCTTTAGAAGTTCAAGTATATACTGGAAAACCACCTGGGGGAAAACCTGAGAAGGACCAGGGGCTGAGAGTAGTTTTAAACTTTACTTATGGACCAAGAGGTCAGAATGTAACTTGTGACAATTTCTTTACATCGTATAAATTGGGTCAAATGCTTCTCAAAAGAAATCTTACTATGTTAGGGACTGTCAGGAAAAGCAAGCATGGGCTACCTATCATGGAAGTAAATAACGTGGTGCATACTTCCAAATTTTATTTTACTATAGATACCGCAGTTGTGTCTTATATTCCAAATACAAGAAGGTCATTCTAATGAGTACATTTCATAACCAGAAACAAATAAGCGACAAAGAAGACAAAAAACCACAAATTATACTTGATTATATAATTCTACAAAGGGAGCAGTTGATACATTAGATCAGCTAATCGGTGCATACACATGCAAACGAAAAACAAATCTATGGCTCATAATCTTATTTTACAACATTTTAGATACCAGTGCCTATAATGCTTTCGCCTTATGGCGCGAAATAAATCCAGACTGGAATAAAAATGTTTTGTTCAAAAGAAGACTGTTTTTGGAACAACTGGGCAAACAATTGGTAAATCCTTACATTTTGTCCAGAAAACATCTTCCCCGTAATGGACAAGCAGCTGCAATTGTAACAGCTATTCAACAACCATTGGTGGAAAATTCTACCGCACCTCTTCCTGGAACTAGCAACAAAAACAAACGAGCACGCTGCAAATTTTGCCCTTCTAAATGTGATAAAAAAAACTAATATGACCTGTATTAAGTCTAAAAAATATTTTTGTAAAGAACACGTGACCTATTATTGTCCCGACTGTAAGAAGTAGTGGATCATATCAATTATTACACATTTTTTATTCCGTTTTCTTTTTTTTATTTAAATTTGGTTGAATTTATTGTAAGTTTCACGTTTCATATACAAACATTGCACTAGAGAAATAAAGTTACTAAATGTATAAAAATTGTTGTTATTTTGGTTTTAATTCATATTTCAGGAGTTCGGGTCATTATGACCCGAAGGAGCATAAGTGTATAGTCTTGTCGAGGAGAACAGCAGGGTTAAAAAATAAATTTTACTTAGAAAATCTACTATAACAATGTCATAAATAACTGTTATTACCAAAATTGTATTATTGGTATCAAATAATAAAAATATAAAATAATGAGAGGCCAGGCGAGAGGCACCACACGAGTTAAAGCACTGGAAGACTTTTTTCGCTTGTTAACAACGAATTATTTTAATTTTAGATTTCACCCATATCACATAGTCCTACACCAAGGTTTAAATGCTGAAGATTTCAATAACAGACTGAATTATTGTAAACATGATAGGAGAAAATCCTGAAATACTTTCACATATTATGTGGTCAGATGAAGCAACATTTCGGAGTGATGGTAGTGTAAATCGTCATAACATGCACTATTGGTCAGACACAAATCCACACTTGATGCGGGAGGTCTAACATCAGGTTGGTCTGTAGGTGTGGTGCGGAATTCTAGGTAGACAAATAATTAGACCATATTCTTTAATGAAAGTCTTAATGGGGAAAGATATTTAGATTTTTTAACAAACGAATTGTCACTTCAAGACGTACGATTGGCAATTCGTCGTGATATGTTTTTCCAACATAATGGGTGCCCGGCACATTACTCTAGCGATGTTCGTAATTTTTTAAATCAAACATATCCTGACAGATGGATAGGACGTGCAAGTTTATTTCATTGGACAGTCAGATCCCCAGATCTGACGTGTTTAGATTTTTATTTGTGGGGGCGATTAAAAGAACTTGTTTTTGCCAACAGATCCACAACAAGGGCTGACATGATCGCAAGGATAAGAAATGCAATACAAAGCATTTCAGCGTCTTATCCACCCACCAGAGACTGGAATGTTGAATTGAAAGTTATGGACGACAGCTGGGGCGGCACTAATAACATTCTGAGGGTTGTTTGTTGTAATTTTTTTAAATTGTTGATTGTTAGATTGGTTAAATTGTTTTCAGATTTGTTTGCTAATATATATATATATATATATATATATATATATATATATATATATATATATATGTATTGTTTGATAAAATGATTGAATAGCGAAATTTACCTATATCTACCCTTTTTTGTTTACTTTTGGTGTGGCGGTGAACTGAAAATAAAGAGAGACATTTTTCTTTACGTTTACAATAAAATTATTTTTAGGTATTTTTAATTGCAGGTACGCCAAACTAAAAGTTAACAAAGATTACCTTTTAGATAACGCCATCTAGCGGGGACGGTAACATGTTCACCGTTTACACGTTTCTTAAGATATCTCGGGATAGAAAAAAGGTATCGACATGCGGTTTTCGCCATTTTGTTGCGAATTTGGTCGATTTTCATAATCCATTGTTAAAACTGCATGCTTCCAATTAATATTTTCCAAAGAGAACTAGATTTCTAAAAAAAAAAAAAAAATAAATACCGCCCTCTAATCTGCACGTTACTTATTACTCTTATTTAGTTGTGTTGAGTATATAACACATACATGTGCTTGCGAAGATCGATTAAGCAGAACCGGACTTACAGGTATTTTTTCATAACTAGGTTCCTACTCTCCCTCACCTCTTATTTGAAAAGATAGACTAAAACTTGTTTAATAAAAAGTACGCAGAATTTTCTGTATAACCTGAT
The DNA here is from genome assembly GCA_036346205.1 of Vesta saturnalis. NCBI lineage: Eukaryota > Metazoa > Arthropoda > Insecta > Coleoptera > Lampyridae > Vesta > Vesta saturnalis. The sequence goes on from JARFJB010001278.1 coordinate 4,816,117, forward strand.
TATTTCATTTATAATGCCCTTTAATTAGATAAATTTTGTAAAATTTGGGTTTTTTAAATTTTGGTATTCAATTAAGCCCTCTAGCGGTGGACCTACAATTGTGTAAATAATTTCCAGGTGTTTCTCGAAGCTACTTTTGTTAAAAAACAATTTTTCCAAAGCTTTACTATAATCAGATCTGAAGATATAGCCGACGGCCGTTCTTATTTGCTCACCCGGTACGTACATAATCTACCAAATGAATAAGTAGTTTTACATTCCAGCTATACATTTCGGGTGGAACCGCTGAGAAAGACATCTATAAAGCCGCAAAAAAGAAGACCCATCAACAGGGAATAAAAAAGGAACATTTTTGACTCAATTTTCACGTTACCACTAACAACCATGACAAAACATACTGGCCACATCCACGAGCTAAGGCCACCATTCTTTCACACACTCAACCAACCACACCACCAATCATCACGTTATCACAAACTACCAGACTATCGAATACTTCACAACCAATACCGACTATAAAGTCACGTAACAAACAAGCATTAGTTTATTGGCAGGGAAGAATCCGCAAGGCCTGAGTAGCTCAACAGGAGGTCGTAGGTTGTAGTGTGACTTCCTGCGAGTTTTATAGCATATCTCCACGACGTAGGGTCGAATTCGGGTAGTTAACTTAGGCGCCACCCTCTCTTCAATTGGTTAAAACGTACATAGATACAAGGCGTAAAACAGGAAAAAATATACAAACGTCACTGTTCGTCAGAGCACTTCAATTTATCCAAGATTTATTTTATAGGTTAGTAAATTAATTAAAACGTAAAATAGTGGATTTACACAGAATCCGCCGTAAAACGACACTGTCTTTAATAATGTTTTATACACTAACTAGTGTATACAAAGTTTCCCTTTATTCCATAAATCAATAAAAAAAAACCCAGAATTATTTTCAAAGATTAAACACATAAAAATTGTCTTTTATAATATTTCTACTTGTAATAACTTATTATCTAGAATTACAGAAAAAGACCAGATGGAACCAAATCAAATATAGTTTACTCTATTCCTTGCGCTGATTGTGATTTGTGCTATATAGGGCATATCTAGTTCCATTTGGTTAAAAACTAGAATAACCCAACACAGAAGTAACAGTAAATTACAAAAAACAAAATGTGCTCTTGATATACATAGTAATAACTTAGATCATCGGATTAATTTTGAGGAACTGACTGTGATTGACAAAGTGGATAATTATAATGAAAGGCTGTCCATACAAATGTTACATATTAATATAAATAAAACTTAAAATCGGATAGCAACAATTTAAATATGTGCTATGCAGGTTTAATTCAAATGTACAAAAATTCATAATTTAAATAGTTTCCGCCTTTACATATACATGTCACTTTTATTATAGTTTGAAACTGGTCATTCACAGCTGATAACTACATGTGCGTTGTATTAATTTTAATATATACTTTCTTAACTACCGAATAAGATGAAGCACTATTGGACTTATATGACAGTTTTGTGTAAAATGATCAGCTCTATCATTCTTAAGTTACATATATTGTTCCCGAAACACTGATTTTTTGATGTTGTTTCCCACATACTACAGAATAATAATAACCTGCTTAAACAGTTAGTAATAAACACAAATATCTAAGTTATCTAATTAGACAAAATAGAGCTTTTTTATCTGAAAAATATCGTTTAGTATTTTAATAAAAAGTCAATTTACACCATTGGCATAGAAATTAGGGATTAAATTTTATACTACCCCGTGCATTCTACGCCACTGTACATAATGAAAACGTATTAATTAGCTAAAACCAATGCACTTTATATCCTATTTATTATACCAAGAATAAGAAAAATACCTTTTTTCGTTTTGATATTTCAAAAATCAACTTTATGTGAAAGTTTCTTGAACTATGGGGGGTTCCTCAAGAATCACCCTGTATATATATATATATATATATATATATATATATATATATATATATATATACACACTATATATATATTCTTTTTTTTTTAAAGAACGGTAAGTCGTGGAGAAAAAAAAAATTATAAACCCCATAATAAAGAATCGAATGGTAATTATTTCTCGGAAAAGTCAGCTCCTAAGTAGTTTTGTCCAGAATGTCTCCACAATTTTAAATGGCACCCCTTTTAAGTTATATTCGACAAAAATTATTAAATTTGAAATACATTGTTAATAAACAAAATGAAAAAGGCGGATTTTAAAATCTAGTTACCGAATTAAACAATTTCACACATGTATTAATGTCAATAATTGCATGTGTTGTATTAATCTATCGTGGAATCACACATTGTTTAAATTGATGCGTTTGTAGACACAAGGTAAAAATTTAATTTCGTTAAACGTGAGTTAACTTAAATTAGTGAAATTATGCCGTTTTCAAATTTAGAAGCTTTTTGAATGTTAATGGTTTTGGAAGAATGTAGACAAAATTACAGAGCGGCTGAAATAATGTATGCGGATAGATATCCTCAACGTCCCCGTCAATCCTTCAACGCTTTTCGGAGATTGGCAGCACGTATGTGTACCAAAGGGCAGGTGATACCAACGTACAATCGCGGAAATCGAATTATACAACGAGTTTTTTTTTGTAGTTGGTTAATAAATAAAGGTCCATTCTTTCATAGTTTTATGGACTGACGAAGCTACTTTTAAAAGCACTGGAGAAGTCAATATTCACAATGCACATTACTGCTCGCAAACAAATCCTGACGGGCTACAACCTATTGAGAATCAACATCTTTGAGTGTTATTCCGTGGTGTAGTATGCTTGAAGGAAATATCATAGGCCTTTATTTTTTTCTTTTCTTACAGTAACTACAGCTTATTATTTGTATAAATTACCTGTACACTTATATGCCTTCAATTTTACTACATTTAAAAAGTTAAAACGTTACATAAGGGAGTAGAGCACGGAGTAGTTATTTCAAGTAACGTAATATACTTTGGAATTGCTAAAGTTCTGATAAATCCCTACATACATATATAAATGGACAAATGATCTAAAATTTTCAAAATTGAACACGAGAAGAATACATTCCTTCAGGTTAGTGCCTTAAATGTATACATCTAAAAATTAATTGGTTGCGTTTAATTAATTAAACGAAGAAAAATAGTTTATATACGTAAATGGTAAACATTTTTGAGGAAGTCCCTATCAAAGTAAATTCTGTACTACTCGATGGCCTTGTAAGTATGAATAGTACTTTTAAAGTAGCAATTTAAGCAAATAAAAAATACCGAATTTCCATGGAGTAGCGTAAACCATATCATAAAATAGAATTTTATTGAAGGCAAAATTTTTGTGTTTGTGTGTGTGTGTGTGCGCGCGCGTGTGCGTGCGTGTGTGTGTGTGCGTGCCGGTGCGCGTGCGTGTGTTTGTGTGTGTAGGGGGTGCGTGCGTGAGTTCGTGAGTACAAGAGTGAGTGTGTGCGCGTGGCGCATGGGCGCGTGTAAGGGTGTGTGTGTGTGCGTGTGCGTGTGCGTGCGCGTGTGTCTGTGTATCTGTGTGTCTGTGTGTCTGTGTCTGCGTGTCTGCGTGTCTGCGTGTCTGCGTGTCAGCGTGTCTGCGTGTCTGCGTGTCTGCGTGTCTGCGTGTCTGCGTGTCTGCGTGTCTGCGTGTCTGCGTGTCTGCGTGTCTGCGTGTCTGCGTGTCTGCGTGTCTGCGTGTCTGCGTGTCTGCGTGTCTGCGTGTGCGTGTTGCGTGTGTGCGTGTGTGCGTGTGTGCGTGTGTGCGTGTTGCGTGTGTGCGTGTGTGCGTGTGGTGTCGTGTGCGTGTGTGCGTGTCTGCGTGTGTGAGTGTGTGCGTGTGTTCGTGTGTGTGTGTGTGTGTGTGTGTGCTGTGTGTGCGTGTGTGCGAGTGTGCGTGTGTGCGTGTGTGCGTGTGTGCGTGTGTGCGTGTGTGTGCGTGTGTGCGTGTGTGTGTGTCGTGTGTGCGTGTGTGCGTGTGTCGTGTGTGCGTGTGTGCGTGTGTGCGTGTGTGTGTGTGCTGTGTGCGTGTGTGCGTGTGTGCGTGTGTGTCGTGTGTGCGTGTGTGCGTGTGTGCGTGTGTGCGTGTGTGCGTGTGTGCGTGTGTGCGTGTGTGCGGTGTGCTGTGTGCGTGTGTCTGTGTGCGTGTGTGCGTGTGTGTGTGTGCGTTGTGTGTGTGTGTGTGTGGTGTGCGTGTGTGCGTGTGTGCGTGTCGTGTGTGCGTGTGTGCGTGTGTGTGTCGTGTGTGCGTGTGTGCGTGTGCGTTGTGCGTGTGTGCTGTGTGTGCGTGTGTGCGTGTGTGCTGTGTCGTGTGTCGTGTGTGCGTGTGTGCTGTGTGCGTGTGGTGCGTGTCGTGTGGTGCGTTGGTGTGCGTGTGTGCGTGTGTGCGTGTGTGCGTGTGTGTGCGTGTGTGCGTGTGTGCTGTGTGTGTCGTGTGTGCGTGTGTGCTGTGTGCGTGTGTGCTGTGTGCGTGTGTCGTGTGTGCGTGTGTGCGTGTGTGCGTGTGTGTCGTGTGTGCGTGTGCGTGTGCTGGTGTGTGCGTGTGTCGTGTGTGCGTGTGTGCGTGTGTGGTGTGCGTGTGTCGTGTGTGCGTGTGTCGTGTGTGCGTGTGTGCGTGTGTGCTGTGTGTGTGTGTGTGCGTGTGTGTGTGTGTGTGCGTGTGTGTGTGTGTGTGTGTGTGTGCTGTGTGTGTGTGCGTGTGTGTGTGTGTGTGTGGTGTGTGCGTGTGTGTGTGTGTGTGTGTGCGTGTGTGTGTGTGTGTGTGTGTGTGTGTGTGTGTGTGTGTGTGTGTGTGTGTGTGTGTGTGTGTGTGTGTGTGTGTGTGTGTGTGTGTGTGTGTGTGTGTGTGTGTGTGTGTGTGTGTGTGTGTGTGTGTGTGTGTGTGTGTGTGTGTGTGTGTGTGTGTGTGTGTGTGTGTGTGTGTGTGTGTGTGTGTGTGTCTGTGTGTCTGCGTGTCAGTGTGTCTGTGTGTCTGTGTGTCTGTGTGTGTGTGTGTGTGTGTGCGTGTGTGTGTGTGTGTGTTGCGTGTGCGTGTGCGTGGGTGCGTGGGTGTGTGTGGGGAGCAAGAGGGAGGAAGGGAGGCGGGTGGGAGAGGGAGAGATAGGGAGAGTGGGGAGAGGTAGAGATGGTGAGAGAGGGAGAAAGAGGAGATGAGGGAGAGGGAAGAGAGCGTAGAGAGGGTGAGAGGAGAGGGTGAGAGCGCAGAAAGGAGAGAGAGAGATAGAGAGGGGAAGAGAGGGAGAGGGAGGGAAAGATAGGGGGAGAAAGTGGGAGAGAGGGAGACAGAGGGAGAGAGGGTGTAAAGTAAATTTTTTATCTGTGAGAGTAATTTCAAATTGTGTATATAAAGATAAGATATATTGAGGTACCACAATCTCTTTCAATAATTTTCGATGTGGCATTAAGGATACTGCGAGCCACATGGAACTGTGGATTAACGCATGCAGGAGAGAAACAAGAAAAAAGCTGAATATCTGGGGCTATTTAAATGTAACACAATAAAAAAATAGTATTATCACCTAAAAAACTGTTTTGAAAAATATACGGTCAGGTATTCGTGTACGAGGGCCACTGCAAAAATTTTTGGAAAATGTAAAAAAATGCACACCTTATGTTACGTACAAATTTTATTGTTTTTGAAAATATTCTCCCTTAAGATTTAGATACTTTTTTCTACAAACTTCAAAAAATGACAAGGTTCGCGCATTAATAGCAATACGCGAAATGACACTTTTTTTGATTTTCCTACGTTACCATAACAACGTGTGCGAAATACATATTTCGCGCACTGCATGTAAACTCTATGAGATTATTGTATTTTAACTTTTGTGGTCTTCAATCAAGCAAAAATTATTTAAAACAATTTTAAGGAATATACATATTTTGATGGTTGTAGAAAAAAAATTGTTTGTAGCACGTGCGCGAACTACTTTGATGACTTCGACTAATTTTTGAACTCGGCTGCGCCTCGTTAAAAAAATTCACCAAAGTAGCATTTCGCGCTAGATACAAAAATAACTATTGTATTCGGTAAAACCAATCTTTAAAACATTTTTACCAGTCTGAGAGAGGTACCTCCACAACAAGTGCTTTAAAAGCTTCAACAGCCTTCTTCAGGTGATGAAAAACGTTTACCACGCATTTTATTTTTGATGTTTTTGAACAAAAAAAAAATAATTCGGAGACAAATCAGGCGAGTATGGGAAACGAGTCATTAACTTGATATTTTGACTAGTCAAAAATTTTGTATTTTGTCGTGCTGTGTGCGCACTTGCATTATGATGCAGAATGATTTGCTTATTTACATTGTTTTTTCTAATTTCACCGATCACTTGGGGGAGACAAATTAAAGTGTACCAATCAGCAGTAACTGTTCTTAGATCCTCCAATGCAACAGTTGCAGCATGACCTGTTTTTTCGAAAAAACAAGCAATCATTTTCTTTCAAACACTTTGCGAATGCACCACTCTTGTTGGTTTAGGTTCATTTTGGAACATCATTACAATGTTATAATGTAATATACAGAATTTGAACGACTATGATCAAATTTTTTAAGCATTTTCTTATCATTTGACTACAAAGCTTAGTGACATTTAAATGTTGTTTCAAAATCTGATAAAATCATTTCATGTACAGCATCAATATTGTTTGAGGCAACAGAAGTGCATGGTCGACCCTCGCGAAATTCGTCATCAAAAGTGGATCTTCCACGACTGAATTCTGCAAACCATTTGTAGACCATGGTTTTGAACGGCGCAAACAACAACTTTAGTTTTTCCACTCACATTGCTGTGGCGTTAAACCGTATCGCTCTGTTTACAATCAAACTGTCAGTTGTACTAATGGTATGAAATGTCAAATTTTACAATTATGACAATAGCAGAACCTTAGCATTGTAAGGAGTACTTAATTCCGTGAGCTTTAGCAGTGATCCTCGTAATGCTCATGTCGGGCCCGAACGACACATCCACATCTACTCCTCATAATAAATTACTAAAGATTAAAACAACTATTTTGCATGTTAAACAAAGGTAAAAACGTGGATATCGTAATATCAGAAATAATAATGCTTAAAATCAATTGCACTTCTAGTCAAAGTCAAGAGTTAACTTTCCTATCTGTTATAACTTGAAGATACTGCTTTTATTATTCCCGTCACAAATGTTAGTTTTCGATAATCGAATCGACGTCATTATAAATTTATAACTCTAGGCGATGCTATTGCACAAACGCTACCGTACATATAAAAGTTGGAAACTTGATTTACTCCTTTGTTATGGATCAATTGAAACATAATTCTATTAGAAATTATGGCACTATACATAGATGGCGTTTGTAATGGTAAATAGAAATGAAGGAAATGCTTAATTTAATACGATGTTATATAGTCCTTTGTATTAAACGTAGTAATTTCTAGCGTTGTACACAACTCAAAGCAAAATTTTTTATGTGATAATGAGTGGTTTCTACACAATATAACCAAAATTCTCGATTTCTTGTGCATGATAATCCCAACATTTCATAAAAATCATATACAAGAACTAGGTTCATTAAGTGCCCTATAATTTCTGACATAAATAACTAAATTATCAAAAATTTTAAAATAATTAACAATTTTTAACCATCAGAATCTAATAAAATTCAGCATTATCGAAATATTCTTTTATTGCTTTTAGCCGCAATTCGTTAAAAGGTAGTGATTAAATAAACGGTAAAACACATGAATATTCATAATATTTATACTTAATATAACAATACGTAATGAAATTATATTTTAATATACGCTCATCGTTCAATATTCAGGGCGAATGAAGGGTTTTATAATATATATATTTTCAAATAAGACGCAGAGAGAGGAGAGGTGAAATTATATTACGTAAAAAAATCGGATTAGTTAATTTAATGGAAGAATAAATTTCTATGCAGAGTAATATGAAATTATACACACAAAATATGGATTCGCAAATAGTGTAATAAAGATAAAATCAAGCTCGTTGTAAAAGGACAGTACCTCTAAAAGTGTAATTTCGCCAGAACAGAGTTTACATAAGGGTAGGGGTTGAAAAAGGGAGATGAGGGACATGGTGGTTTTGCTTATTCATGAGAAATGTTTTTAAAATGAAAATACAGCTCAAAATGGAATAAAAAACAAGCTCAACTTAAATGAAGTTTACTTATTACTTGTTGGGAATAATTCGAGAATAAAAAAAAGTTATAATGTCTCGCTTAAAAATAAAAGAGCTTTACCAAATTATTCAATTTGAAAACTTGAAACGTAGATGTATCTATTAAATGGACCAAAATGAAATTTATACATCGATATACATAAATTAAGGGATGTTCGTTCTATGATTACAAATGAAATAATTAATAATTCACCGTAGGTCTATAGACGTTCGATTAAATTCTTGTCTAACTCCCATAAAAAATAAATTAACTTCGGTATTAAATTATGGCTTTTGTTCTTTTGTATTTTGTTGTAGCGTTAAAGTGGCATATTTAATGTATAATATGCAATTAAGAACGGCTTCTATTGTGTTTTCAGACAAGACGGAAGGATATAAACTTTAAGACAATGCCCTTTTGTCAGCAAAATGTGTAAGTAACGCAGACAATTCTCATAAATTTTGGCATAGAAAGATTAACTTCATTTATTCTTATATAATGTTAAAAGTTTTCATAAACATTCATTGTAATTGTAAGATACTAAATTGCAAATGAAACACTTTGCCTTTAATTAAAAGGAACAATTAAAGGATATTTCAGACAAGCACTCTTGATAATAGCCATCTTAAAATTCCTGCATCTAAATTGGGCTACTTGTTTTTTTAAAGCGGTCTGAATTAAGACATTTCTAGGCCGATGATTGAGAAAATGAAGGATGGAAATCTTATTACTTTCAATTCCCGAATAAGAAAATTTGGCGTTTTAAGTAAGGTTGCAAAATGAAGATTTCTTAAATTAAATCCGTTTAAATAAAATATTAATCAAATCTTACCTAAAGCAGAAACTAAATCAGCCACAATTTTTCCCTTCCTGAAAAAAGAAAGACAATTTAAAAAATATCCGCTTAACACAAAATCAGATCAAAAGAAATTTATGAAAAGATTTTTATAATAGATTCATGAAGAACATAAACTATCGGTTATGTATATTTAATAATTTAAGAAGCAAACCAAAATGAATTATTAAAAATGTCCTCTAAATAGATAATAATGACTAATTATAGTTTTCAATATAAACATAATGACGTATAATGATGTATTTTAAATTATGCAATCTAAACGTTTCGATAACACTTACAGTTATCTTCATCAGTAGTAATATCTGTTAAAATTGTTAAAGATGTAAACAATTTTGTCACCTAGTGACCTAGTTATTATTTACTAAAATTAAATTTTTTAGTTGGCTTTATACGTTTCTCAAACTGTTATGTTGATAGCAGGCTGATTTTTATGTTTTAATTTTTCAACTTTGACAAAATTGTTTACATCTTTAACAATTTTAACAGATATTACTACTGACGAAGATAACTGTAAGTGTTATGGAAACGTTTAGATTGTATAATTTAAAATACACCGTTAAAAAACCCAAAAAAGATAAGTACTTTATTATGTGTGATAATGGTGAAAGTATACATTTTCATATACATTAATAAATTATACCAGGATTGTTATTTAACGTCGTAAATCCTACGAATAATAAATAATTGTTTCATACAAAACAACTTTTACGCTTGAAAAGTACTCTTAATTTATTTTGCACTATTACATTGATATTTGCGAATGTAGCAAAGTAAAACCAAACGAAAAGAAATAACCCGTCTGTTAAGTTACGCTCATCTTCACTCTAGATGTTCATGATTTTGTCATTCTAATTATACCGCTGCTCTCACTCTTATAGTTACTTATACTTATACTTAGGACCAATTGATCTCTCCCATAATATTCGGCAAATTCAAACTGTTGTAAACAAATATCATTATTAGAGAGCGTATAGTTAGGCAAATGCCTGGAGCCTGCCTATTTTGCCTTTTTTAATAACTTTTTGGCATTTGTGCCTCTTTAAGGAATATTATTTTATATTGCCTTCTTACTCATCAATATTGATCATTTTATGTAAAACTTGTTCTAATAGGTAACAAACAATAAAGTGCTTAAACTACCATTTAGTTCCATTAACATTCTTTCCTCAAAACTTCTTACCACGAACCTGTAATTAATAAGGGGAATGTAAAGTCCACGTCTTATCAACAATCGTTTGTGGGAATAATTAAATACAAAAGCTGCTTATACATAAAGAGTAACTGAAAAAGCGTTACTAGGATTATGCATACAATGACAGGCTTAATACCATATTCAATACTTTAAGGATTTCACCATGAATCACATTTTAAGTGCTATTCACTAAATAAAGAAAACAATGGTAATTTTTATTCTGTCCGGAGGAAATTCTTTTAATGTATTACAGAAATTACCCATTCAGTACCATTAACATCCTTTCGATTGTGCCTATTTTTGCCTTTTTGCCTGTTTTAATATGCCTTTTTGGTATTTTTTCTTGCCTGACTATCCGCTCTTTAATCATATTTGCCATAAATCGGTATTTACCTAAAGTGTCTTTAATCAAACACCATCGGTGTTAAAAGCTTACAATATTAAAGAGTAAAGCTGAATTTCACTCAGTAACTGTATACAATCTCTAATCGATTTTTTGAATCCTCAAAACAACTGTAATCTGTGACGTGCGGAACTTTGCTTATTTTATTATACTTCACATTCTTCATTTTTTTATAAAGTTTGTTGTCCTTAGATAAAATATTATGTTATCGCTATCAAGTATTTTCTATTCTTTAGATACGTTTATTTACCTAAAGTGCATTTCACGAATAATTAGACCTCTATAATATGGCTGCCATTCCGCTATGAACAACATCCAATTATAAAATAGCTAAAATGCTATACGTGTAACATTGTAATGAAAGGGATATTTCAGTTGACTACTCTGAACCGCACTTTCCATCCTTTCCTACAACATTATAATAGCAAAAGACAAATATAATAACAAATACGACCTTCAAACGTCTTAAAATATTATTTTCCAACTCAGCAGCGTATCACGCGCAGAGGTAACTTAGGTTAGTAAAATTGAAAATTTTTCGATTAAATTAATTATTGTAAGAAATAAACATCGTTAAAATAAAAGAATGTTCCAAACAAATATCATTATTGTTAAGAATTTCTGAAAATTTACCATTACTAATTCGAAATTAATGTTGAAACTGCAAATTACTCCATTACCATAATGTGACTTAGAAATCATTAATGACCACTTGCTTTGCTTATAAATGTGGAATCAATTTTCCATTTTGCCATTATACTGTAAACAATAATTTGTAACGGTTGTAGTGATTGTGTAGTTTTTATACTAAAATGGAAGAAAGTTTTGTTTTAACTGAAGACGAGAACTTTATTGAAAATTTGCAACTTCGGTAATATTATACAATATTTTCTTAATTGTCATATTTTAACTGTTATTACTACAGTGTAGATCATATATATGCGTAAAAAAGTCTACAGAAGCACAAGCAATAATTGTAAATGCATATAACTTCTTTTCATGTAAGAAACATCAAAATGTAGCTGTAGACTTTGGAAAAATAAATATAGCTAATTAAGTGCGTACACTATTCAGATTTAGAAATAGTATATAATAATAATACTAGGTGAGCGTGGTGATGGCGAATTTATTAATAATAAATTTATTCACATAAGTTTTTCACTTTTTTTTATATGACAAAAAGTACTACGCCAATGAGTGCTCCCGCGCTTTATATGGCGACAAATTTAAATGGCGGACATATTGCAGAGGTCTAATTACTCGTGAAATGCACTATACTTCCATATTCCATATTAAAATTTGCTAAAACTCTATTTACTTGAATTCTACATTAAACATTAACAACGCCATCTATCGGTGCAGATAATACAATATCGATTTAGCTTGTAATGATCCTGACAAATCCTTACACAATTTTCCTTTCCTAGAAATAACTCATATTAATCCTTATTTCCAAATTGTTTCCTCAACTGTGTTACCATAGTTAATAAATGATATCAGTTGTTATTCCGTTTTCCCATTCCGGCTTTTTTTCCTATATATATATATATATATATATATATATATATATATATATATATATATATAATACCAAATCCCCAGCCATCAAAGCATTCAATTCAATTCATTTATTCATTCGTATTCTGATTTTCTTACCAGATCAAACATTTTTATTATACCTGACCTGCATTTAAACGCTTAAAAACAGCTTCACCAAACAGTTCACAACCAGACATTCGCCCCCTATTGATATCATCCTGACTGATTTCATTTATTAAACCAGATTCATTACTCGACACCCACTTCCCATAAAACTCTACTCACTCACTCTACATTCATCCCCCTTGTTCCACCCTCACCATCCAAGATACCACAAACCCTGAGCAACCACCAGCCTCCAGACCCACCCACTCCACTTTCATACTTCACACTACCCTTATCGTAGACCCCTTGTTTCATCGATCCAACTTGGATGTTACTGCACCGAGTTGGGGGTGTAAAGCTGTCACAGGCACGCTTTAGTAGAATTGCCGGAGGTATTCACCCCGTATTTTCAACTAACTCGTACTTGGTTATTTGCCCTATCCATATTTGATTTCACCACAAGAGTGAAAAGTGGTTTAAGGAATTCATAATTTGAATTAATAATACTGGCTGTCCTTGCACCGGTTTTATAGTTCAAATTATAAATATAGACATAGCTATCAGTCTGGTAGTATCATCCCAGTACACGTAGCCATATTTACACAGAAAAATCAAGCATCAAGTCAGTACGCATATCTATAAGTAGTATTTGGCAGTTTGGGCCCCGACTACACAATCTTACATCCAAACAATCCCAAGTTACGCTCTATCATCACCAAAATCATACTCACACTGCCCGAGTACGTTATTACATATTCACTCCCTTAAGTTATAATTTATAAAGATATAAAACCACATGGTCAGTGGTGATCCTAAATACTGAAAATTTACTGACAAAACTTACCTGGATTAAGTTCTCACTTAGACATATTACACCCCGATAACACTTAATTATCCTGAGCACCTCCCGATACGAATAATCCTTCTTTTAGATTTTTCACTGATAACGATATATATAAAATTTTTAATAAGTATATTTTACAGTCTTACCCACAAAGAGCGTAACTGGAGACGCTTAAATCGATCAGTGCAGTCCCGATAAAGAAACTTATGTTAATTTATTTATTTTTCCTTTATTATTTATTTAGAACATTTTGTATTTATTTTCTTTCTAATTTAGTATTCCGCTTTAGTTATTATTAACTGGTAATAATTTGAATGTATTACCATTGATCAATTACCTACACGAAATAGAAAAGAGCGGGTGCAAGAAAGAGAAAAGTGGATTAAATCACGGCCCTGAAGATCATATAGCTCAAAATTAGAGCAACCAGAATGCGTTTATAATGAGCATTATAAGCTTTTATAACAACTTCAGACAGCACACGTTTACCTCTAATTCCTTGAATTAATTACACGTAACCAATTAATTTTTAGGCACCATCTATATATATATATATATATATATATATATATATATATATATATATATATATATATATGTATATATATATACACACACAACAATTTCGTGTCACGATGTTCGTTTACGGTAATCTCGGAAACGGCTGAAAATATTTAGATGAAATTTTGTAAATGTGTAGTGGTTGGTCAAACTTAAAAGATAAAAGATAGTTTTTATTTTAATAAGTGACGGTCAATATTTTTTATTACAATATTAAAGATTTTTTAGAAAAAAAGGTGACGGAGAGGGAAAGGGAGAGGGAAAGGGAGTGGGAGAGGGAGAGGGAGAGGGAGAGGGAGAGGGAGAGGGAGAGAGAGAGAGGAGAGGGAGGGAGAGAGAGAAGAGAGAGGGAAGGAGAAGGAGAGAAGAGGAGAATGTAATAATTGTTATGAAAGAAAGGAAAAATTGTATTTCATTATGAGTTTTCACTTTATTTACAAATGAAAAACAAAAAAAATAGTATACATGATACGCCAGGTAACCGTTTCTACTGGCTCAAGGATGTGACAGGCTCGGCTAACGGCTCGCCAGTCATCCTCATCCTATCGCCAGTAAAAACTGTTTTACCTGGATTGCAATGTAAAATACTATAATATAGTTTTTCAATTTCAAATAGTTTTATCGCAACCCACCTTTTTGCGTTTTAATGGTAAAAATTGATATTATTTCAAAGAGTGTCATTTTGAAGATTCAAATTAAACCTCTAAAACATTCCAAAATAACAGACCGCGCTTGAATTTTTGATACCCGACATCGTCTTACGTAATACTACTCGTCTTGTGCATTTTAAAATCTGTTTGAAGGAACGATAATCACTTTAACGAAAGTGTAAAGCGAAAGAAACTATAAAATTTCTTGATTAAGCGTAACTTAACGAAAACAGTATTACCTATCTGTAGAACTAGAGATCGAAGTTATTGCGTTTCCAAGGCTAAATTAGGCATAAATAATTGTAGTGGCTTGAGATCAATCTGCTTGGGATGACTGTTTCCTATATAGAGTTGGGACAATTAACTACTTTATCTTATTTCATGCGTATATGTGTACGTGCGTGCGTGCGCGAGTGTGGGTATGTGCGTGCGTGCGTCTGCGTGTGAGTGTGAGTGCATGTGCGCGTGAGCGTGATCGTGCTCGTGGCGTGAGCGTGTGCGAGTGCGTGCGTGTGTATTTGTGTGTGTGTGCGTGTGTGCGTGTGTGCGTGTGTGAGTGTGTGCGTGCGTGCGTGTGTGTGTGTGTGTGTGTGTGTGTGTGTGTGTGGGTGCGTGCAGTTTAAATTTAACTTTTGCTTCTTTAATGAAATTTATGAAACCTTACGTTTCACTGTTGGTCGAAAATTGCACTAAGTGCATTGTTAGTTTAAAGCTTTTGTAATAACAGCAGTAACGAATATTCAGTCAAATTTTATAAGTTACTTGAAGCACAGGTGGTGTTGTATTTTTACTAAGGTAACAATTTACTAAATGACTTGATGATACTATTATTATCCAAACATGCTTACGAATATGCAAAGGCGAAATTAAAATTAAGATTAAGATTACATTAAGATAAAATCTTTGAAATATAACCAAGATCGTTGATATTTACGTACCTCACCAATTTTCGTAATTTCAATACTCTTGATAAACATCTTTATCAAATACTTTTGAACCGCATGCCATGCAGGCGTGTATTCGCTCGGCAGCATCGCTTTCAACACAGTTTGATTTCCATCCGTCCAACGAGCCACAAGCCATTGTGGTATGTCAGTGTGTAGTATGATGTCTTGCCACGTACTAGAGAGACGATATTTCATGCCGCCACAGTTTTTACCATTTGTTGTTCGTGATTGGTAACAAGCAAAGAGTATTCTAACAAACATTTAAATCTACAGCTTACAAGGACTTAATAGAAATGGTGAAGAAAGTGGTACCAGACTGCGATGTTGATTTTATAAAGAAAAAGAAATAGATTTGGTTCGTGGGAACTTTAGGAGAGAACCTAAGAAGGGCCACAGACCGAAACTGTGATACTATAACTTACTTTGGTTTCCGACGCACCAAATAGAAGTTAGGTAATCAACATCCCCGCTCGATCTCATTTCGTCAACATCCAGACCCGATCCCATTCCGTCAACATCCAGACCGGATGCCATTCCTTTGCTAAGGAGGATGAAGAGGTCTATGAGTCAGTGCCAAATAAAGATCCGCCCGATTCTATAAGATACCAATAATACAGTTTAACCATTTTCATTCACATTTAATTAATTTTTAGACTTACCTTGCGTTATATTAAGGAACTTCATAAAGAACAAAAATTGGAACGCTTAGATTCTACTTTGGAAACTTTTTGCCGCTAAATTACGCGTCGTATCAAAAAATTGCATATAATATAATTAATCGATATGTTTAAGGTCCATATCTAGGCATTTGTATATCTTTAAATTATGCAGCTGTTTTAGAAATATTTGATAAAAACAAAAAATTGTACCTAATAAACCCCCATCCCCTCTCATCCACTGGATTTCTCCCAAAATCTAATCAGCACCAAGCGAAATGAAAACAAGCTTACATACAAAATGTTAAGTACGTGGGTGTTGTTCTGGAGTAATCGTGGATACTAACATAGATCCACACAGACAGACACACATCCAGACATGTTGGATGGCAAAAATCTATAATATACTAACTAAAAACAATTATTCATTTGAATGGAATATTTATATATTTAATTAAAATAGAAATAGACTAAAACACATACAATGCATACAACGTTTTTAAATAACAAATTAATCAAAGAACACTTCTTCAGAATTATACTTAAGCCTGTGTCATCACCATTCTATCCTGCCATGATACTTAAGTCAGTTGTTTCACTTAAGTATCCCTAGACTTTTTCTTCAAAGTTTGAAAAGCATTACCAGACGTTTGTGCTTGCCTCCATTCTCCTTGAATAACATAGGCTCGAGTGCAATCTTCCTTATGAACTAAACGTGGAGGTACGTAATTTTAATCTTATTCGCAAATGATTATGCAACACAATTGTTGCCAAAGCGATGCACTCAACCTTATTGGGAGAAAGTGTTATAGTGGTGTGGTAGCTCCTGAACTTTGAGGCTAATACACCTAATGCATTTTCTACAACCCTTTACGCCCTACACAAGCGGTAATTAAATATTTTCTAACCATATGTCAAACCTTTTTGCGGAAGAGGTTTCAAGAAGTCTCAATGCAAATGCTTTCGTCACCAACAAAAGTAAAATCAAGGCCTGAGACATTGTCATCTTCCTTTGGTAAATTGAGATACTAATTTCCCGTAGAACAATTTATTCTCAATAACACCGCCATATGAAACCCGAACATTTTGACCCACGTCGACGTAAATGTATAATGAACCGCTTTTGACTGGTTTGGTAAGAGCTACCTGAGTTCCGCCAACGGCTCCAGCGCAGTTAGGAAAGTTCCACAGTTTATTGAACAGATTCTCAATTTTCATTACTACTAGAAGCAAACTAAAAAAAATGCATTTACTTACAACAATGAATTTTTTTTATTTACTACATAACAATCTATTGAACTGAGTTCGATAAGAAAAACTGTAACGTCGTGTATATTTTCAGGCTTCCATTAATTAACATTCCGAGTGCAACATATGGTCGTAAAAAGAAGATTACGGGTGATACCAAAACAGCATCTCTTCTAGAAAAGGCTTTATTTTTTGGAAAACAAAAAGGACGAATACGACAAGGTTTGCCGTACTTCGAAAAATGGATGCCATGCAAACTATTTTTGCAGAAAACTTAATAAATCAAGTTTTATACAGTGGATTGCTGGGTAGACAAAATCATAATCACTCCAACCACCGAGAGCGTTTGATGCGCGAGTGTACTCTTAGTGGGAATTGGAAGTGGAACAAGCTCTAATAATTATGGCGGGAACGACAACCCGGCATATGAAACTGACTATTTAATATGGTTGTGGGTTAAACTATGTTCAAGTTATATGAAAATGTAAACTTTTTTTTTACTTTTTCAACTTTGACAAAATTGTTTACAACATCTTTAACAATTTTAATAGATATTACTGCTGATGAAGATAACTGTAAGTGTTATGGAAACGTTTAGATTGTATAATTTAAAATACACCATCAAAAAACCCAAAAAAGATAAGTATTTTATTATGTTCAAGCATGTTTTTAAGTATAATTTTCCTAAAATCTTCAACAGTACCTTCACTCTCATAGTAATAAAACTAACTCATACTGTCATAGTTTGTAATGATGCAAACTTAGTGTTACTTATAATCCGATCAAAATAGATATTTAAAATTACTATAATTCGTATAGAGCTGAAAATTGGTACAGATCTTAGGTACACTATTACACTGATCCTACGTCTACTAAAAAATTCATTCAAGGTCGAAGGTCAAAAAATTATTTTTTGCATTCTCTTGGAAACGTTAAGTGTTATAATAAAAATAGGTCCGCCAAAGTTATAGATCATGAAACTGTCTACAAAAATTATTTTAATACTTTTTTCCCTACAAATCCCCATTCCAGAGATATCGCGACACCAAAAGTTGAAGAAGTCATATCCTACATAATGTGCACACATTTCCACACCAACTGTGCTCGTTTCTTTTTTTAACGTGGTTTTCGAACGATTCATTGTTGTTCTGTGTTATTAGACAATATTCCATTAGTTAAAAAATGGTACTATTGGTAATGATCAAATAATGCATTTGATACATTACAATAAAACTGGCCTTGACAATTGGTACATACTGGTGAAGAAAATAATCCGACTTTTTTACAGCTACAGTTGCACTACAATCCTGTTGACTTGTGAAGAAGAATCAATCTTTTTAAATACTTCGTCGTAATCAATTACATCATTACGACTTTAAGACAATTTAAATACTGTTATTTTACCCCTTTTGAAAATGGCTAGTGTGGTATCGCAGACAGATATTGCATGTAAAAATAAAGTATGATTTTGACATTTTGAATAAGCAGACAAACTTTTCGATGACAATATTTTTGTTCGTTGTTGAAACGAGCTGGCAGCATAGTGGTGACACGACCTGCTTAGCATTCGGCAGGTAATGGGTTCGATTCCCGTTACCGTCTACCTTGTATGAGGTTTTTTCAGGGGGTTTTCCTCATACACATGTAGCAGCATGGTCACTACGTATATACATACCATGTGCAGCTACTTAGGCGAATGCTGGGGTAGTATTTTCCGATCCTATCCTGACCACACCCACCCTTAATCCCACCATGGATACACGTAATGGGAGTCCATGATTATGGCTGAAGGAGCTCGAAAGGCTCGAGCGGCCCGCTCTCCCTCTTGGGAAGGGAATGAAATACAAGTCCTTTTCCTTTCCTTTCCTTTGTTGTTGAGCCTTCCCACGTTCCAAAAAGTAAACAATCTTATGAATTGGAGTGCGTGCAGTAAATAGTGTTAACAAATCAACATCTTTACCTCGAGTAGGATCTGAACCTACGACCTGTACTTTGCTAGACTACCGCGTTAACCAACTGCGCCATCGAGAATCAAGCCCCAATCGATGTAAATTTTGTCTTTATGTATGTAGAACTAATGTAAATTCTAAATATAATGAGATAACAATCAAATTACTTATATTAATGGAATGTAAGCCTGCAATATCGCAAGGATTCACACATATCAAAGCAATATGACTAATATTAAATTATTATAAGTTTTTGTTATGAACGAATAAGTTCAAAGATAAATATGTAATTAAAAATTATTATTAATTTTATTAAATACATAAATAAAAAGTTTACCTCGAGTAGGATTTGAACCTACGACCTGTACTTTGCCAGAATACCGCCCTAACCAACTGCGCCATCGGGATTCAAGCCCCAATCGATATAAATTTTGCCTTTATGTATGTAGGACTGATATAAATTCTAAACATAATGAGATAATAATCAAATTACTTATATTAATAGAATGTGAGCCTGCAATATCGCAAGGATTCACAAATACTAAAGCACCTTGACTAATATTAAATTATTATGTTTTTGTTATAACAAAAACAAAGTATTGCGGAATTGAAAAATGTATCTATGTGTCTATTCTCTACCACGATTGAGTTGTCACAGACATAAACATAGCAATCTTCAATATAATCTTATCATTCCTAAATCCAGCTATATTTAATCTAAGTACATATAACATATAGATTCAATGGTCGAATTCTGGTACAATCTATTTACTCTATCAATAGGTTACCAAAAAAAATGAAACATATTGTCAGCACGCGACCATTAAGTTATTCAATAAAATATAAAAACATACCTTGTATCATTGGAGTAACAATCCACTGTCGATCATTTTTTGGTTCACGACATGTTCCAAGGTAATTGTGGTATACAATGTTCAATCACCTCGAAGTACAATCGGTTTCTTGATACACCAATTTATTTTCCATTCAGAAACAAGTGTCTCTCACTCGAATTACTATCAGCTGTTTTATTTGTACACAATTTAAGTTATAGTATATTAAAATAAATTATATGGAATACCATCCCAATTTCAGACGCAATTATTTAAAACGTCTACATTCACCTACTTGTTTGTTAAAACACGGTTTAATAATCCTATGGCTCTTCGATTATAACAAACTAACTGTGGACAAGATCAATTCTCCATTTACTGTTTATTAAAAGTATATAAAGCACACTATTTATTCATTAGTTCCCTTAAAGGAAAGTGAGCATTGACAACTCCTTTGTTAATATAGATTTGTTCACTTATAGATTAGACATATTATTTATTGAATTTTAATTAAATATCATAAATTTTAAAATGACATAATTTTTATGTTAGTTTCTTTTCTATCAAACTTTAGCTTTTTTCTACAATCACTAATAGATTAAAGTGACCTTATTTTTAATGATTAACGCGAAAACTTTTAATTTAGTATTTATTAGCCACTATAAAATTTAAAATGGCCGCGCTCACTTTCAACAATCAACAATTACGTGTTGCCATTAATTTTATGCACACCGTCTCGCGTAAGGGCTCAGGATAGACCTCATTTCGTACATCTATTTCTAACCTTTCACTCCTTTAGCAGGAGGGATTGTATTTGACCGTTGAAAATTAGTAAAACGACTTTTAAGATAATATTGATTAAACTACTCTAAGTTCTATTTTACTGCATAAAATGAATCAAGAATTTCGAATAATTTGTTAAGGCAAACCTGAAATTTCATTCTTACGATTTTCACAAGTTATTAACATCCTAATACAACATAATTATATTTTTCCCGATCAATTGATTACATAATTGATTTTATATGAAATGTTGTAGGTTCACCTTAAAAACGGACGCCATCAAAGTTATTTTTGCTAAATTCAAATCGACGCAACAGTTATGTGCAAAATAAACATTCAATTCTAATTGAGCAAAAGATGATCTTTCACATGGTTCTTAATTTGCTTCATCACTTAACAGTTTTCGTAAATTTTACAATAAATTTTATCGATAAGTGGCGCCTCTGTGTTTTGCCCTTCAAACCAAAATAAGTTGCAAGTTGACCAGTGAAGGCTCGTTATTTCTTATGATTTTGGATTGAATGTTAATTTTGATTTTAATAGAAACATTAATTTATACTTAGCTTAAAACTTCATTTAATAGTTTTGAATGTTAAAGTGCAACTTATATTGAACTTGACTATACGATTTACGTTATATTTATATAAAATACTTTAATGTATTCGCAATTTATTTTCAAGCCATACCAGTGGCGTATCTTAATTTCTACATATTTAAATTTTTGTTAAAAGATACATGTTTATACATGAGTGCATTCCAAATTAACAAAAAAATCTGACCAATCTAAACGTTGCACCTCATTTGCAAGTCAGCGCCCTATGAAATCCGGTGTTTATGACTTCAATGTTTAACTGAAATATTAAATTGCTTGATGCATATTCAGAAAGGCAAACACGCTCACGTTTCAATCATCCACTAGTGTAAATAGGTAAGTAAATCAAAAACTATGCTTTTGGTGTAAAGGGATTAATTTATGCCAAAACTCTAATAGAACCGCGTGATTTTTTAGTGTAGTTTAAACTAATTTCACAAATGTGAAAAGCTATAACAAAAGGATTAATAATAATGTTACTCAATTTAATTTCTAACAGAAATGAAATAAATATTTTGAAAGCTATAAATAATAAACTAAATGGGAACAAAAAAACTTAATCAATCAAGTAGTTCGTATTCAATTTAGCTGAACACGCAACAAGCACCACAATAACTCTTCATCTGCAGCGAGAACGTAATATACAATAAATTAAGTAATTGCAATGGACTTTCCGCAACTTGAATAATTCAATTAATAAACACATTACAGCAACCAAATAATGTCCCACAATTTAGCCAAACATTCTCTGTAAACTAAACACAAATAAATACAAGACAATACAATTTGCAACTCGGTTCGACATTAACCACAATTTTGTTTCCTACGTCGTTACATTGCGTTCGCTTGCCCTTTCATGTTATTTATACGCAATTGTTTCGAAAGAGATGAAGAAAACGTAACAATGCTTAAATTTAGATGTATTTAGAAAGAGGCTCGCTTCTTGAGAGATTGTATCAGGAAGAAAACAGTCCACGATTGGTTGCATTCATTAACATTAAAATAAATTACATTGATAAATACTTACATGGAAATCTATTATGTTATCTTTAAGTTTAAGCTTTATTTATAATTAGTACAAATGTAAATTACAATGAATAAATACAACAATTGGTATAGTCTAGTTTTTAAAGCTATAAAGGGGGTAGGTATTCCTCTGAACCCTTTCGAATAGCATTAATTTTTCCAAAAATTTGTAACCTTTTGTTTTTTAGAGGTGAAATCCATCCCTTGTAACAAAACTTTAAAATTATAGATTTCGGCGTATTACAGATTGGAATAATTTTTAAATATGTAGAATAAGTTATACATCATAATTTATGACGCGTTGGAACAACCCTTAGAAACCACCCCTGATCAAGAAATTAAAATAAAAAAATTTTCAATAGCTTGAAATGTTTTATTCCAGAATTTCGTCGTTGTCTTCATGGAACCTCTTATGTGATAAAAATAAGTGTTCGCAGGAGTATAGAAAAAAAAATCCGTTCGAAATTGTGTTAACACAGATTTGCCCTACTAAATCAGTTGAGTTACAGTTTATTTAAATAGTGTTTTTGTTTCACGCCTAGTCAGGCAGAATGTTAACATTTTTAGTTTGTTAATACCAGTTATTCATATACCGGATTGCGAACAAGTCTCGCACCAAGGTGTTATCTATGAATCGCATAAAGGGGTACAGGGATAGTTATGAAATTCTCGGACGATGAATGAGATTTTATTCTGAATTTTTTAGGATAAATGTCAAATTTTGTTGACGTCAGCGTTTAGCATACCGTCGCCATCTTGAACTTTTTTAAATGGCAACCTAGAACCGAGGTCCAGTGATATATCCCAGAAAAGCATATTTTCCCCCCTTTCCATAAATATTGGTAATGTACCACTTTACTGTGAAAGTATGAGAGAAATTTACCAAAAACATAAAAAATGTAATTTTAAACAAAATTTTATTTTACAAAAATTCTAACAATTTACTTCATTTACTGCAATTACTTCATTATAATAAGTGCTCAAAATGGAGGTCATTTGTTTGTTGACAATGATACAAACTCTATTCGAAGCTACGAATAGAATTGTTGATCATTTCGTGACGTATGCGATCCTTTAAATCATTTACGATAGTTGGTATGTTAACATACACGCATTATTTCAGGAAGCCTCAGAGAAAAAAATCAAGCGGTGTCAAGTCGGGGGATCTTGCCGGCCATTCAATTACACCTCTTCGACCAATGCATGATTGTATTTAGATATTGCCTAACGTCTCTTTGATAGTGTGGAGCGCCATATTGTGTAAAGTATAGGTTCATATTTGGAAATAAACGGTTTATTTCAGGTATAATTTCATTTCGGAGAAGATCAAAATATTAAGCACCGGTAAGCGTACCTTCAATATAAGAAGGACCAATCAAATGGTTTTTTACCAAACCCGTCTACACATTAAGTTTTCGTTAATGCTGTGTACAAACCTCCTACATCCAGTGCGGATTACAATCTGACCAGTACCGAGAATTATGTCTGTTAACAGAACCGTTCAAGCAAAATGTGAGAAGAATAAAGGCATTATCTCCTCCACTTTTTTTGTGACGTCCACTGCTCGGTCACGTGGAAGACGTATTTTGACCTTGACGCCCACGTAGAAGGACGTCATTTGACTTTGTAAGTTCCCAAGACCACCCCCGTGGCTGACCACGGGTTTGACCTTGAGACTGGATTTAGTGCCTGGCATTGGAATTGGCATTGGACCTGGCCTTGGATTTGGCCTTGGGGTAGCCAAGGTCAGAACCAAAATGAGTTCAGAAAGTTAATTTTGAATAAGGGGCCCGAATACTAACTAGGAGGACAGGTGTAAGAACTTAGGTTAG
The DNA here is from genome assembly GCA_036346205.1 of Vesta saturnalis. Taxonomy (NCBI): domain Eukaryota; kingdom Metazoa; phylum Arthropoda; class Insecta; order Coleoptera; family Lampyridae; genus Vesta; species Vesta saturnalis. The sequence continues at coordinate 4,840,306 of JARFJB010001278.1, forward strand.
GGTCTGCGCCCTCTTATCGTGGCCCTCTTTGATGGAAATATTATTCTAATAAGGGGGCCCTAATGCTAACTTGTTAGATAGGAGTTAGAATTTGTGTTAGGGTCTGCGCCCTCTTATCGTGGCCCCCTTGGCTGGAAATAGTATTCTAATAACGGGCCTTATTTCTAACTTGTAAGACATGTATAGGAACCTGTGTTAGGGCCTGCGCCCTCTTGTCGTGGCCCCCTTGGCTGGAAAGTGTTATAATAAGGGGCCCTAATGCTTCTAATAAGGCAAGTATAGGAATTTGTGTTAGGGACAGCGCCCTCCTGTCGTGGCCCCCTTTGGCGCGAAATTTGAATTTATCTGTTTGTGACGCCATCTAGTTGTGTATGGACTAATGAATATTTTCTATAATAAAGGTTTCCCCACTTTCTAGGACTATTTAGGGATTGTTTGTGCCGCCATCTAGCAGTATATTTTTAAACTAATGAATATTTTCTGTAATAGAGGTTGATCGTGCACATCTCTCCCTCCCTTCCCACCCTCTCCCCATCTCTCTCCCTTCCCCCTCTCTAACTCTGCCCCTCACTCCCTCTCTCTCTCTCGCTCGTTCTCGCTCCCGCCCCGCCCCACCCGCCCCGTCAGTGTCTGCGGGGTGTGTCTGTGTCTGTTTAAACCTGTGGCTGCGTCTGTGCTTGCACTTGTGTGAGACGAAAGAAGCGAAAGAGAGAAGCGAGAGAAACGAGGGTGACGAGGGAGAGTATTATACTAAGCGGCCAGCATACTTAACTTGGTTATAAAATCTAAGACTCTTTTTGACAGACGGACAGACCTTGTATGTAAAATAATATGGAGGCGAAATCTAGCTTAAAGAAGAAGACAGACATTTCGTTGAATACATCAATGACCTTTACACCTTATCTCTTATACTTATTGTAATTGCCCATCTACCTGCCCTTTCCCTTAACTATAGCCTCGTTAGTGCGATTCTTACTTATATCATGATGATGATAGCGACGAATCATGGTCGAAGAAGAAGACCGATAAAAATGTAATTAAATAAATGATGTATTGTTTTTAAAAATATATTTTCAAAGGCTTGGTTTTCATTCAATTCTTTTATTAATAATCTTGTTTCCAGAATGGACAACCGGACGTGTTTTATAAATCTAAAACCCTTTCTTGAAAGAGGTATTTCTTATAAGACAGATATTGTATGTAAAATAGAAGTCTAATTTCATGTTCAGTGGCAGTATCAATTCCCCGTGTATCTGCTCTTTCACCTTAACTATAGCCTCGTTAGTGCGATTTTTACCTATATGATAATGATAGCGGCGAATCACGGTCGAAGAACAAGAACACCGATCAAAATGTAATTAAATAAATGATGTATTATTTTAAAAAATATATTTTCAAACGCAAGGTTTTCATTCAATTTTTCTATTAATAATCTTATTTCCAGAATGGACGTTCGAACCTGCTTTATAATTCTAAAACCCTTTTTTGTCAGAGGTATTTCTTATAAAACAGGTATGTAAAACAGAAGTCTAATTTCATGTTTAGTCCAGAAACGATACTTTTACAACCATTCGCAGTCAGCCTCGGCCTGCAATTCTACTCATACTCGCAAAACGATCATTTCTGTCCTAGTGAAACAAATAACTGTTTTTGAAACCAAGAGGGATCGTTCCACTCTTGTTCGCAAACTCACCAATTACTGGATACAAAACTAACTCGATAGACAACTGCGCTAAATTCTTACTGTGTAGAATTTTTTCTCTTCAGTGCAGAAAAACTACAAATGATTATAAAACAGTAACCCATAATGTGATAGTCACTAAAAATAAAGTACAAAAATATGTTTAATGAATTAATAACGTCTGTATAAAAACGTTTAGTCCAGAAACGATAGTTTTGCGGATATTCGCAGCCAGCATAGGTTTGTAATTATACTCATCCTCGTAAAACTATGATAGAAGTAACTTTTTTTAAAACTGAGAGACACCCATCTTAAGACTGAGACAGGATAAAAGTTCCTCCTCAAAAACTGTAATATCTTTGGAACCCATGGTTGGATTCAAAAAATTTTAACTATTTTATAAAGGGGATTTCTTTCAAAAGAATTACAGTTGATAATATTCTAATCGCATCGATTATCACATAAGTCTTTGATTTGAACCGGTATCCATTCAACCATGGATTTAATTGTGTCTTATGAAACGTTCCTGAACGTAGCGCTACAACTAATTGTAAAATTTCCTATGGTTTGGCTTCTTTTTTGTTGTCTTCAATTGCCTTTTCACTAGAATCCAATATCCCTCGAAGAATCTTAGTTGAAGGCACTTCGATGGGTTAGTCTCCGTGTGCACCAAAGTTGCGTTGTTGTCTTCGTATCACTTCATGGTCCTTTTCGCATAGTGGAACGAAGTTAAGCCAGGTCAGAAGAAAGTATAATAGATACCTCGGGTCGTCTTAAAAAGGGCAATAATCTCTTTTGTATCCATTCTGTGATGTAGACATCGGAGTCTATTGACTCAGAATTTTTCTCGGTAATTTTGGCTTCTTCTTATTCCTGCATTCTTTGCTGATGTTTCCTCACCTACGAGCAGCATATAATTCTTAGCGGTTGAACTGACCAAAAATTACAGAGAACGTATGTATCATCATCCACAATGCAAGGTTTATTTTTTGGAAATGCTCGATTTTTTGCCTTAAAGTTTTTCTCAGCATTTCTATTTGGAATCGTCTGTACTTTATAGGCCGTGAAGCCCGTTTTCTTCTTGATTCGACGTCTTGACCCTACGAATCACCCATCTTCTGGGATAATTTCTGGTTATAGATGTTCGGGTTCTTTTCCAGTGCAGAGACAAGTTTCTTCGCCTTTTTTGAGCTATGAAATCCTTCTAGACTTCCAGTTCCAGGCTTTCTAGAAAAGCTGAGGTCTTCTTTGTAGCGTTTGATTACACTTAACACAGTTTTAGTCCACACTTTCACCTCCTTCGCGATTCATTTCAAAAGTCCTTTGAGGATTTCCATAAATTTTTTCCAAAACCAATTTACGAAATTCCGTTTAGGTTATCATTTTGAAACTGAATTAGACTATTTGAAAAAAAGACCATTGAATATACTCTGTTTCATCTTATTTTGCATTAGTGCAGGCCATGAAAATGTAGGGAGAGTGTGGTAGCACTGTCAAATGAACAAAAAGTTAGCTTGACTTTTGAAAATTGTAGATTATATTTAAAAAGTGAAAGTAATGCAGCGTTGCAACATAGTTTTTCACTGTATTTAGACTTTGTTTGCACGAAAATCGTTGAATCTCGAATGACCTATTTAAAAAAAAGTAAATTTTAGCCTTCAGACTTAGGACGTCTATTATCCGCATAAAACGGAAATTGTAGCTTCTTTGCAATGGTCATAGATCTCAACATCGTGTCTTATCTAATGCAGCGATATGTTATGTTAACCAAATCTACGTAAAAACTAATAAGAATGCCCTATCCTTTTTTCACTTTTCAAAAATAAAAAACAGAAGATAAATATGCAGAAAATTCAGAGCACAATTTCATGCGTAATCCAATGTGAAGACTTGCTTTCGTGATAAAATTTACCTACTGTTTTTTTCTTGGCCATTAAACATTATGTAATATACAAACTCAGCTCTTCGGTCGCAGTGAATAAATAATCAGAACATCAATATGTATCCATTTAATTTAACGTACCCATGAAATCCACAGCGGTTTTTCATAAGTAAGCCAATGTGAAGATTTGCTTGCGTAACGAAATTTTCTTCATCGTTCTATTCTTGACTGTTACGTACACACGAAATTAAAGAACCAGAAATGTATACATTTAAGTCGTAGCTAAACGGAATTGACCACAGGATTTCTGCTTTCGTATCCACGGTCAAGACCTGACGAAAACCAAATATTTCAATGTATTTTTACTAAAATGTTGATGCCAAACAGTGGGGTCTTATTTCCACTGCATTATATCACCAGGAAAATCTGAATCCATTTTACTATCTGAATCTGAACCGGATTCTCCTAGTCAGATAATGACAAGTACGATATTTTCAATCGAGAAATTTGCCATATGGTTCTTCCAAACATTTGAAATAATCTTTTCAGTGTGCGTACAAAAATTGTCACATTTTAGGAGAACATTTGGATAAAGCGTCGCGCCATAATTTCCAAACATTTAATATTGACAATGTAAAGAGGCAATCCTAAAACTTTACACCCATGCTCAATTAAAATATTATAAATTATATAATTTTTACTTCTGGATCGGCTCCACAGTTGCTTTTTTTTTGTAATTTTGCCCTAAATTTCGACCCCGTGAGTAACCAACCACTCCTGCGGCTGATCTTTCTTATCCGAAAATACACGAAATGATTGGACAGCGCAGCAGTCAGCTGTTTTCAATTTTGAAACCGGTACCGTTCATAATTTTATGATAATCTCGATACTCGTTCCCCGAATCGAGTCAATAGGCGCAGTTTTCAAAACCCTCAATTTCACCCCGTGTATAAAATGGTAGACATTTTACCTTCACTTTTGATTTTGGATAGATTACTTTAGATACCAGAATCGTACACCCAACGATGGAAATTAGAACCATTTTGATAAATCCAAGTTTCGTGTAAATACACAAATCTGACAGCTTGGACTGTGCTCTATAACTGTGGGAATTTTTTCAAAAACTTAATTTTGGCTATAACGGTGTATTTTATTTCGCATAAAATATACTTTGACACGTTTGTGTTTGTAACTCATAGAATTCAAAATTCTAAATAATGTCGCTCGCCCCCATCCACATCGAAATCTGTTTTAACGTAATGATGTAATTTGTTCAAAGTAAAAGATTCATTTTTCGAATTAAATTGCCAGTCGTTGTGAGATGTTTCCCATAACAGATTTTCCGCATTTACCACAATATCGCGACTTTAAATTATGAGGTCTTGCCGTTAGAATGTCTTGGATAGTACGCTATGAAACCTAAAACCAAATATGTACTTAATGTGCGCACGACACTGTTACGTACCCATTACGTTGTACGGGTTTACAAACTTAAACCTCGTCCATTATTTGCTGCGTATCGGCCTTATAATGTTAGTAATTACATTGAACTCCCTATACTTTTTGAATTTATTATTTTAAAGAATTTTTAATGGAAGGCAATAAATTTGAATTTTGGAATTAAATAATTTCACATGTGTAGGTATTAGGTGAGAGTAAAAAAACATACTCATTCACTATTTTGAATTTTTTATTAAACAAAGTAAATCAATTTGATTTAGTTTTTGGTAGCTTTCCTTAATTTAGGGTTTTTTCTTTTTACGAATACTTTTTACTCCTTCATCCCGACTACTTTGTATAGGAGGTTGTGCTAGTATGGAAATCTGTGTCTTTCAATCTTGTCTTCTCTTGCAGATGTTATTTAGTATTTGTTATGGGTATTTCTCTATTTATACTCTTCCCGGTCGATTTCTGGTTGACTTGCCTCCTACCCTAACGTTTTTTGACATAATGGTTTGAATTGGTCATCATAGTCTAGATTATATTTAATATCGCCAGTGGGCAAGTACAGTAGTTGCCTAATGTCAATACCACAACTTTCCTCAACTTTATTGTCGGGTCTTATAGATTTTATGGTGTTGTCAAGGAAAGAATAGTTTTTGAAGAACTAGTAATATTAAACTTTGATTTTGCAAGGTTGAGTTTGTGGGCCATTCTCATTATATAATCAGATGGAACATTAATTAGCGGGTAAAATATCTGTCTAATCTTGCATCTACGGAATCTGCTTCCATCTGCGTATACCCTTTTTCCATAATAAGTTGTTATTTCCAGAGAATACCTCTTCCCTAAGTGTCTTAAGGCGGAAGACAGTACCTTGTTGCGGTTTTAATAGTTGCAGCTATCAGATATCAACACAATTTTCCGAAAACCACTTTCTACACTGGAACTCAACAGATGTACTTCTCTCGACGCATGTGGCGCACTCTACCACGGATAAGGTACCAGCATAATATTCACATTCACATTGGTCTGTTTTGCGATTGTGTATGTCAGTGTTTTTCTGTTTTTCAAATTCCATAGGAATTGTATCTTTCCAAAAAAATCTTCCTCTTTTGGATGCAGCATTCCTTGTAAATACTGTACAAGATGGCCAGATTTCGAGCAAATTGTAAGTAAAGTATAGGAACAAGTAGATATACATATAAACTGATACATATGCCATAGGTCGATTTTAAAAAGTACCTTCTGTGACTTCCCAACTATTTTCTATCCCTTTTCATTTATTCGCTATTCTTCAATTGCCAATTTTTGCCTATTTCTAAAAATTGTTATAACTCGCTTGACATAATGAAGGAACAGTACTAAAAATTATCTTTTTCTAAATAGTAACCGTACGTCATATTTCCCCCATTGAAAAACACCTTTCTTTTGATTTTCAAAAATATAAACGTGATATTATTTTCATTAACTAGAAAGAAACCACTTAACATATTTTGAGGAGGCATTGACACCTTTAAAACTCTTTTCAAAATCCGTCTAACAATTTTATTGAACAAGTAAAAAAATAATTAAAAAAAAAATCTCTAAAATAAATTAAGGAATTTTTTTTAAGGTTGTCTTTTATCGCCAATTACTGTAGTATTTATTGTAAAACTTCGCAGTTAAAAAAATAGTATTCTGTGTTTATTTTCGTGAAAGCACAAAAAATAGGTTTTTCAATGATACATAACGAGATTTTCCATAAGAACCTCATAATTAGATATGGCAACACAGGATACATGCATCAATTACTGCAGCATTTAATCTGGAACTTTCTAGTTATTGTCGAGTTTACATTCGTTAAAAAGCACATGAAATACGTTTACCAATGGGTCCCTATTTAAATAAACATATGTTAAGCTTTATCTCAAAAATCTTGCAAAATACAGTATTGCCTGAAATAAACAGTTCTGAAACTAAGTCGGCGGTGTCTCTATGAGCGCGCTGTCATACTCAAGTTAGCTAGTGTACACCTGTCAAGTAAACCTTAAACAATTAATTAGTAGGGCCTAGTTTTTAAAAATGGTGTTAAGTACAGAGGAGAAAGTGTTTCCAGTAGAGCATTATTTTCGCTCATACGGAACAGACCGACGTAATGGTGCAAGTCTGCGATACGTGTGTGATCAATTCACACAACGGTTTAATAAACGTTCTCCAAGTAATGCTGTAATTTTAAAGGTTATTGAAAAGTTCAGAAATACGGGTAATGTATTGTGCCAACGAAAAGGAAACTCGGGGCGTCCCAGAACAGTTAACAACAACAATAACCATGAACGTGTTTTTGAGCAGATCTTAGAAAATCCGAAAGTCAGCCAGACAAGGACAGCGTTGCAACTTGGTTTAAAAAGAACTTCCTTGCAAAGAATCCTGAAGGAGCTGGGTGCATTTTCGTATGTGATTCAGGTACATCAACAATTACATCCTCGGGATTATCGCAGTAGAGAGGAATATTGCGCCAGAATTCTCGCGTTACAGTATGAAAATCCTGAATTTTTGAAAATGTATGGTTTTCAGACGAAGCACATTTTCATTTGTCGGGGCATGTGAATCGGCGCACAAATCGATTTCTAGGCTTTGCCAGACCCGATGTGGTTCAAGAAGTTCCTTTACATAGTGCAAAAGTGAGTGTCTGGTGTGCAGTTTCGGGACACGGAATCATTGGTCCACACTTCATCGAAGAGAATGGTAGGCAAGTCACACTAAATCAATAGAGGTACATACAAATTTTAACACGCTTTATCCCCGATCTACATCAATTCTGTCGTGCACGTAATTTGGCATTTCGAGACCAATTTTTTCAGCAGGACGGGGCAACTTGCCATACTGCTGCCGCAGTTCGTCAATTTCTTCAGGGACATTTTCCAAGCAGATTCATTTCACGGTTTACTGACTTCCCTTATCCTTCACATTCTCCAAACCTCACATCTCCAGACCCATACATTTGGGGCATGGCTAAAAATGCCGTTTTCAAAAGGAGACCACAAACCATCGATGAATTAAAGGATGCCGTTAGAGCCTTCTTTGCAGACCTGAGACAACCCTTATTCTGTAACATGACGAGAAACTTAGTACGTTATGAAGTCCGTCTTGAACGAGAAGGTGCACATTTAGAACATGTAATAAAGTGTCAATAATATGTATTTCTTAAATAAAACAATTACAAGTTCAGTACTGTGCAATACATGTAATAAAGTGTCAATAACATGTATTTATTAAATAAATAAAACAATTACAAGTTCAGTACTGTTTATTTTGGGCAATACTGTATTTTATTTTGACGAAACCATCGTAATCAATGCGAAAAATTACATAAATATCATTTATTAACATTGTTTCTCTATCTCTATCTGGTCAAAAAATTTTGAGAAACAGGCAAAACTGACAATCTAAAAGTATAGAACAAATAAAAATACATAATGTACTTTACCAATGATATCTATGTAAGCTTTTATGTATCTTTATCCCTTCAAACACATGGTGTTCAATGATTTGAATGTCGATTCCAAACAAATGTTTTTTAAGACGCTCTAAAATAATCCCTTGGTACTTTTGAAACTAGGGACAGCCATTCCTCCAAACAATTTCGTTTTTTCAGTCATACCACAAATTGAGTTGGTTCGTGAACTTTTGCAACGTTTTCCTCTTTCGATGTAAGCCTTTCAATTTTTTTGTTCTTATGCACAAATTTGTTCGATTCATCCTTATTCGTCACTTCTTCTTCTTCAGTCATGCTCTCGGTTAACTTTTGTTGCAAACCATTGTCAAAACCAGTATTGTCGAAAGTAGATCATTTCGCTCCCCAAGGTCTAGTAAAAAAAATGTCCCACACACTCTTGATATGTACCTCTAAATCCCCAACCTTTTACATTCTGTATGTTATTGTTGATATATTTAAAATTTTCATAACTGAGACATTGATTCATTTAGATCTTTTCTGTGGTACGTTTGTATTTACCTCTTCATCAGTTCTTAATCACTTTCCGAAACCTCCATTCATTGGCATGATAGTAGTAAACTTTTTCAGCACTGACCACCAAAGCTTGAAACTGTAGGCTGGCGACAATCCCCCACCGAAGGTTGGGTAAAGGAGGTTTCATCATCATTGGCTCGATCTCTAACCTAATGGACAGGAATAAACCACGTAAGAATTTTGGGTAATCCCGATAATACTAAGTTTATGGTGACGGGGTTTTCATTACGTGATGGGGCCTGGAAAACCAATAAATTAACGACAACAGTACTCGAGTGTGTATTATTCACTCCGATATGCTAAATGCACCAACTGGTACGGAATGTGGAAATATTCCTACAGCTATTGAAGAGTGTTCTATATAACTCTAAAGTATATTGTTTTATCGCTTCTGCATGATTTAGCGTATAATGTAGCAACTGTACGCACCTATACCTTTTACTTGTTGAGTATCCTATCTACGACTTAATATATTCAGTGTAAATATTTTAGCCTACTTGCCCAAGGTGCTCGTGTACGAATTCAATAACCGGCTTCGACAGAGCAATATTGATTTTGCTGTGTTTATCATTATTAGCAACACCATATGAACAGTAGACAGTCGTTAAATTTACATGCAATACATGTAAAGTGGCCGTCATAACATTAGAACTTCCGCTTTTGCAAATTAGCATCCTTATATAGGGTGATCCATACCAAAATTTTAATGTACGCTACCTACTTTATTTGTATCTTTAACTTTCTTCCTCCGTTTGTGGTTACTGCTTTGTGTGTAAAACCTTAGGATATAATTCGATTTATAAAAAACTGATGATAGCTTAGTACTTATTCAACTGTTAATTTATCTTTAGTCGATGATGCCTTCAGCCGAGGAATCATAAATATAGATTTTATTCACATATGTCAGCCGTCAGGTATTATTTTGAGTATTACTAAATTTAAGTTTTGTTTTGAGCATTCAATAAGTAAATGCGCCAATCTTACATATGTTACATACTTTTTTGGGGCCGCTCTATATTTCTAGTCTAGTTTATTTTACCAAATTAATTCACATCATTAGGGGTATCTGGCTAGGATAAGATTTGCGCAGATCAGTTTTTTTTTATGTTTAAACCGTGATAAACACAGATCTATTCATGCTTGCTTATCAACGTTTTAAGAAAAGTGCGTCATAATTTTGTATTTAAACGATTAATGATTTAATTGTTACTTATGCTTACGCAAGTTTATTTTTATTGTTTAGCTAACCCAATGCGACGGCATCTCCTGCTGGATGTATTATCGTGCTAGTTGAGTTAATTCTTGTTGACTATCAAAATCTTTGCAGTATACATTATTAAAGCACTAAAAATGGAAGTGGTTTGTTATTACCGTTTTGACCCATGTCCACTGGAAATGATTTATTATTATTGTAAGTGGTTTATTATTTATAGTGGGGATACAAACCTCAAGCATCTTCATAACCGATATGTGCCTACAGCGCATGCGCAAAATCAAGTCTGTATCTGTTACAGCAGTTACTTTTTTCAAATAGTGTCATAAAAGTGCAAAAATAAAGCATATCGAACAAAGAGTGGTAATTAAACAGCTCTTAAAAAAGAGCATCACTACCCCCAAATTTATGAAGATTTGGTAAACACTTTAAAGGAGTATGCTGTTAATTATGATTTTGTGAAATGATGGTGTCGTGAACTTAAATGTGGAAGAATAGCTTGCGAAAATGAAATACTGATGATCTACCAATAACCGTTACAACTCAAAAAACATTCATAAAATCCATGATTAGGACTGGAAGACAGAAAAGTCTGTGAGGAAAATAGTACAACAAACCGGCCTTTCGTATCACTCTGCGCATAATATATGACGAGAACACTTGGACATGAAAAAATTGTCCCCAAACTGGGTCCCACGAATGTTAACTGAAACGGAAAAACGATAGCGAGTTGAGTTGTAATTGACTTTTGACGAAATATAGAATAAATCCGCAGAACTTTTTGGATAAATTTGTAACCATCGACGAAACATAGATCCACCACTATGTTCCAGAAACGAAAATGCAAACTATGCAGTAGAAGCATCGTGATTCTTCTCTTCTTCGAAAGTTCCAGTCTCAACCGTAAGTCGGAAAAGCAATGGCTTCCGTTTTTTGGGATACCCAAAGAGTAATTCTCATTGATTTTTTACAAACAGAAACTACAATAATAGGCAACTATTACGCTAGCTTAATATGAAAATTAGGCGTAGCTATCAATGAAAAACGTGGTGGCAAATTAAGGCGCGGTGAGCACAATGCACCTAGCCACACTACTTAGCACCCACAATATTTGCCAGATCTGGCTCTCAGTGACTATAGACTATTCCCCAAACTCAAAGAACCCCTTCGAGGAAAACAATTTTCATGCAACAATGAGCTGATAGACGCTGTAAACCAGCGGTCTGCAGAGGGAGCATAAGGATCAACCCTCGTACATATTTGGGGATATATGTTCTGTGGCCTGAAAAGTGGACAATTGTTGTAACCAGAGTTGTATGATATTACGTAACTGATTTGTGAAGCTCCTTTCTTTCTTTTGGGTTGGGGCCTGTATTAAATAAAAGTCAGGTTCCTTTGTTTATTTTAACTGTGACCATCGTCTCAACTACACCTCTGTCTTGGTTTGAACCAAGTGGTAACCTTTTTAAAGTTTTATTGTGTTTCTACGCGAACAACACGCCCACGCGTACAAGTGTTTTCCAAAAAAGCTGAGCTTCCCGTTTTTTTAAAAGGGATCGTGACACACCTCCTAATTCGGGCATTGGCACCTTTGTGCACGTGACAGTATGTGATGTGCAATTCTGTACGCACATAAAAAACTAAAACGTTTAGAGCGTAACTACCTTACGATTTTAAGTGGAAGTTTTCCATGGCGCGATAAACATGCCTTACCCTATCATCATGTCTTCTTGGCATTCTGTTTAAAACGCCTATAACGTAGGGCATTCTTCTTAGTTCACCCTCCGCTATTAGAAAAACTGAATACACGCTTACTTCTAACCCCAATGCATTTTGTGTTAGAAGGCCACAGATAAACAACTTCACTTGCAGCATTAATATAAGCGTCAATCCGTTTTTGAAACATATTTTACCGACTATAGTTCTGTTTCATTGTAAAAGAATAAATATATGTTAAATGTTGACCGATTTCACTATATCATCCTGAAGTCAAAGAGAGAGTATTACTGAATTTCATAACACTAAATAATAATGTTCTACAAAGGTCACATTTCGCATGATCTCGAAAAAATAAAAAGGTGATATAGTTAAAGTAAAAAGGGAGTAATATAATTTGGACAACATTAAATTAAAATTTTACGCCATGTGCAGTAAAAGTGTACCTGTCCCTGCTATCTGTAAAATTATTCGTCATTATTTAATGAAAATAATTGGCACAATATTATTTTAGGTCGCAAGCTATAATTGGGACAATCATTTTTCGTTAATTCTCAATTAATGTCTATGCAACCAAAAATAATTCAATCTGTTAATGTTGCTAAAATAGCTTTTCACCTTATATGTCGTTTTTAATTAAAATACCTAGTTGAAAATAAAATATCTGGTGTGGAACAACACACGACCTACCAACCTACAAGATGGAAATTAAAAGAAATCAAATAATTTTAATAACAATTTTTTTAGGATAATTATGCAACCTTGTAAAAACAAAAACAATAATTTACGTCAAACAGACGTTTAAAACTTCATGTCTGACAGAGATTAATAGACATATAAATGCTAACTTAAAAAAATGGAAAAAAAAGGAAATAATTTTAATTATAATTTTTTAAGGGTAATTAAGCAACCCCTTTTTCATACGATCATAACGAAAACAGGCAACACGTGTTTGAGAAACTCATCATATGCATAGAACGCCTTACTAATCAAAATTAGTTTCATATACTGCTTAAACTCATAATAATAATGCGTTTATTCAAATCTTGTAAATTTGAAACCCAAGGGGAAGTTCAGAATCGTTGACAAAATTATTACCAACTCTCTGCTCTACCACTTAATCCTTGACATAGACCCAGATATCACACAATAAATAAATAGAAAATAAGAAAAATACAATTACTAACAAATATAAGGTTAATTAATGGTAAGTTAAACACCGAACGAAAATCATGTTTCATCCAATGTTTGAAGATTGCTTAGTGAACAGATGGTCAAATAAAGTCTTAAGAAAATATAGTAAAGTTCCATGTTTACAGGCTTCTGAGATAGAGTTATATAATTTAGCAATGTTAAAAGAAAAGCTACGTTCAAACATTGATGTTGAATGCATAGGAGGAGATATTAAGCCTTTGAATCTGAGATTTAAGTTATGAACGCTGGTCTTGAATGTAATGCGATTGTACAGATAAGGGGGCGTTTTGAAGACAATTACTTTGTGAAAGAAATAGGCAGAGTGCAACATCCTCCTGTTCTCCATATTCAACCACTTATAGTCAGAAAGTTTATGAGTGATCCTGTCATAACGTCTGATGCCAAAAATTAGTTTTAAACAAGAGTTCTGACATTTTTGAATTCTATTCGCATCGAAAACAGTAATGCATGGACCATATATTGTGTCGCAGTAGTTGAAATTGAATAAATAAGTGAATCACAGAGCATTCTTTTTACATACCGGTTAAACAATTGTCTGTGGGGATATAAGAGTTTTAATCCCAAATATGCAGCACTTATGTATTTATTAATATGAACACGACAACGTAATTTAGAGTCTATAATAAGTCCTAAGTTGCGAACTTCGTCCACAAACTTAATACTGTCACCAATGACTTTAACATCTAAGTAAAAACTTGCCAACTTCTGTGCTTTATTAGGACCAAACACAATTAATGACGATTTAGAGACATTAATTTTAAGACCATGATTAGCAGGAATACTACATAAAGACGAGACATCTCGATTTATGCATCTATTGTATCTCGGAGTACCGAAACGATAGATATAACTGTGTATCATCTGCAGTGTGTAATGTAATCGTTGAATTGCGAAGTGTATATAGACAAAAGAACTGGACCAAGAATCGAGGCTTGAGGCACACCACTAGAAACGCCCTTAAAAGATTATGTTAGATTTCCACAACGCACAACGTGGTGTCTATTGGTTAAGTAATTTTTAAGAAGAAGTGACGCAACATCGCTAAAACCGACATAGCCTAAGATTGAGAGTAACGTGCTATGGGAAACAGTGTCAAAATCATTGGTAAAATCTAATAAAATCAACACAGTGAACCACGGCGGAATCCAGATTGATTGTTTGGTATGGTGTCATAGGAATTCAAACGGTCTATAATGTGATGTTCCATAAGCTTTTCTAGAACCTTAGATATAGTTGGTAATATGCTAATCGGTCGGAGATCTTTCATTATTTTAATTTGTTTTGTTTTAGGAAGAAGATGTAAACAGTAATTGAAAATAAAAGTTAAGTGGTTAATGATATGTAGAAGAAAAAGAGTTAATGCCTTAATAGTAATTTTGTCAGTGCCTTCACAGCAATCTCGCGTATGAGAGACTATCCTAAATGTTTCGGTCGAACTGACTGTTCTAAAATCGAAAACTACGCTAGAGTGACATTTTTTTTTTATTTCTGTACCATTGAGTGGTAACCGGATTATCAGTGCAAGTAAATGATGTCAAGAAGTAATTATTAGGTAACTCTATATCCAGTAGTTCACTCGGTACGCACACAACTTTTTCACTATTCACCACATCTAACCCATGCAAAGCACTCCATAGTTTTGCAGGACGTCTATCTTTTGCTACATAGTTCAAATAAGCTTTTTTTCTCAGGACGAATAGCAGATGTTACAGAATTACGTAGCAATTTGTAATAGTTTCAACTTGCCTCGAGCTTCGAACTCCTAAATTTACTTAATGCCTTATTTCTAGTAGAGATTAATAATTTAATCTTGTCAGTCAGCCATGGAGTCTTTGTTATTTTAACTGTACGTCTTGGTGCAATTTTGTCCAAAAAGAGTAAAATATTATTATTAATAAAATCAACCATGTCATCCACCAAAGTGAATTTATAAATCTGGTCCCAATTCAACAATTTTATCTCCAATGCATCTTTTAAATTCCGGTATTCACGCATTAGAGGAGATTTGAGTAAGCAAGATCAAAAGTAATTAAGCTATAGCCTGAAATATCTTCCATTGAATGCATGTAGTGATTGCTAAAAACTTCGGGAGAGAAAGACGTAATAAAAAGGTCAATGAGTGTAGAAGACAGCCCTGTAACCCTAGTAGGATCACGCACTAATTCCTGTAGAACATTGGTAGTATTAGTATCAGGAGGTCTGTAAATAATACCAGGGCGAATGAAAATTTGTTTAACCCTGTTGTTACCTTCGGGTCTACATGACTTAGAAATCAAATTGTTGTTTAGATAACTTTTTTGTTTATTAATATCTAAACTTCGTAGTTAATGACTTTGTTTCTAATCCATTGAAGAATGAGGTGGCTTGTTTGTTTTAATAAATTTTTTTTCCTTATTTTTTAAACATAATTGTTACATTGATGTTCCTCGGGTCATTATGACCCGATGCTGTAATACATTAGTAAGACGTATAAATTTGTATTTCCAATTATTTTATATTGGAATTTGAGGATAGATAATATGCATATCATCACATGCTTGTATAAATGTACCTACCTATGCGAGTTGTACGCATTTTGACAGCCGCGTGTGCAAGTCGAAACAGGAACAGACTGGCAACTTGCAGCAGGTATAAATATCATATCGCAGTATGCAACCGACAGTTTTGTTTGTTACGTTGCAGAGTAAAGTGCGGTTTGTTGTACGTACTACTAGTTCTTCTAAAGTGCTGAAATAACAATAATGGCAAAAAATATCTTAGTGGTGAAGACTTAAACTTATTGATAATTTGAGTGACATTAGTGACGATGAAGCTTCTAAGAGGAAGAATCAGTGAAGATAGTGATTATGAACAGTCAGACGATGATTTTTGACGATGCTGGACGGACAAATCCTACGCAATTGATGCCACCTGCTCAATCGGTTCAATCTAAAGATAATGCCATTACTTGGATGTTAGATCCATTTCCTCAATCAGGGCGTGCAACTAGTGCAAATATCATAAAATTCTCTCCAGGTCCAACTAGATACAGCAATGCAAGAGTCCAGAATGTAAAATCTATATTTAAGCTATTTTTCAATAGTTCTCTGGAAAATGTAATTTTGAAAATGACTAACATCGAAGGTAGTAGAGTGTACGGTGACAAGTGGGAAGAATTAGATGACATTACGTTGCAGGCGTACATAGGTTTGTTACTGTTAGGAGGAGTTTACAGATCGCATGATGAATCTACCAGAAGTTTTGGAAGGCAGAAACAGGCAGACCTCTTTTCGCGCAACAATGTCGTTGAAACGATTTTATTATATATCACTCATGTTACGGTTTGATAATAAAAAGATCGTCAAGAAAGAAGGCTACGGGGTAAGTTGGCTCCTATTAGAGAATTTTAGGACAAATGGGCTGAAATCCTACCAAAATTGTACAATCCCGGGCAAAACGTAACTGTGGACGAGCAGTTGGTTGCATTTAGGGGTCGTTGTCCATTCAAGCAGTATATACCAAGCAAATATGCATCAAAATATGGACGCTTTGTGATAGTGCAAGTTCTTATACTTTAGAAGTTCAAGTATATACGGGAAAACCACTTGAGGGAAAACCTGAGAAGGATCAGGGGCTGAGAGTAGTTTTAGACCTTACTTATGGATTCAGAATGTAACTTGTGACAATTTCTTTACATCGTATAAATTGGGTCAAATGCTTCTCAAAAAAAATCTTACTATGTTAGGAACTGTCAGGAAAATCAAGCCTGAGCTACCTATCATGGAAGTAAATAACGTAGTGCATAGTTCCAAATTTTATTTCACTAAAGATACCGCAGTTGTGTCTTATATTCCAAAAAAATACAAGAAGGTAATTCTAATGAGTCCGTTTCATAACTAGAAACAAATAAGCGACAGAGAAGACAAAAAACCACAAATTATACTTGAATATAATTCTACAAAAGGAGCAGTTGATACATTAGATTAGCTAATCGGTGCATACACATGCAAACGAAAAACAAATCGATGGCCCATAATCTTATTTTACAACATTTTAGATACCAGTGTCTACAATGCTTTCGTCTTATGGCGCGAAATACATCCAGACTGGGATAAAAATGTTTTGTTCAAAAGAAGACTGTTTTTGGAACAACTGGGCAAACAATTGGTAAATCCTTACATTTTGTCCAGAAAACATCTTCCCCGTAATGAACAAGCAGCTGCAATTGTAACAGCTGTTCAACAACTATTGGTGGAAAATTCTACCGCATCTTTTCCTGGAACTAGCAACTAAAACAAACGAGCACGCTGCAAATTTTGTGTCTAAATTGATAACAATACTAATATGACCTGCATTAAGTGTAAAAAATATTTGTGTAAAGAACACGTGACCTGTTATTGTCCCGACTGTAAGAAGTAGTGGATCATATCAATTATTAAGACATTTTTTATTCCGTTTTTTTTAATTTAAATTTGGTTGAATTTATTGTAAGTTTCACGTTTCATACAAAAAACATTGCTTTAGAGAAATAAAGTTAATAAACGTATACAAATTGTTGTTATTTTGGTTTTAATTCATATTTCAGGAGTTTGGGTCATTATGACCCGAAGGAGCACAAGTGTATAGACTTGTCGAGGAGAACAGCAGGGTTAACCACATTTTCAACCAAAGATGTTCAAAGGTAGAGGGTTTTGTAAATCCATTCACTGCAAACATATCATTAGAAACTTCACTGGAGAGCTTATTGGTAAGGACCTAGGGTAAAGTGGAACTAACATACATCCACAGACACATTGTAACAACCTTTTTGTGGTTGTATTAAAAATACGTTAATCTAAGATCATTAATTTATTTGGTAAAATTAGAGAGTTTTAATTATTTACATGTAAAATTGAGAAAGGAACTTAAATTGCATTTCTAGGACAAATATTTTGGGTGTAATATTACATAAATAGTTTTAGTTCCCTTTCTTAAAAATGATTTATATTATTGTATCCGCGCAAGCGTGAAGATTTTAAGGGAATACACTTGAGTTATTCTGAAAGCTTTTTTAATTCACTTAATGCTGACTGTTAACAGCAATAAGCATGATTTTTACTTAATTTTTATATTTTGGTGCCATCAGAATTTGGTGGTAAGTTATTTTTTCTCATTATATTTAAAACTAAAGCCTTTGCTTTTTTAGGCACTTCTTAATACTTTTTTAGACTTACTTTTTAATACTTTATTTAAGTACTTACTTTTAAGACGACTTTTAATTACCTTTAATCATTAATTGTACACTTAGATTGCACTTATTTGCCTATTTGACTAATAATCTTTAATGGACGTATAAGTCAATATTTTACTGTACTATTATTTTAAATGGCAAGTTTTACTTGAGTTACCTTTACAACGCAAGTTCTACATACTTTTACAAATAAATTTGGCAATTAAACTTCAAGGAAATTCCATATTTTAAGGATAACTAAGCAAGACATTGACCTCACCATATGAACCATTCTGCTTCATAGTACCTGTCACAGTGTATGTACAGAACCGTTAAAAGGTAAAATTTTTATAATTTAGTATAGTTTATGACTTCTGAATTTTTTCGTTTTCAAACATATATTAAATAAACTTATGTATAACTTGTTATTTTATTTTCATTTGTGTTAATTTGTTTATAGTATTCAATAACTAGGTTTTGTTGTTCCTAGATAGATGTATAAAAAAAGACAACATAGCGCTCGAGAATTTATCATTTTTCATAATTTTAGATAACATTTGTTTTGAATTAAGGATAAGTGAAAATAATTAAGCTGATGAAAAGCATGCAGTATTTCAGGTGCGTTAATTGAACCCTCCCATCGTAATCAACCGATGAGCTGACGGCAGTAGCGAAAATCATTTGGTAATTATTTTTATTAATTAAAATTATTTGATCAATTTATTACATCATCGCTTTTGTTTTAACATTATAAGTTGGCCCAGTTTTAGTGTTTATATACTGTTTTAATGTTACAACATACGCATATACACGCCCCCCCCCCCCCCGCACATGCACGCAAACACACATATAAGCACGTACACACGCACGCACAAACGCAAGCTCACACGTACACGTACACGCACACGCACACGCTCACACATACACAAACATCCAGACATCATGGCCGATCTTGACGATACTTAGCCAAAATTAGTAAAATGAGCTAATAAGTCGATTTAACGATAGTGAATAAAAGTCGATTGCATAACCTTTTATATCTACATATGTATATGTAGGTTGGAAGGTAAAAATGATTTTTTAACATAAGATTTAGATCACTGTATATTTAAGAATTAAGACTGTAGGCTTAGAGGAGTTGAGATTAAAGCTCTAAATTGCCTAATACTATATGTAATATAAAAGATACATTCTTCTTGTAATTTTACATTTGAAACAATTTCAACAACAATGTGAAATGTTTTTGTGTGCGTTTTTGAAGAAATTTAATTATCTAATTGTTTCTGTAGTTTTGTGTGTTGTATGCCGTATGTAGAATGTTATTCTAGGTGGAGTTTGGCCGGTCTTCGCTCGTGGAAGTTCCCTTTAATTAATTTAAGTTAGCAGTGTTTGTTTGTTTATAATTAACGTCGTATTGTTCAGTGGATTTCATTAAGCTCGAGTAATTTGATTAGGAAAATCTATTAACTAAGTATGACTGAAATGAATTTAAAATAAATTTTGTAATTAATCGTTTTTATTCGACAAACTTATTTTCAAACTTTCAAGATTCCCCTACAAAAACTTGGACGTCTCATTTATTTAGAAGTTTCCTTCATTTAATTAATTCTATTATAAATCAAATTAACTGCAAACACAAGTGTGATTTTCGAATATTTCATTTTCAAATATTATTAAGTACTTTTAAAAATAATAATAATAAAAGTGAACTTTTTTTCTCAATCTAAATGAGCTTTGTAAAAATATACGAACGACGTCGGTTTTTGTATTTTACAAAATATACACAAAAAAAGGCAGATAAGCCAGATCGTTGAGTGCAAACCAAACAAGTTAATGGTATTTTTCTGTCCTTAATTTGCAATACCGATGTTGTTATAAAGTTTGGAAAAGGCCGCTGCCATTTGTGTAATCATATTTATAGCTTACGCGTCAAATCGAATTTACGACTTAACTAAGAGGATTTACATTTAACACGTTTATTAGTAGCAGTTCTAAATTCTGGATATTTTATGGTTTCCTATTTCTACATTTAACCAATATTAACGACTATTTGGATATAGAGAAAACTTTTCGCACTTGCCAAAATGTTTTGATATATTGGTTACGTTCTTTATATATTTATTATTACGGTTGAGGGTCCAATTTTGCATTTTCGTTACAACAATAAAATCGAATCATAAATTACCAAGTAGTAAATACATAAACTTAACGTAATATAGCTTTCATAAATTGCTTTAGTAGATTAGAATACTTAAAACCGTTTTCTTTAAAAATCGTTAAGGGGAAAAAATAAAAGTAGATATACTCTTTCGCTATAAATTAGAAACGGACATTAAATGTAGATCTGAACTAACAACGTTTTAAAAGTGGATTTAAAGACACATTATTGCAGGAGTATAATTGAATCTGGTGTAAATACATTTAAAGCATTCACATCCATACCTACTAGTGAAGAAATCTGGAAATTGTAAAGCTAAAGAAAAAAATATTGCTCTTTCTAAATTTAAATTACAAGTTGATATATTCATATTATTTACATTAATAACCTTACCACGGTACGATATACTTAGACTGGTAAAATAGTATATTACATACGATCGTAAGCGAGCGAAGCGAACGAGTACGTAATAGACACTACCACCCGAGTTATGTATTATGCTTTTTCTACTTCTATAGAGTGTAAGAGAAGTCACATATAAGTAATATGTAACTACCACTTAGTACCTAATGTACTAACGCTCCCATGGAAATTAAATTACTATATAAATGAATTACAGGATTTTTGGTTGATTTCAATTCCACCATTAAAAGTTAAATCCAAAATTCGAAGTCATATAATTAGATCTAGTGACGTGACTGGTTTTGTTAAGTTACCTTCAAATTAAACAAATTAACCCCACTTTATGTATGGTTAATGACAACCGGGATCAAAGGGGATAGTGATCAAATTCATAACATGTGTGATAAATTCTCATTTATTTCTTGGCAAAGTCGCACATTTCAAAGTGACCTGGTCAACATTCCGTCACCGTCACCCGGTTTACTTGATCTCTTCCAGATGTAAAAATGTGTCACACCCATATTCCCTATTCGCTAATTTATGGTCACACCACCCCGCCGGACACTTTTAAAAGGTCTCAGGCAAAATTACTTACTTAATGCGAAACAGATGTTTTTCTCGGATGTTGTTGTATTGTTGTAAACTTTCAGTTTGTTTTGTTTCGCAGTATCGGTTAGACTAGTCTTACTATTCTTACTTCTTATCGCGAATTTTCTAATAACTAATTTAACTTATTACTTTACTTAAATCACTATGAGCAAGAGCAAACGATCTCAGCAAAATTCTAATTTGTTCGACTATTTTAAACCAAAACAAAGACGCAATTGATGATAATGAACTTGCTTCAACATCGACTTCAACACAGGATAAAGTAAGTTTTAAATTTTTTTTACGTAAGCGTGTTCTTACCACGGTGTATGATTAATTATTTAAATTTTAAAAGTTACAATAGGACCATTTTCACGCATTGAAGCTAATGTAAAGTAGGTTCACCTTATTAATCATACATCGTGCCGTGGTTCTTACTTAAGAATTATTTTAATCGTAATCAATCAAGATGTACAAAAAGCAAATGAAAATGGTGAAAATGTAAATGATGTGGGAGTTTTATTGAAGAAAACAAATTTAACCGAGTGTGACAAATATAGAATTTTGTCTGAAAATTGGTTACCTTCTGATAATTACCAATACCCCTTTTCTATTCATGTTAAACAAGGAAAAGAAATTAAACGATATCTTTCTCGCAATCACTTAGACAATTTCAAATGATTGGTGTACTCAGAATGTATGGGGGGTATTCTGTGCAAATATTGTTTCCTTTTTGCTACTTTTGGTGGTGTACATAAAGCAACCTCATTAGAAAAGTTAGTACGGAAGCCTCTATCTCAATTTTCTAAATTACTGGGTAAAGATGGTGGTCTCGTCAAGCATGATAGTCATATTTATCATAAAAAAGCCCTGGAATCAGGTAATTGGAAAATAGAGCAAAACTTCGCCCAATAATCAAAACAATAATTTTTTTGGGACGCCAAAACATTCCTCTGAGAGGACATCGTGATGACGGAATTTTGCGTACAGAGTCAGATAATGAATCTCAATGTGGAGACAATGAAGGCAATTTTAGAGAACTTTTAAAAATGCGTGTCGACGCAGGTGATGTAATTTTAGAAGATCACATAAAAACGCATAAAATGAATGTGTCTTACTTAAGTAAAACTATCCAGAACGAAATAATTCAATGTTGTGCGGATGAAATTATTGAATCAGTTGTAGGTCGGGTTAGGGAATCTTGTTATTATAGTATAATTTTTGACGAAACTACGGATGTATCTCATATTTCTCAAATGTGTCTGATCGTAAGATATTTTTTTGGGAATCAAATAAGAGAGGAATTTCTTGGATTTTTGGATTGCCATGCTGAAAATTATGATGATTATACAATGGAGCCTGTACTCACTGGAAAAATATTGGGACAAACCGTTTTAAGATACATAAAGAAAATCGGTCTGAATCCGAAAAAATGCGTTGGTACTGGAACAGATGGATGTGCGGTAATGGTATCTGAACAACGTGGTGCTATTACAGAATTAAAATCTGAATTAGTACATGCTATCAAATGTTCATGCTACAATCACGCTTTAAACCTTTCAGTATCAAAGTGTTCTAACATACAGGCTGTGCGAAATATTGTATCCATCATGAAGGAAGTAATTGCATTTTTTCTGCTTCTGCGAAAAGAAATAATGTTTTTAAACACAAAAATAAAGAAAAACTTCGTGGACTTTGCGAAACAAGGTGGACACGAATCTGTAATGCAATTCAAGGATAATCTTTTAGATATTGTAAGTACCTTACAAGTTATCTCGCAGTGGAAAGAACGTGAATTCTTTAGATAAAGCAAATAAACTATTAACAAATTTAACAACACCTATGTTCATAATAACAATCAATATTTTATCCGCAGTACTTGGCATAACTATGCCATTAAGTAGGCTATTACAGACGGTTGCTCTTGATAAAGTAAAAGCTGATGTTTTAGTAAAAAATACAATAACAGCAATTGCTACGAAGAGAGAAAACTGCGAAAATGTCTTTAAAGAAATATATGAAAATGCTCTACAAACTCTTGGGGCACTAGATATTGAAGTTCATCTACCAAGACTATGTGGAAGACAGAACCATCGAGATAATGTTAAGGCTTCAACACCAGAAGATTATTATCGAATTACAGTTTTTATTCCACTTCTAGATGGCCTCTTGACTGATTTAAAATTTAGATTTGCAGACAATAATTTTGATCACTTTTATTTAAATATGTGTATTCCTAATAATTTAGTGTCATTGGAGGCATCAGAGTTTCGAACTTCTCTGAAATCTGGTGAAAAATACATTGAGAAATTTGAAATGACACCGTCAATATTTTTAGGAGAGCTCGAATTGTGGAAAGTCCATTGGCTTCAACAAAAACAGAATGGTGGAGTTATTCCGAATTCGTCATATTCGGCAATAATTAAATGTGCGTTTACTCAATTTTAAATATATTGTGCGCCTTACCGATAAGTGTTGCCAGTGGCGAACGCAGTTTCTCTGCATTAAAACGATTAAAGACATGGTTGAGGTCAACAATGCGTCAGGAAAGACTAAATGGCTTAGCGCTTTTGTATATAAATAGGTCAGAACAAATTAATATTGAAAATATTATAAACAGATTCGCATCTCAACGACGCAGAATTGATTTAGTTTTGTAATATAATTATTATTATAGTAGGTATATGATTGTAGTGGGTATAGGCATTTAGAAGTTATAAAAAACTCTTTTTTTTTAATTTATATAAACGCTTATAAGAATCCATGGTTTGTTTTTTGTCTATACTATGCCACCAACTAGTTGGTCTAGATCCGCGGTTGGTTAATGATAATATGAAACTTTAATTTATTAATAGAAGTTATTGTTCTAAAATTATGTTAAATAATAAATAAAAAATAAAAGTACCACCTAAGTAGTATCTGCAAGTTAAAAGAGGTATTGGAAGTCCCTTAATTGTAAAAAATTCACTGCCTTTAATAGCTTCTATGTATAAAACTGTAGTGGCAGTTGAGACTTCATGAAACTCAGAATTGTCTATATAACTTTCTGCTTCATTTTATGACTTCCATGTCCTTGAAAAGTGGACAGATCACCACCTGCACCAATTACAATAATGGCAGAAGTGATACTTAAAATGACGTAAAAGTAATGAATATCTTGTTTCAGTACATTCAAAAATATGTTTAACACGCCTTCTTTAATAAATACTGTGAATGTACCTACATCATTTATGAACCTACTAATATATCTAAAGTTAGCTTTAATTTCGATTAATAAAGCAAAAAGTGAAGAAACGATATCTAATTAATGACATTATAAATTATCAATGCACGAAAGTATGTAGAATTACTTACATACATCGTTTTCAACATAACTACATACAACAGTCATACGCTAAATTACCATATTTATCAATATCTGATTTAATCTTCTACTAAACAGCATAAAGTTTGATGTAACATATTGCTAAATTAAATAATAACCAATTCAACTGCAACAAAAGCACATAATGGATTATCAAATATAATGGTTCATCTAAAATTTATATTGTTTAAAACAAGTTATATTCGACACTTGATAAGTTGTCTTATATTTTAAAACCCAAATGGCAAAATATACAAATCCTTAGTAGTTCACTAACATTATTAATCCACTTAACGTAGAAGTGTATCAAGTAATTTCATACACCATCGATAAGTGATATTAAAATTTAGAGAGTGACAATATGTTCTTACATGGTGTTTAAAAGTTTCTTTAAATAACAATATTAATATCCGTTTACGTAAAATCACATTTTAAAACACCTACAGATTGAGATAGATGCTGATTAATAGAACAGATTAGCTTGAACTCACAACTAAATGCCAAACATTGAAATAAAACTACTTCAGTAATGTGAAATTAAAAATTTTTTAATTTGACATATACATGTATATATATATATATATATATACATATATTGTCAGGGTATTTTGAACATCCTGTATACGTATTGGTTAGGTCTTTATCTATTTAGTTAGATTCCGAATCTTTTCTTTTCTTTCAATTTTAGTTTAAGAGCTTACTGTAGATAATGAATATTTTGCTTGAATAGGTCGCGCTGTATGTAAAGGAATCTTAGGAATGTGCAATTGTGCATTATCTTTACTCATTGTAGATAGGAGTTACGTATTTTTTGTTTGGTGTAGTTACGTAACTTCATTAATAAAAGTCAGTGTAGTTTTTGGGATTCTGAATACAATTTTCAGGTAAATGCCGAATCATATTTGGGATTTTATTAAGATAAATTCGTTTGATTTTGTTACATAGTTTCATTACAAAGAAGTGTTGTTATGGCGTTGGTGCCGTACTGTCGCATCCGTGCAGAGGACCAATTTGAGAGTCGGAATGATGGTTTTCATCCACATAAGTACTATGGGTGGGCGATTGGTTGTACTTTTGCAATAACATATCCGTGTCGTGTCGAAGGAAAATGCAGATGTAGCAGTTTCTTCGCCTTCAGTCGAGCTACCATCGTATATTTAGAGGGGTGGAAATTTTAAAGTTAAAATGGTTGATTGGTTTGTTTAATTGAATTTGTATGGAGGGGAACGTTTTTTTAATATGGCGAAAAAGTGAGTTTGAAAGGAAAAGGACTCTTCCCTAAGCTTTTGACGCGTGGAGTCGTGTGTGTGGAAAGTCGTTCGGACTAGCGGAATTTGGGGTTTCATAATTGTGCGACCTCCTAGTGAAATTTATTTAAGTAATGTTGAAGACTTGCAAGATTAGTCGAATAAAACCAAGTTTGGAATATTTTGTGAAGTAACATTTCAACCGGGCTCGTTCATTAATTCAATTTATTGGAGAATAACGGTATCTTCGAGTGCATTTATGATAGAAATTTGGGTTCGTGTTTTTTTGTAGTGCGAACCCGAGGACTATTGAGTTTCGTGATTAACGAGATATAATTAGAGAACCCCTTTCCTAAAAGTTAAGTGTACGTAGTGAACGAACACCCAACCACACCAACTGATTAAGATTGTTTTGTTTGTAATTAAACTTACTAATTTAAGTTCTGTAAAACAAACTGCTCAATGTTTTCTTAGTCGAACCTTAATATCTTTGAGTTAAAAGAAATTATTAAAGTGATCTAATCTAGTTACTACTGCTTCAATAAGTTACGAGACATTATTGGTGTCAATTCTGGAGAATTTTGTAAATCAATTTAAAAATCAAGTTGAATACGCGGTAGCGATCTACTGCGAGTCGGTATTGCCGTCATCAAGTAACGCCGAAAACCGTGGGCCCGCTCGAGCCTTACACGACGCTTTCGTGGAGCAAGGATCATCTCCTAGTTGCCTACGTGACCTAGGTAATTCAATTTATATTCTGTTTGTTGGTCTTGCGACCTATGAGAATAAAATTTGGTTGTGTTTTATGTGGAATATTTTATGCAATGTGTGTTAACGGATGAACCTGTTGGAAGTAATTATAAATAAAATCTTACCTTAATTTCTTTATGTAAGATTTGCGTACGGACGTAATTCAGGTCTATAGAAATTTTTAGAATACTATTTAGCTTAAGATAGTTTTGCTACTGGCCAGAATTCAATGAGGTAAAAGGTTAAGAGTAGACGATTATCATTTTATCCAAATTGACATGCTGTTCAAATTTTAATTATTTTATTTTGAGTTAATAGATATTTATCTTAGTTACTGTTTTGGAGTAATTATTTTAATATTAAGCCTTGACAAAGGGTTATGATATATTGCTCAAATAGGAAGCGTCGCCGAGTTTTAATGAGAGAAGTTTGGAGTTTTTTTTTGTTTTGTTACAAAGATTAAGTTAACGTAACGTAGCTTACCAGTTTAGAGAAGCTTCGTAACCGAATTGAAATCAGTTTGGTATGTGTTATTTTGATTTGTGTAAGTTAACGTAGCGGGAACCTTAGTGATTTGTATTGAGTATTGAATTTGAATATTGCTGTACGGTGGTAAGTTTATCAGATTAAGGTGCAGATTTTGAAGCCTTTCAGGTGAAGCAGCATTGCGGACACCAGGATCTATTAGGTTACGATTTGGTAAGTGGGGTAAGTTGGGTATTCGGACCACCACGTACCGTCGTTTATTTCGCGTTTTAAAACACCCTGGTGTGTTCGTTTGAAATATCCTGGCGCCTACCGGAACCTATTGCGACATTTCCCCGATTTCGACCTCGGTAGATGGTGTATCCTACGGAGAAGAAACTGCTTTTCCCGACAGACCCTAACCCGCACGCCGAGCTAGCCGTATATATATATATATATATATATATATATATATATATATATATATATATATATATATATATATATATACTGGGATATTCACGCTATCTGAGACGACGTATTATAGCTGAAGTATTTGATTTTAAAAAAGTTTTATGTTATGAATGGATAGGGACCTATTGGCGCTACATTTTAAAATTATTTTCATGTTATACAGGATGTGCCAAAAATACGAAAAATATCACGGGTTGCTATTTTTTAAATGGAACACCTTGAATATTATTTATTTTCAGTTTCTATGATGAAAATAAATGCAATTTTTATTAAGGCTTAACCTACCTAAACCTTATGGTTTTTGAAATATTTAATATTTTGTGAAAATGTAGTATTTTTTTATTTTCAACCAAATGAAGACTGGAGTATACTAATTGATCAAGTTTTATGTCGCCCGTGCGAAACATTTATTAACCTACACAAGGTGTCTTAGAATTAAGGGTCAATGATTACAGTCTTTAAACGGTAGTAACTTATTTAACTTAAATAGGACACCCTGTATTTTACGGCAACAGCAGATGTAAAATTTAATTGTCTGTCGAATAGTATTTCATATTCCTATGGCTAACTATTCATATTTTCAAGTAAAATGTACATTTTGTTATTCACGCTATTCGACACGAAAGTATTTGATTTTAAAAAAGTTTTATTTTATGAATGGACAGGGAGCTATTGGCGCTATATTTTAAAATTATTTTCATGTTATACAGGGTGTGCCAAAAACACCAAAAGTATCAAAGTTGCTATTTTATAAATGGAACGATCTGTATATTATCTTCAGTTCCTATGATGTATATAAATGCGAATTTTATTAAGGCTTAACCTACCTAAACCTTATGGTTTTTGAAATATTTCATATTTTGTGAAAATGAAGTAACAAATTTAACGCTTAAATTCTCAACTTGTATTTTTTTATTTTCAACCAAATTGAGACTGCATTCTACTAATTGATCAAGTTTAATGTCATTCGTGTGAAACTTTTACTTACTTATACAAGGTGTCTTAAAATTAAGGGTCAATAATTACAATCTTTAAATGGTAGAAACTTATTTAAATTAAATACGACAACCTATATTTCATGGCAACAGCAGATGTAAAATTTAATTGTCTATCGAATAGTATTACGTATTCCTATGGCTAACTCTTCATATTTTCAAGTAAAATGAGAGATTTCCCAACAGAAATCATCCAAGTAAAGCAGCATTCGAAAGACTGTTGAATCAATTTAGAGAAACTGGAAGTGTCCTGTATAAAAAA
This sequence comes from Vesta saturnalis, assembly GCA_036346205.1. Taxonomy (NCBI): domain Eukaryota; kingdom Metazoa; phylum Arthropoda; class Insecta; order Coleoptera; family Lampyridae; genus Vesta; species Vesta saturnalis. The sequence goes on from JARFJB010001278.1 coordinate 4,869,358, forward strand.
AAACCCATTACAATCAAACCTGTGACAGAAAACGAAGAGACTCAATTGCAGTGCTTGCCTCTGTAACCGAAAATCCCCATATTAGTCAAAATATCAACATTAGCCAAGTAAATGTGTCAAGATTTCTTAAGAGATATAATTATGATCCTTATAAAATCTAGCTTCATCAAGAATTCTCTGAAAACGATTATGGGAAACAAGTTGAATTTTGTATGTAGGTATTAGACAAAGTGGCAGAAAATGAAAACTTGTTTAATTCTGTTCTGTTTACTGATGAATGTACATTTCATAACAACCGAACCGTTAACAGACATAACTTCCACTATTATTCTGATTCCAATCCGCATCAATTTAGGATTATTCATAATCAACACAGATGGCTAGTGAATGTGTGAGGTGGAATAATGGGTTAATTATTTAATTGGTCCTTATTTTTACCAAGAATATTTAAATAGAATGTTGTTTCATACAATTCTTAAGACATCAGTTTCCAACCTTATTACAAGACGTTTCCTTAGACATAAGAAGAACGATGTGGCTTCAAATGGACGAAGCACTTTTTCATCGCAGGGCCCGAGAACATTTAAATCACCATTACCAAAATCGATGGATTGGAAGAAATAAATCTCAACATTGGGCCCCAAGGTCACCCGACTTAACGGCAATGGATTTTTTTTATGGAGATACGTAAAAGGAATGGTTTATAACACACCTCCAATAACACCAAATGATCTAAAACAGCGCATAAAAAAAGCTTTCCAAACTGTAAGTCCACGTACGTTGGAAAATGTTGCGGAAATTTTTAAAAAGAGAATACGTTTGTGTTTAGAGACAGACGGTCATCATTTTGAACATGTGATTAAGTGATTTTTGTGTACAACTATTCTTTCATTTTAAACTACTAAACTACTATTACCTATATAATAATTTAGATTAGGTTGTAGAACTTGATGACTGCTTCAATTCTGTTTGTCAAAACGCCTTCAATTATAAATTTTTTAAACTCAGTTTCCACAAACAAAATGTGCATTTTAGTTGAAAATATGAAGCGTTAGCCATAGGAATATGTAATACTCTTCGATAGACAATTAAATTTTGCATCCGCTGTTGCCATAAAATATAGATTGTGCTATTTAAATTAAATAAGTTACTACCGTTTAAAGATTATAATTATTGACCGTTAATTTTAAGACACCTTGTATAAGTTAGTAAATGTACACGGGCGACATAAACTTGATCAATTAGTAACTCCAGTCTTAATTTGGTTGAAAATAAAAAAATACAAGTTGAGAATTAAAGCATTAAATTTGTTACTTCATTTTCACAAAATATTAAATATTTCAAAAACCATAAGGTTTAGGTAGGTTAAGCCTTAATAAAACCCGCATTTATTTTCATCATAGAAACTGAAAATAAAATAATATACAGGATGTTCCATTTAAAAAATAGTAACTTTGATACTTTTCGTGTTTGGCACACACTGTATAGCTGTATAACATGATAATAATTTTAAAATGTAACGCCAATAGGTCCCTACCCATTCATAAAATAAAACTTTTTTAAAATCAAATACTTCGTGTCGAATAGAATAACACTATATGTATATATATATATATATATATATATATATATATATATATATATATATATATATATATATATATATATATATATATATATATATATATATATATATATATATATATATATATATACATACATACAGGGTGAGTATTTAGTGGATTGCTCCGTTATGATAGAGTACATCAAAAAAAGGTTATTTACAAAAATTGTAGGCAACGATATGCTCGTTATTTGGAAAATAAGCCGATCTCTACAGGGTGCTTCATAACTACGTCGTAACACAAACATAACATTTTTTAAAATGGTACACCCTGTAGATTTCATCACATTCAGATTCCACTTATAATCCCTGTTCTTACAATATGAGGTTGTATATAACCATACAGAGTACTTAAAGAGTTATGACAATTTTAATATCGAAATCGCTAGGAAACAAACACTATGTATATTGAGAAGTAATAAATAAATGTTTATTTTACATAATAAGGTAAACAATATTTTCTATTATTAAAAGTAACTGTAACAAAAATCATCGACGAATATCTGTATACGGAGTGAGCCAAAAAATAAAATTCCAAGAATGGCTTATTGTTATACAGATTAATAAAATAATTGTTATTTCGAAAATGGTGTATCAAAACGAGAGACTTAATCTGGCTTTAAGAAAGCGACACTCATTTTTGCCAAAACCAATGGCGTACAGTTTTTTCGCTAAACATAAAGACTTGCGAGCAACGAACGCCACTGATGTAAGTGCTTTAGAAAACCATTTAGTACATGTTAATGTAACCGTTAATGATACATTTGCCTGTACCGAAACTCATTTCAATATCTCAAGGTTTCGATAAATGCAAAATAAACTATTAAAGACGGAAAAGTTTAAACACCCCGTATCATGAAAATGGAGCATTCCCAGACCCGTGTTCATATGAACTATTTTTCATATTTGTAAATTTAAAATCTACCCTTAAATTTTATTTACTACATTCTGCAACACCCTGTAAAATCATATTGTCTGGGTGGGGCGCATGAAAAAGCGTAGCAAAACACATTTAAACGTTGAAACGTGCTGCCCTTCTGAGCTTTGTCCACACATACGTACCAACTGGAGATATTCTGTTCGGAACACTTACTATACAGCCAAAAGAAATAAATTATACACATTTGGTTTAGTCTTCTAGTACGATTCCTCCCATGAGATGGAAAGAATCCAGGCTAGTATTGACATTAAAATCAGCATTGTCAAAAGTTAATTGAGTAAAACCACTCTGTCAAGTGCTTCTGTGTGAGACGACGAAAAAAATCCAAGAGAATGCAAAATGTCAACTGAATATTTTGCGTTGCTAACTATTTTGTGAACAAAGGTTTGAAACACACCACGGATTGTTTACTAGCAGTTTCAGCTGTTTTCTCTATAATATTGAAAAAAAAAGTGTTATCAACTGTCCACAAATCTGGGTCTACATTACCTTTTATTTAGTTGAGCAGTTCAATGAGAGCAAACCAAAATTCTTCAGATTCAAGTTTGTTTCAAATACGAGATAATAAACTCTACTGCTTCACCAGCGTTGGTTGTAGGTCGACACTTTCGTTTCATACCAGAATGGGGTACGCATTACGGCTTTGCTGGCAAAACGAAGTAACTAGCGTCAATCGCCACAAGGTCAGTGTTATCTATGATACGGCGTATTACATTCAATGCTCATTAGTGCCTGTTCAGGTTTAGTAGCTACAGCTAAGAAAGTTATTCTTTCTTTTATCACTCTATTCCACCATATAAATAACGTTCCGCCTTGCAGGAGATTCATTTGCCTGTACTTCGTTAGTTATACCAAAGACCAATCCTAGGCAAATTTTAGTTCAATTAGTTTACTTGTTTCGAAATATATGCAAAAAATAGAGCCCCCGCTAACGTCTAAAATTGATGACGTGATTTCTTGTTTTAAAATGCTAACCTTAACTAAATTGTAACTTAATTTGCCCGGTTCCTCTTAAGTGGTGATCAGACCCCCCCACCCCCCGGTAAGATGGTTACTTTGGGCCAAAATACTAATCATACCCTTTTGGGAGTGAGTGTATTGAATTAATACCAATAATATAATTAATATAATTTTTTAATTACATATTTACTTTTGAACTTTTCGTTCACAAAGCTTTAATAACGTAATAAAACTTCCAAGTTAATATAAATACAAAAGGGAAAATATGTATCAATTGCACTAAATCGAACAACCAAAAAGCTTTCACAACAAAAAATGTAAATACGAGACCTATAATTCCCTGGTTTCACACGACGTTTTACTTTGATCTAAAGCTGAAAATGTCATAATACCACTTGCACAGAAAGAACACTAATCTAATCACATACATTCCTCAATTCGTAATTGTTGACAAGCATTTCTCTACTCCGAGTTAAAATAAAATAAAATGATAGGGTAGTAAGTCTTTGAAAAGAAAATTTAAATCATAACCTGCTTGTTTTATTGTCTACCGTTCGTTTAAATATACAATACCATGCATGCAATCTTATCTCTTCGATCTACATATTTATAGCACCATTAACGCATGATACCTGCCATTTGAATTTAAAATTTTTTTAATTTTCTATGTTATATACATATCTAGGAAGTTATTCTGGTATATCAATTGTTAAGGATATTCCATCTTATGTAAATTACTAAAATTGCAAAATCTTTAAGCTTATTTTTATAAGATTTAACTTTAGTTCAACTCTCAATATGACCAACTTCTAAATGTTATAGATTAGATCATTGGCGCTTCATTTCCGATTTTTCCGTAAAAGGTAAACGGTGTATAATAGTAATCTTATAAACGGTAATAAAAAAAATTAACACAGATGTCATATTGGCATTTATTAACCAAAACTATAGTGGTACAAACCAGAGCCTTGCTAGCGGGAAGCAAATTATCATACAAAGTGACAATAAAGTTCCATATAGTTAAAATTGATAACCCTGTTATACAGGGTAGCTCAATAGCGCGTGTCGGTCAATACTTATTAAACCGTTGCGTTGCACTTATGGAGAAATGTTCTTAATAAAACTCTTAATGTGACATCTTTGCTACAACCCAAAATTATTGTCAAGAATGCAGAGTGTGCCAAAAGTGAGTAATACCAAAAATTACATTTTTCTTAAATGGAATACCTTAGCTTTTTATGTGGGTGATATATTGAACTAAAAATTTGTAGGATTGTCAAATCAGTGTTGCCGAGTTATGAATTTTTATTTAAAAATTTTGTCAAAAACACTCTTTTCACACTATTATATCTCTGAGACTGTTCGTTAATATCCTGAAAAATATACGTGTAATTTAGTATTTCAGTTCATACTTAACTACCTTTACTTGTAGATTCTATCATACAGGGTGTCAAAAATTACTGTTCCAACATCTCTATATTCACTTCCGCATCTATCTCGGCCTAATTTACATGCAATCTTATATTGGCCTAGTTAATCCTGAACATCTTTCCTTTGGATTCCATCATAACGGTTGTCCAAAATTTTTCTTCGAACATCTCCACATTCACTTCTATTCTAATTCAATTTCTTAAATACAACAACCTATATATACAGGGTGAGTCAGTTTTTTGTAGACAAACTTTAACAGGAGATAGAACACATGTTTCTAAAAAGAAAAGTTCCTATAAACATATGTCGTAGAAGGCTTCGTTTCCGAGATACAGGGTGTTGAATATACTTTTTTTTTCTCAAATTTTTATTATAACTCATAAACGAATACTTAGATTTTTTCATGTTGGGGGGATAATGTCTATTAATTAAGGGACATAAAACAAGCGATAAGAATGTTCACAAACTTGCACAGTGGCGGAGTGGAAGGGGTCCTCAACCCCTTTCATAAACAGAACTTCTACGCCAATGACTATTAAAAAAAAAACTATTATTTTCATTATCTACATACAGTTTAACAAAAATAATGTACCTTCTTCTGTTTCGAAATTCCTGTGAGTTTCCGAGTTATTTTGATTTTTAGTGTTTGATGTGGTACTAAGATATACGAGGATAATAACAATGGATACTAAAAAAAACCGATAACCTACCTATTTATAAATGAAAATGTATTTGAAATTTTAAAGAAACGATCGTTAGGTACTAAAATGTCTCTAAATGTTTTATTATATCTTTTTTATTAAAAACTTTATATTCAATTATTCACATAAAGCACATTACTTAACTTAGTACCACATCAAACACTAAAAATCAAAATAACTCGGAAACGCACAGGAATTTCGAAACAGAAGAAGGTACATTATTTTGGTTAAACTGTATGTAGATAATGAAAATAACAAGTTTTTTTTAAATAGTCATTGGCGTAGAAGTTCTGTTTATGAAAGGGTTGAGCACCCTCCACTCCGCCACTGTGTAAGTTTGTGAACATTCTTATTCTTGTTTTATGCCCTTAATTAATAGACATTATCCTCCAACATGAAAAAATCTAAGCATTCGTTTATGAGTTATAATGAAATTTGAGAAAAAAATTATATTCAACACCCTGTATCTCGGAAACGAAGCCTTCTACGACATATGTTTATAGGAACTTTTCTTTTAGAAACATGTGTTCTATCTCCTGTTAAAGTTTGTACAAAAACTGACTCACCCTGTATATATATATATATATATATATATATATATATATATATATATATATATATATATATTATTTTGCTCTTGGAAGCTTAAAGTATACTCATTCCGTATCTATCTTTTGAGATACTAAGGCTTCTCCGAACATTTACACAGAAAATGAGAAAAATCACAGGCGGCATGTCACAAGAACTCGAAACAATTGCATCAAGGGAGTAATTGAATAAAATTCTTCTCTTATTCTTCCCGCATATTTACTGCTGTGGTTAGGGTGCCTTGTAGACCAGGATGGCCTATTTCGAGGAGGCCACGAAACAGATCCTCCTATTTTGATCCAACGTCCTGTAAGTGTTACATCCAGAGTATTTCGGGCTCCAATCCTCAAATGAGCAGGTGCTCCATCTAAATGGAATAGTTGTAGTGATATGTTTTCCAACAAATTATCAAGATTTTCGTTTAAGAGATTATGAAAAACCTTCCCATTCAGACGTTTATAACAAAATGGGAGTATATTATATGGTCTTTCCATACATTTACACCCTACCTATGTTGCTGGTCAAATATAAATTAAGCGTGATAGCATGACCATTGTTGTGGAATGTCATCTCATCGGTGAACAATACAATATTCCTAAACCGTTCCTCTTCTCTAATTTGAGCAAGACTCCAATTACAGAAACGTAGGCTATTTTGGATGTCTTGTTCTTCAACTGCTTGATTTAGCTGCACACGATATGGATGGAACCGATTCTTACTTACGGAAGGTCAAGAAATGTACTCCTTATTAAAAAGATAATATGCACAAAATGTCACCAAACGTCACAGGACTATACAAATAATCAGCTACATTGTCATTCGAACGAATAGGAATTGTCTCAATTTCTTAGGCCATGCCGCCTGTGATTTTTCTCATTCTCTGTGTAAATTTACGGAAAAACCTTAATATCTCAAAAATAGGTTGAGATAAATAGGAAACGGTATTATCAGAATGAGCATAATTTAGCTTTCCAACGGTTAAATAGTATACAGAGTGTTGTATTTAAGACAATCAATTAAAATAGAAGTCAATGTATAATTCGGACAGAAATTTTGGACACCCTGATGATAGAATCCAAAAGTACAGATAGTTCAGGGTTAACTAATATATAATATTATATTGACCTACGCAATCTAATATTACACGTCAATTAGGCTGAGATAGATACGGGAAACATAGAAATGAATGTAGAGATGTTCGGACAAAAATTATAGCCTAATTTTTAAAGAAATAATCATAATTCTAGAAAACAATAGCAATTACTCTGTTAATTTGACATGATGTACATACCTCATTCAATTAACCACAGAATCATAATAGGAATTGCGCTGGTAAAATGGTAGCTGCAAACGGTTTTATTCGTCGACAGACAGTGATGTAACTAATGTTCTGTTTTTCCTTCTCACTAGGTGAAAAGTGATATTCTCATCAGTTATAAAATAGGGTTACGATTGCAGCTATATTAATGGATTTATAACGGTAACGATAAATCGATGTATACATCCTTTGTATTTGCTAAATGTTTAGTATTGATTAAGATGAAACTCAATAAATGAATAATGAGAATTAAAATTGGTTAGGAATAAATCGAATGATGTACAGGGTGGGCCTAATTAGTCGCTTTTTTATGGGAAGTCATGTTCTTCCTCAGGGATAGAAAAATTTAGACCCCGATTTTCCTGGCTCAAATTTTATGCGAATCTTACTGAATTTTATGTGGAATGTATTGGGCCAAACGAAATTTTGTTACGTCAAACTGTTTGGCTGCAAGAGGGCGTTTCTTGAATTTGGTAGATATGTTTAATGGCTAACTTTTTTTCGAATTAAAAATTATCGATTTCTTAAAAAAAACTGTTTTAAAACAGTTTTTGATTTATAAAAAGCTTTAGTAGTTTGTTTTAATACAGGGTATGTCATAAAAATTGTTTTATACGACATATTTTTATATTTGTTTGTAGCTCTTAAAATTTTTAACAATTAAAAAATTCAAAATGTGGACATTTATAGGCAAAGGATGAAAATTGTCACAGTCGAACCTAAACCACCCGCTGATAAGCTTGCTGTAAAGCCTTGTAGTGAATACCATTAGTAGTCAGGAAATAAAATCGATATTTTTAACTTAGAAACTTAAACATTTAGTTTTACACCTAACCGTACGTTTGGTATTTACAGGTTTAAAATTAAAAATCACCGAACTAGCTAGTCGACCGCTGATTATAGCTTAGCTATTGAAACGCGTCCGACACAATTTTATTGGGAGGTACGTGGCTGCTATAGATCCCGACAGATCCAGTGTTCTAAATTTGTAGGGTTTTTGTATTTAACTAGGCCTTAGTCAGAAGTGAAACTTAGTTGTTTCGCTTATTATAAAATATGTTCAAGACGGGCTGTTTGAACTTTACTCGCGAGAACCTATAATTAATTACTAAAACTTAATTAATTTTTGGAAAATTTAATGAATTTCGTTTGGGGCTATTAAATATTCACTTTATGTGAAATTCTGATAACGAATCATTAATGTATGCAGACTTTACTTAATAATGATTTCTTATGTGATAGTTTATTTATTTTGGTTAACTTGTTTTAATCGTTGTGTATTGTAAACGATTTGAGCTTAGCAACCATTTTATCATATCCCATTAAGCACTCACCTTATGCGAGACATAGTGGGACCAAACGTTTAGTTTGATTTATAACGTTTGGGAACCCTAACTTAGGTTCAGGATGATAGTGGGAGTGGAGGTATGTGTATTTAAAACTAATATACAAAAGTTTGACTTAATTATCTAGTACTTTCTTATAATGCTGCCCATATACTTGTTAAGTTTTTTGAAATATATAATGATAAATGTGACGTTAACTTCTCTAGAAAAGTGTTTAACGTTACTCTACGGTAAAAGGGTTATACCAATCCTAAATGGCGCCCCTAGCTCATTCTTTTTCCACCGACTTCGCTTCAGCTAAGCACTCATGCCAACCTCTATTGGGCTGAGCTACTGGTGACACCGCAGTGGATTTTTTAGGATTTTTCAGGCGGTCTGTTACAACATCAGCACACTTGTAGAGACTTACATGTACAAAGTACTTTACTTTTTGCACGAGTACAACAAAGAATTTGACCTTCCGAAATAGTCAAATCAACAGCTTGATGCATACCATACTGTATGGTTGTGAGAGTGTTTTGGAATTTCAGCATATTGGTAAAATACCGTATTTAGAAGGTAGTGCATTAATGTTGTAAATGAGTTTTTACGCATTTGACGAAGTTAACGCAACAATTATCATACACGACACTAACTGAACATAGAACAAATAAATTTGAATATTTAAAGTTTTAAAATTATGAGATATAAAAATTATAGGTATGCCTCTAAATGCTATCGTATTAGAGTTAAAATGAGAAACAGCGAGTAAATTTGAAGACAAAAATTTGTTCATATTCGAGTGAAGAGTAACTTTTTAAACTAGATTTTGTTTACGAGGATTATGTTCATAGTTTTATGGATCGTTTACAGGCGTTGAATTTCAAAATTGAGCGAAATTAGAAATGACTGATGAGTGAGTATTATAGAAAGCCTAAATATTATTTCAATATACTTTTAATGAATCTTACAGACTAAATTGTTACACTAATTAACATAATAGATTTTCTCCTAGCAAATTACATTGGCGGCCGTGTTGATCAAACGTATTAATGTCATTGATGCTTTCATATTTTTAAAGCATTAGTCAATAGTATCCATTTTAAAACAAGTGCAAACCAAGCCTTTTGAATACAAGGAACACAGTGGAATATATAATTTTAAGGAATAAACTTTATTTTGAGTTTAAATTTCATTTCATGCCGAAAGTGTTGTAACACTAACGCGCACCAATAAATAAATATAACAGTTACAAGTGAGTTCTTAAATAATTAGTGAAAGAAGTTGATTTAAAAATTATCAAAACATTTTCAATATAAAAATTGTATGTCGTCGTTAGTTCTGAAAATTAATACAGTGACCGTCAGTAAATACAGGTTTGAGTTACCACTACAAAAGGTAAAAGAGAAATTACACTGTGATACCTACTTTTTCTTACAAGTCCGATAAAGTTGAAGAATTAAATACAAGTACTTAATATTAAAAGCTTACGTTACAATTAAATTTAAACAATTAAAATTAAAATAATTTTCATTTATCCAATAAATGTATTAAATGTTATTTTCGTTCTAATGTCGTTAACCTGCAATCATTTTATTCTTTAAGGAGATAACTTATTAAACTTCTGTTTCAATATTACGAATATGAAATATCGCTTATTTGACTGAAAACTACTAGATTTGGATAGCTTGAAATAAGTAAATTTTCAACAAGATTCCTCTCTACATTGCTTTATTAAAGAAGTTTACATATAGCTGATGTACTGTTAACTTTGCACTACTTAAACTATTTGGTAGATATCATAAATTAATTAACGCAATTATTCTTTACAACTTAACCACAGTCCATTACGTACAATAAAAAATTTATAATTAATTCATTAAATACGTTATGCAAGTTGAAGCACAACTTATTTCATACAAAAATTTAATGCTTAAACATTTGAAGTATTTACTATACTTAGTATAGTAGGTCTATGATTCCAAAACTAAATTCATAATTATTTATTTACGTAAGTTTTTTCACAAATTAATTAGTGTTTGCTTGGTTATGATCCACCTATTTCAAAATTAGTAGGAATATTTGCGAGAATTGTAAATATTTTATGAAGTCTAATTATACAAATTGCGTCGTACTTGATAAATATAAAGTAGATTTTAAGAATTTATGCTTAAAGTTGAAGTATCATCTCCGGAGTGGGAAATTGTCTTGTTTTTTACGATCATTTAGAATTTTAACATCTAGCCCAAAACATTTTACCGAAATATTTCTATATTAATGGCGCATTATGACGTCTCTATCAATTTTGAGTTTGATTTGAGAGTAAGTGTGAGTTTTGAAGCAATATTGCCGATATTTTACTAAAACCCACGACCTTCTTCGTTAAGTTCAGTCGGCAACCGGTTTATCTTAGTATGCCTAAGCAACGTTGATATAGATTGATTGGGTAACATTATCGCTTTGATAAAAACTAATTCAAAATTTTACATTGCAGTCACACACTCAGCTTATTATTTTAGTTTTTTTTTCAAGAACAAAAATGTACGTTGTGCTTACCTAGTTTTTTCTTCTTATTGATGGTTGTATTTCTCTTCTTACACCTTACCTTTTTTTTTTAGAAGTTTTTAAGTGCATTAAGAAATGTGCGTAATGTGTGGTGTAGATACGAAGGAGACCTGCAAAGATAGTTAACGATTTGAAATTTTATAATAATTTTTAAAACTCTTTCAAACAAACCTTTTTGTTGAATACAAATAGTAGACAAATTTTCAAATGTGTGTTTTAGAGAAGCAGGTACCGGGTGATTCATCATGTCACATATTCATAATCTTCTTATTATAAATGGCAGAGTTTTACTAGATTTTGCGTATAATTCAGCGACATAGTTGCTTTAACTGATATATAGGGCGTTTTCAAAACACACGATCAAGTAATTTTTTTTAATGAAATACTATATATTTTACCATTTTTCGATTCTACATTAAATTCCTAGTAAAATAGGCAGTTACGAGTAAGTCAAAATTCTTACTAGTATTTCGAGATATTAACGATTAAATGCTAGTTTCTTGTAAATTTTAGATGAAATATTTTCGAAATGCTTTGTAGTAGAAAAATAGGGAATATCCCTATTAGAAATATTGTTGCTATTGATCGCATGAAAACTGGTTATTTCTAATTTAACCAAGAATTTTGGAATTTTCGGTAAAACCGGAAGTATCCATTTTTGACGTCCGTCGATCGGATAACTAGGTGAAAGAGTTTTCTCTAAGGGTAACTGAATATAAAAAAACCTACAAATAAGTAAGAGAAACAAATATAGCGAGTGTATACTTTAAACCGAACATTTAAAATTTATTGTGCTATGTATAAATAGTTAGAAAAAAAAATGCATATTAATAAATGTTGACAATAGTTATTAACAAAAATTAGGCATGATTAAAAATTAAGTTGTATTTCTTCATTATTTTTTCTGAAATTCGGAATAAATTCGATTTAAAAAATCACGGTGAGTCATGACTTCACTGGAATCGAGTTGTCAGTTTATAATAACTATAATTAATTTTCTTTTTGAAAAATGTATTCCATTGAGGAAAAAGTGTTCATAATAAAAAAACGTTTACAGGGGAAAAGTTACCTCAGGATACGAGATTTGTTTTACGTACAGTTTAATGACAGCTCTATTCCATCAGTGTCGACAATACGACAAATAGTCTTTCAATTGGAAAATTCTGGTTGTTTATATTTAGGTAAATATTATTCATTTAGAATGATCTCATTAAGGTTGTTTATTAGAACATCCCAGAAGAAATGGCAACAGAGGGGAATATGATTACGAAGACATTGTTATTGGTCTGGCATCTGGAAATCCTCGACAAGATCTGTTGCTGTGGCATGTGGTAAATAGTAAAGAACGATTAGCAAAACTTTAAGAAAGCACGGCTCTCCTCCGCACAAGTATCAATGCCATCAAGAACTGTTGCCGTTTGATGACGAAGCTAGACAAACCTTTGTGCAATTATTCAAGAACGTGTTAATGCGGATCCCAATTTTCTCTCGTCCATTTGCTTTACGGACTTTAATGCAGAATTAAAACAGTAGTAAAATATATAAGATTATTCATTTAAAAAAATATTACTGAATCCATTTTGAAAACGCCCTATACATCAGTTAAAGCAACAATGCTACTGAATTCTACGCAAAATTTACTAAAACGTTGGCATTTACTATTTTTCTACCTATTTAGCACGTTACGCACAGGAAAGTCGCCCAGAGCCGATGGTAAATTAAACTACCAGGCCACCGCAGTCCCTAGGGATCGCTTAAATGTTTTATTACAAGGATTGCTATAGAGGATATCAACCGCTGTGGCGTGAAGAATGTCGACTATAGGCAAGTGTTTCATAAAAAGGATCAATAAAAATTTAGGGCTGCTTGAAGTTCTTTCATTAATCTTCTAAGTTGTAAACTTTTAGGTTAAAAATACAAATCGTAAATTGCAACGTGCCGATTCTTGGCTATCGTTACCTTAACTTAAGTTTTAAATTTGTGTTAGTGCTAAATATATTCACATTACGTTGGTATTTTGAGGCATTTCTTTTTTCTCCCAATAATTAAATTTTGGTATATATCGATATTTTCCTTTAGTGTATATAATTACGAACGTCCGTGTACATAGTGTTATGGTCTATAAGGGCTACTTCAGTCACATCAGTTTTGTTCTTTGCGCAAACGTGAACTGAACTTAATTCATTTCCGTTCTATCTACCATGTAATGCAGTAAGTTATAAATTTTTAAGTTTTACTCCCTTGTATCAGGTATGTAACGGTTTTGATTACACTTTGTAAATATTATATTTAATAGGGAAAGTCCCTGGCACTGAGAAAATTCTCATTTATTAAGAAACACTCAGATAATGAATTCCGTAACGTGTAATTGAAGGCATAGGAAGCGTAGTTGATGATGTCACGAAGTTAAATACATAACATGGCGTGCATGATAATACAATTTTTTATCTAGGAGAATTAAACAAATCGAGATAATTTTGTTTTGCATGCTGATTTCGTCGTCTAAGTTTCGTTGTCCCAACATCTGCTTTAGTAGTCTGGTCTACATTTCGTTTATTTGTACCTTACCGTACCGTATGTTTATCATATTGATGGGAAATGAAGTTCTCAAACTGCAGTTCGTTGCAAAATAAAGTTAATACAGTATATTTATTTGAGTACAAGAAAATGTATAAAAGTACGTATCCTTTTAATGCAAAGTACGTTTTAATTAAATAACAAGTCAGTATAGTGTTGTTTTTATACGGTTATAATGAAAAGAAACAGCCTACTTCGGGTTCTATTGCCATTTGATCTGAAGAATCGACTGAACTATTAGCTTCATTGTAGTCCAGCACAGAAAACGGTTTCTCTAAAGTTCCCGTGCGATTTTGTATGAGTACTGTCTCATTAGTATGCTTAGTTGAAAGAATGAGCACATCTCTTTTATCTTTCCATCTTATCACACGTTCTTTACCAATTATTTCTGTTTTTTTTTATTTAATTTTTTAGAGATGACTTTTTTAGGATTGCCCTTTCGATTTGCCTTTAAGCTCTCCAACAAAATTTATGTTTATTAGCCAATTCTAGGCTTGTATCATAATTGTCCGTAACCACTGTGCGGCTAGAATTGAGAAGGTTTTCTGACAATTCTATAATAACCCCAGTGGGTACAGCAGGCATCTGCATGTATTCCACAGTATAAGTTCCAAGTAAAGCAGTTACCAGAGCATAATTTGAATTTGAAGAGCGTAATGCCGTATTTGTACGTTTTTTGAGGTATGTCCTGTTTCATAATAGGTCTACCACGAAATGGAACCAAACCTTCATCTATACAAAAGTCTCGCATTGGAGTGCATGCTTCTTAAAACTTTTGGGCAAACGATTTTATTAATGGCTCGATATTGTATCCACGGTCACCATCAGCACACATAATTATCACTGAAATCCCAAAGGTTTAACAAAAAAAAAAAACGATTTCCAACAGAACTGGTACTATATATTTTTTTGCGTTTACACAAATAACTTTCTAGTCTAGATACTTTTACTAATCCCATGTATCCCACTATGTCAATGAATGTTATCATTTCTTCTTTATTGGTGGAAACCCTATCAAGGAGATGACTACTTTCAGGTGATCGCTCATCATTTGCAGATACTCACCGTCTACAAAAAAACAAAAAAGGCGGTAGGAGCAATTTATAAGTTGATACCAGAGCTTTCAGGGTCATAATTAAATTTCTCATGATACCTTCAGGATTCCGCCACTGGATATTGAACTACTTACATTTTCATCTCAGCTTTCGTGATAAGGTGGATCATCATAAAAATCCGTTGAACAGTGATAGGCGTCTAGAAGTGGTTCAGATGTGAACTGAAATCCATAAATATGCAATATGTATTTTACATTTTCAAAAAAAAAAAAGATAAAAACTTGTTCAACATTGCTAAATATCGTTGTTTTCTTTCTTGGAAGTAGCAATATACGTTTTTTGCGCTAAATTATTTTAAAACAGCATAAACAACACAAAGTATAACTTTTTGGTAATAAACAATACGCACTGATCATTCACGGAGTGCGAAGTAAGGGAGTGATGCAATCGCAAAAACAGATGGCCGCTAATGGGACCGATATGGCTCCGTTAGCACATTGTTCCTACCCCGCCACGTTGGTCCCTAAGGAACGCCATAATCAAAATGCCAAAAAAAAAGAGAAAATATTTTCAAATCCACATTAAAACAAGTTAAACTAATGCAAAAAATAGTGTGTTAGAACAGGAGAAAGTTTTCTTCATACTACCATGGCACTTAACGGGTTTAATAATAAAATTATGAATCACCTGATACATTTGTACAAGTAACACTAACTATATCTAACAAAAAGTGTAATAACTGCAGCTAGGTTTGGTAACTGTAACAACGATAAGTATACTTTTCGTCTTAAGTTAATTTGGGTAATATATATATATATATATATATATATATATATATATATATATATATATATATATATATATATATATATATATAAGCTTTAAAGGCCTAGTAGGACCATGGCTTGATTCACTGTAACTTTCGATCCTTCCTTATCGAGATACTTTTTTTGCCAATTCAAAATATTGCACTGCTTTATATCTTTTAGCACCTCACGTTACCAACGTGATTTTGGTCTTCCTTTTTTTTTCTCCTATACCACTTTCCAGTATCCTTTTTGGGATTACGCTGTCTGTCATTTTTGTTACCTGCCCTATCCAACTCAGTCTTTATCTTTTCACAGTTGCTGTTATTTCTGTTTCGTTGCAGTTATACCATTTTTCTTCCGTACACTTTCCTTACCATCTTCCTCTCCCACACTTCTAACATTCTAAGTTCTATTGTGCCAAATGTCCACACTTCGCTTGCATACGTCGCTATTGGTTTTAATACACTCTTATAGATATTAATTTTAAGGCCTCTTGATATATTTTTACTGTACAAACAATCCCTGAGTGCTTGTGTCGCGCGGTTTCCCGCCATAAGTCTTCCCTGTATTTCTCTTCACTAATCTGGTGTTCTGTCCAACTCTGTGCCTAAATACGAACTTATCTACTTCTTCAAAAGTGTATTGTTGTACACTTGTTCTGCCCATGTCCATGTTTATTGTGGTACACGAAACCTGTTCTGTTTAGCCCCGCCGTTCTAATTACATATTGCAGTACACAGTTAAAAAGAACTGGTGAAAGTGGGTCGCTTTGCCCCAGTCCCTCGTGTACTTTAAACTTTACACTTTTCGGACATGTTCCCATTTTGACCATATTGTCCGTTTGTTTCAATGTTATTTTTATCAGTTTTGCAAGTTTTCCATTTATACCTAGGCCACTTAATGCTGCATATAGTTCTTTCCTACTTATAGAGTCGAACGATTGCTTGAAATCTATTAAACCTATGTGTGCATATTTTTTATGTTCATAGCTCTCCGCTTACAATTCTCTTAGCACAATATTTGGTTTATCACTGATCTTTTTCTAAATCCAGTCTGGTATTCACCTATCACTTCTTCTATTCTTCTTTTTAACATATCCTATAGATGTGTCGCCAGGATTTCATATGCTACATTTAGGAGTGCTATGCCTCTGTATTTCTCATAGTCTCCTTTCTTAGAAATAGGTAATATCACTGCTTCGTTCCATTGTTATGTCAATTTTTCTTGTTTCCATATTTCTTTCAATAAGTGTTGAATACACGTTGTCAATTCTCCGCCATACTTATAATGCTCTGCATACAACCCGTCATTTTCAGGACTTTTATTGCTTCTAAAATTATTTATTATCGTTTCAATTTCTTTGCTTGTTGGTGGTTCATTATTGCCTTCATTGTCTTGGTTGTAGTTCTCTTGAATTACAATTTCTTCCCCGGTTATTTCTTTACCCTCTACTTTTTCATTAAGTAACTGGTTAAAATATTGTTTCCGTGGTTGTAGTACCTCTTCTTGTCCTAGCAATTCTCCGTTACTGTTTTTGTAAAATAGTGTCCTTATTTGATATTCTTTCCTTTCTTCTTTCAATCTTTTATATAGATTTCTTACTTCCTTATTTCGATAATTCGTTTTTGTATTAGCGATTATCTCTTCAATGTACTTCCTTTTTTCTCCCTAAAAATCTTTTTACATTTATTCCTTTGCTTTTTGTATGCTTCTTTTGCTTGTTCTGTATTAGCTTTTAGCGTTTCTATTCTAATTATTTTCCTCTTACATAGTTCTTTTTCGCATTCTGCATCAAGCTATTCCTTATATTTCTTTCGTCTACTGTCATTCTGATTATCTGCGCTCGGGTTTATTACTCTACATAATTCCATCCCCAACTGCTCTATATCATTGGTTTGATTGGTCGCCTGTATGTTGTTCCTTACTTTGATCTGGTATTTCTCTTTCTCTTCGTTTTTGTCAATCTTCTCACCGTTCTTTGGTCCCTTTTTGCTTTCTTCCCATTTCTTTCCATCGGTATTCCTTGCTCAAATTTTGCTAGTGCAAAGAAGTGGTCTGTATCTGCATCTGGCCCTCTACATGTTCTAATGTCTTTTATCCATCTTCCTTTCCAATTAGGATGTGATCAATTTGATTGGTGTAGGAACCATCGGGTGACTTCCTAATGCCCTTGTGTATATACTTTTTTGGTAAAATGTGCTCCCTATGATCACGCCCTTTTCTTTTGCGAAATCTATTAAAAGTTGTCCATTTTCATTTGTATGTTCATGTTTACTGTGCTGACCTATAGTAGGCCTAAACCATTCCTCCTTCCCTATCTTTGTATTTGCATCGCCCAATACAATTTTGAGATCATATTTAGATATCATTAATCGCGTATTCTTCATTCAGCCTACTGTAGAATTCTTCTATTTTGCTTAAATCTGCTTCCTCGGTTGAGTAATGAATATTTACAAGTGTAATTTTCTGATATCTTCCCCTGAGTCTCAGAAAGTAACAGATTCTGTCAGATATGGATTTAAACTCAACCACTGCTGATCTATGTTCTTTATTTACACCTACTTCTATTCTCTCCTCCACTATTAAAGTAAATATAATCATCTTTTTCTATGATGTGATTCCCCTTCTGCTTTGTTTCTTGTATTGCTATTATTACTACTTTACATCTTTGCATTTCCATTGCTAATTGTTCTAGTGCCCCTGTCTCTTATGTTCCTCTTACGTTCCGTTCTGTCTTGCAAATATTAGTTTTTTTAATCAAGTTTCTGGCGTTGTTGTGCTCTCGTATCCTATCTCCATTATTCTCCATCTACTGTTAATTTATTATACCCAATTTTAACGTTTTTGTGTTCCTTTGCCCCATCAGCAGCTATCTTCCTTATTTCTTTCCGTTTTTCACTTTCCAATGTTGTTAGATCGTTGTTAATAAATATCTTTCCTGTTGTGTTTCTTTCAATTTTGCTTTATTTTCCATAACCTTTCTGTTTTCATTTTCATTCTCCATTTCTATTAAACAAAGACTTTCTCCCAGTGTATAAGCTGTCTTAATTTTAACCACTATTCTCAGCTGATTATTCATGAGGTTCTCGACTGTCTCCTTAAGAACTGCTGGCTCATTCTGATTTATTTTGATTCCACTCAGAACCACATTATTTTTCTTTTTTTCTTTCTCTATTCAGCCCATGTTCTTCTTTATACCATGGCGCTTAACGTGTTAAATAAGAAAATTATGAATCACCCGATACATTTATACAAGTAAAACTAAATGTAACTTACCAAAATGTTAATAACTGCAGTTTGATTTGGCAACTTCACTTTAACAACAATAAGTATACTTTTTGTGTTAATTTGGGCTTTAAACTTATAAAACGAAGCATTAAACCAATTTCTATCTTTAACTTAAAAATTATTTTCCATTAGGTAGTTTTACTTTATTTCACTTTTAAAGTTTTTCCACTTTTTAACTTGGAGTTTTCATTTTCGAAAGGAATTTGCTTTTAATACAATTTACGTATTAGTTTAGGGAGAAGCTGTAGCTTTCGAGGGAATACAAATTTTTCTTCTATAAAACTTTTTTATTTGAAAAAGTAAGTTTTTCAGATTTTAATATAAATATCGAAATAGGAAAAGTTAAAATGCATCATAAAGAAAGTAATAAAACAATATAATCTTTTTATAAATTTTAAATATAGGTGTTGCAATATTCTAGGTGAATGTATATATATTTAATTGCAGCATTTATATATGTACTTATGCTTATGTAGTGGGTACATTAAATTTACTCACATCAAAGCTGTGGCAAGAATTCCCTGAAAGCTCTGAAAAGCGTCTCCAGCTTGAATTACGAGCTTAAAACTAAGAGCTTAATAATTACATCTAAATTCTTTTGATAGCTATAAAGGGAAATTGAGATTTGTGCAAATTGTATATTCACCATAACTGTACTCCTTTAACTAGATGCTAAAAATATAGGTTTTTTCAAGACACTTTGAAATTTCAAACTTCAACAAAAATAAACGCTTCCTCCGCATAATAATTAATATTATTTATAAATTTGATCGCGTTCATTTAATGTAACTAAATAATCTTAAATCAAAAATGGTTTTACAGCACGCAATAAACCTCTTTTTACTCCAAAATTAGATAACAATAATATTCAACTATTCAGTAAGGTAAAAAGGGCCTTGGTAATTGGATATTTTGTAAAAATTTCTCATGTATGTATTGGAAATTGAATTGGGTAATTGAAATTGCATTATTTCGAAATTGCAACGAGCAGTGATTGCTTGGAAATTATTACATTACTGTATGTATAATTGCATATTAAAATGAACATGTTTTTCACAAAAAAAAACTAATTGCTTGTGAAATGTGATCGGAAAAACTAATCATAAATTAATTATATCTTACGAATTATTTACTTTTGGTTTTCTTCAGTACGTTAAAAATGTTTGGTACCACAGTTTTGAAGTATCGGCATTTTATGGTCAACATATTGAATCTTCTTTGATCGTTTCAACAAGCTAAACTGTTATTTTTGAAATTATAAACCCCCTAAATGCAACCAAGCGTGACTTTTTTCATACGACTAAACATAATGAATTGTTTGGCGGTTTCTATAGGCTACTGATAAAATTCACGTAGTATTCGTTCACAGCTTTATCATCTTATTTTCGAAATTAATCAAGAAGCTACATTTTTCAATCTCATTAAACATACGTCCATCTTCTAAGTTAGACTTTAAAATGCGATTAACCAATTTATATCATTTTTAATAATTAATTTTTATAGTTTATTGGTACCTTAATTTACATTTCCTTTGAAGATAAATTCACAAGTGTGTGGAGGAAGCCGCGCCTTTTTTCAATAATGTGATTTAAACTCATCTATAATTAGGCGCTGATTATGTGCCATTCTGCAGCATTAAAACTAAATGTTGCGCCCGAATAACGCATAAGTTGTTCCAAAATTCTATAAACAAGGCTAACTTCACGGAGCCACAAACTTTTGGATAATTAATAATTTTTTATTCTGTAATAGGAATAGGATTAGGGACACTATTTGACTAGTAACCGGTCTGCTCGCTATGGTATTACTCAAAAGAACAATACAATTGCCTCGGATCAACCTGGCTGCAAGGGGCGGTCAAGGTCGAAACAAGACAGCCGTTGCTGACGACTGTGCAAGGAATGAATAGCGAGTCGGTACGTGGAATGCATGGTAAAGAATTTGAAATTGCGAATGTAATGTACAATATTCTGTGTGTATCGGAGACAAAGAGCAAAGGAAAGGATACTGTGGAGATAGAGAATAGCAGCCAAGCACTATTGCCAGGAGTTGATACTGAAGTGCATGGCGTAAAAGGAGTTGGGGTGATCGTAAGTGAAAGAGCGAAAAGATGTGTTAAACAGTACGAATTCGTACCTACCCAGGTAATGTGGCTTAGAATGAAAGTGAAGTTTGGAAGAATTTTTCTTATTGCGTGCTATGCACCGGTGAATGGAGAAAGAGACCAAGAGTGTGAGAACTTCTGGAATGATGTAGAAAACGTATTGAACGTATGTAAGCCAAATGAAAGAGTGGTAATATTGAGAGATATAAATGGATGGGTGGGAGTATAGAGAGAACATACTGAACGCGTTCTATGAAAATTCGGAGACCAAAGAGTCAAGTAGAATGGAGAATGCCTGGTAAACATATGTGTGGAAAGAAGCCTGTTTGTATCTAATACGTGGTTTAAACATAGAAATGTGCATCTGTATACATGGCAAAGAAGCGAGTCTAAAAGTATGATTGACTTGATAGTGTACGACTTACAAACCTGGTGAGAGACACAAAAGAAATGCGCGGATCGGAGTGTGGATTGGACCACTTTTTGGTTGTATCAAGAGTGTTTAAGGCAAAAGCGAGTCTGGAGAAGGAAAGCAAACGTAGTGCGAACGTCCTGAATTACGGTTGAAAACTAGTAGATAATGGTGCGAGAATGAAATACACAGATGCTGTGAGTAAAGAGTTGAATATGAATGAAATAGAGCGGAACGAACAAATAAAAGACACAGACATTGAAAGTGCATGGATAAGCTTGAAAAACGGTGTTATCAATTGCGCTGTGAGGATATGTGGAAGAGAGACTGTAGGTAGACAGAAAAAATGAGAATGGTGGAAAGAATCGGTAAAAAAAGTATGTAAGAAAATAAAATGATACATGGCACTGATTGCTGCAAAAAGAGAGACTGAGAAAAAGCGATTGTATGAAGTGTACAGATTAAGAAACAAAGAAGCCAAGGAAGCAGTGAAAATAAGTAAAGAGGAAGTGATGGCTATGGAGAGAAAATGGAATGATTTTGAGGGAAACAAAAAACTCTTCTGGAAATGGATCAAAAATACAAACGTGGCCCAAATAGAACGCTGCAGAAGTGATGAATACGAGCAACGAAATAGTATGGGACGATTGTCAAGTGAGGATATGCTGGCAAGAATATTTCGGAAAGCTGTACAGTAGTGAGGAAAGTATGACTGAAGGGTTAAATAAGGAGAATATAGAAGGAATGGTAATGAAATTGAGAAGGATATTGGGATAAGTGAGGTAGAGAAAACGGTAGGAAGATTAAAAAACGGCAAGGGAGCAAGCGTAGATGAAATCACTGGTGAAAT
The DNA here is from genome assembly GCA_036346205.1 of Vesta saturnalis. NCBI lineage: Eukaryota > Metazoa > Arthropoda > Insecta > Coleoptera > Lampyridae > Vesta > Vesta saturnalis. Next base: position 4,891,905 of record JARFJB010001278.1, read on the forward strand.
TCTAAAATACGGAGGTGCAAAGCTTTACGAAAATTGTGTGACTTATTTAATGTATGCATTAATGGTAGAAAAGTGCCGAGGGATTGAAAGAGCGCGATCATTGCAAGCACTACAGAGAAATAAGTTTGTTCTGTGTACCTGGTAAAGTATTTCGAAGAATACTGATTGATAGAGTACAAGAAACTACACAAAATAAAATTTGGGATGTGCAGGGTGGCTTCATATCAGACAGAGGATGTGTTGATTAGATGGTTACTCTCCAGCAGGTAATCGAAAAGTATTAAAGTAGAAAAAGGAAGCTGTAATGTGTTTGCAAATCTGGAGAAAGCATACGACAGAGGGAATAGGGAGAAGCTGTGGGAAATATTAAATCAATATATGTAAATAAAGGTCTAATAAACGGAATAAGGGCAGTATATAACGGTGGCCAGGCATGTATTAGGGCGAGAGGAGGTATGAGTGAATACTTTAATATTGAGCAAGGAGTGCAACAAGGCTGTGTGATGTCACCGTAGTTGTTCAATGTATACATGGGTAGATGAGTTAGACAAGCATGTACCAATACAAACGGTGTAATGGTTGTTGATGTAGATGTACGCGTTCTGGTGTATGCAGATGACACAGTCTTGTTAACGGACAGTGCGGATGAGCTAGAAACTGCTCTGAGGAAGTTTGATACACTCTGTGAGTGCATGGACCTAAAGGTAAATGTGAACAAAGCTAAGATTGTGGTGTTCAATCGGGAAGCTGGAAAGTAGAGTAGAGTATTTACTCTGCAAGACGAAATTGTGGAGCAAGTGGACGAGTTGGTATATCTAGGTAAAATGTTTACTGCATATGGTGCAATGAATAGCAAGATTGGGCAAGGGCCAATGCTGGAAGGAAAGTGACTGGAAGTATATGGACGATAATGAGAAACGAAAGCATGAGCCTATCTGCGAAACGAGCAATCTCTAATGGCGTGTTTGTCCCGTCAATACTGTATGGAAGTAAAAGAAGTAAAAGAAGTAAAACCAAGCACGAAAGAAAAATAAATGTCGTGAGTATGAAATTCCCGAGAAGCGCATGTGGTAAAACGAGCAGGGATAAGATAAAGAATGAGTGTATAATGACGTGATGTGGCGAGGAAAAAAAGATGATGGATAGATATAAAATAAGTACATTACGTTCGTTTGGTCACATAAAGAGAATGAACAACTTAAATATATGTGGGTGAGGTTAGAGGTAAGGCTGGGCCTGGTAGGCCGCGTAAGATTTGGCTGAATGTAGTAGAATGTCTGATAATAGAAAGAAAGATAAGGAGTTTTAAAAATAAAAGGACATGTCAGAGACAATGATTGAATCTTGCGGAACCTGGGGAGATATGCGGAGATAGAAAAGCATGGAGATAAAATTATATTGACACGGGTAACATTACAACCGTGAACGTATGCATACATCAATTTTTACTTATACAGTAATACGGCGCCAATTATACGAGAAAAAATTCAGTTTTGACTGCATAGGAAATAAGTTAAAATTACTTCGACAAAGTTAACTTGATAGCCTTAGGAATAAATTATTATTTTCTTGCACGACAATTACGCACCGATTATGGGCTTATACACTGTTAAAGTTAAATTTTGCACCCATATATGAAACAAATTATTGTACGACGCTGCTAACTTCACAGCCGTGAACGTATGCATAAACCCATTCGTTCTTGTACAGTAAATAAGCGCCAATTATGCGCCGTTTTGGGCCTCTAAAATAAAATTTTGCGCTCCGATAGCAAATAAGCTGGTTTAAAAATTACATCGGCAAGGTCATAGATTTAGGAATAAACTAACCTTTTTACGACCATTATGCGCTGTTTACGCCGTTAAGTATTACGCCAGTATAGCAAACAAGTTATTGAACGAAACGGCTAATTTAGTTTGCATAATTTTTCTTGTGCGCCAATTATGCAAAATCACATCGATACAGCCGTTATCTTCTGCATAAATATTTTTAAAATGTTTCCTAATATTAGCTGGATTGGATTCTATATTATTCTTAACCTTAAGTGAATTCATGCTTATCGCTATAAATTACTTATGAAATATTCTGATATACAAATTCTATTTAAATTTAAAGCTAGCTAGAAGGGATGTACAGTATGTAATGTCCTAACATACAATACAACATTATTTTCAACATAATCCTCTTGAACGTGAAGACGCTTATTCCATCTAAGTTCAATAGCAACATTTCTTGAAAACTCGTAGTCTTGACCACAGAAGTCCTTCACTGCTGCCATAACTGCGCCTTCGCTCTAAAATTTTGCTCACCGACGCCTCTCTTTTAGCTTTGGAAATAAATCAAAATCACTGGGAGCTGAGACAAGTGAGCATGTTCCATAACTCAAACCCAGCGTCATCAATTGCATTCATAGAAATAGTTCTTGTGAACTGGGCGATGTCATGATGAAAGAGAATTCTGCGTGACAGTTTTCCTCTTCTTTTTCTTTAATGCAATAAGGAAATTTTGTAACCAATGCTGCATAATATTGCCCACGTTCCAAAAATCCACCAGTAAAATTCCTTCGGTATCCCACAAAACTGTAGCCATTATCTTGCGCTCAGTCTCTACACGAAATTTGCCTGGAGGAGATCCTGGATGATGCAACTTCATACCTTGTTTTTGCACAAGTTTCATCAATCGTAACATAGTGATCGAGGAAAGATTTAGGATTACGGTTAAACAAGGCTAAATGTATTGAAGAAGTGACTCAAACGCTTTTGTTCGGGCGTCAATCGACGATCTTTTCTGATCATGTCATTCACAAGATCAATGTTTTCTTGAGTACTGCAGAATGCGCCGATCAGCACATTTTGCATGTTCAAGTTGTTCTGCCACATATGAACGCTCGAGACCAATTTTTTAATACTTGATAGGAAGAGCAGAATCTCCAAGCATGCCAACCATACCTGTATGAATTTCTTTAGGTGTTAAACCTTTCTTTTGTAGGTACTTGATGACAGCATGAAGCTTACTTTTTCCGTTTAAAATCTTCATGCAGTCACTACTTTCAACTTTCACAACTTTAACAAAACAAGTACGGTTACTAGGTGCGACATATTTCAAATCCATCTATGTAGAACAACAAATACTGTACAATGCAGAAACTAGGCACCAATTATGCGAAGTTTTACGCAAAACGGACCATAATTAGCATCTAATTAACTCGCAAGGAAATAATAATTTTTGACATAAGTTCGCGATTCTGATCGTACTGTAAAACTATTATTACAATAACTTGCTTCTTATAGTGGTAAAACTTAAATGATGCAAAATAGCATATAATGGGTATAATTATGATTATTCTTGTCGATGCAATTTTGAAATAACTGTAGAGGCAGAAAATTTCAATTTAGTATAATTGGCGTCTAATTACTAAGTAAGAAAAAATATGGAAATATTTTGCCTAAAATGTTACTCACATTCAAGATCCTCCGAATAAAATGCCTGAATAACAATGGGAAAAGTAATCAGTTTCCCTGCATTTTAGAGATTAGGTTTAATGCTGAGGTCTCGTGAAAAGTTGCAGTGAGATTTTGATATTGCCATATCTAATACACCAGAGAATACATAGTATTTAATAATTTATTAAAAATAGGTTATATTTGCATAATTTATTATTGGGTTATCCTGTATATGGAAATAATTATAGAATACGTGTTTCGTCCACCATTGAGTGATCCTATTTAAAACAATTGTTAAGTTTTATATCAAAGAGTTATAGAACAACCACCGAGGTTTGCCCCAACCTGTAATCCAATATGATTTGAGAAATTACAAACAATAGTATATTATGTTATTAGGAGTAAAGTGATACTTTATGTGGTGAAGCTGAACGTTTATTTTGGAACGAAGTGAGGCAAATAATTCAGCTGAGCTACATAAATCATTTTGAATAATATACTTTTATCCGCAAACGTAAAAATAATTGGTAAAGATCGAAAGGAAAGATCAAACATAATTAAAAGTAAAAGAATAAGATAATCAGGACGCTTTGCAAGTAAACGCTTTGCAAGTATATGAAACCATAACAACGCACATTTAATAAGCACATTTGGTAAAAATAAAATGCCTAGGCACAAAAGTACTCCATGTCTGAAATGTAAAAGTTTTACCTTTGACATTGAGTCATAAAAGTGTCACTTTTGTGACGTTTGCGGATAAATTAAATTATCTCCATGTTTTAAAATATACAGGTCTCACATACTGTGGAAGCAAACATACGTTTTTACACTCTGTGACAAATAGGTTATACACTATACGAATTGGTTTTCAAAGATGTCAGGTACCTATTTGAAAAATTTGATCTACATATGATATTTCGTCTTTGTAGATTACATCTGAGAAAAGGTTTCTAGAAGAGCATGTTAAAACTGCGTGGCTAAACGAGACAAAATGACATCTGAAGAAAAAAGCAACCGTCAATATCAAAGTGTTTTCAATCTAATGTTGCCAAAATTTCAAGTGAGCAAGAATTCAGGCAAGATTTATGTCGAGCATTGGTGACGTCAAATATACCCTTATCAAAATTGTCAAACTATAATTTTCGATCTTTTCTTTAAAAGTAATGTAAATTTAATATCCAACGAAAGAACACTAAGAAGAACAGAAATTGATAATTTATAATTGTCGTTACTTAATAGCGTCAGATTAGAATAGTGAATAATTATTGTTTATAAGTGTATGAAACGACAGATGCGTCAGGACGTTACATTGCTCATTTAATGATTGGGGCTCTTAACAATCAAAATTTTACAAAATCATACTTAATTGCTTGCAAACAACTTCCTCAACCAAATGCCGTAACTGTTACTAGATTTATACAAGGCAGTTTAACAAACTTTTTTCTTCCTAAGGCTATTCCTAACGAAAAGTTTATACTTCTCATAGCAGATCAGCAGCTTATATGGTGCTAAATTTTTATCCGAAGTTATATTATATTTTATGTCAACAAGTTTAATTTATAAAACCAATTATAATTTCATTTCAAACACTATTATCCAATTAGTCATCCAAATTATCTTTGATAGAGGCGGTAAATTTAATAAAGAATTTGAGTTGTCTTGCAAAAATGTTCAGGGACATATTGGAAACGAAATGGCTACCAATTCCTTTTACAAGCCGATTCTTTAATTGGAGACTTTGATGTAACATGTACATTGAAGCCAAAATTTTGTCACATTTATTACGTCTGTTGACGTAGAGACATGCTTTCTACATTTATATACAGGGTCCGCCAATAGTGCGTGGACGAAGCTTTATGAGTGTATACAATATCGTTTTCAAAATTACTACTCGTATACAGGGTATTACAACACAAAGTTATATTTTTTAATTGGAACATACCGTATATTATTATAAATTTGGATTCCTGGTTAATTTTAAGGGCACTTTATTCACTGTATGAGGTATCTTAACGCGCAATTTAGGCGCTGCATTCCATTTTTGAAAATTTAGAGGTTGAAAAGAAAAATTGTAACAATCGTATGGAGAAATGTAACACAAAATTTTAATAGTTGATTAGTCATAGACTGTGCTACATAAAATCGTAAAAATAGTAATATTATCTTATTTAATTTTCGAGATATCGTAATGCAAAGTATAAGATTTTCAATCATAGATAACTTGATTTTTTTAAATGGAAAGGTATACATTGTTTTACATTGTTAGATAGGACATTTAATTACATTTTTTTATGATATAACATTGTTGGTATTTATGTTTTGCCGTTTTTTGATAATCCAGCTTTTTTACTGAATTTATCGATTTTGAAGAAAATATTAAATTAAATGTTCAAATTGTCGACCACGCTGATTTAGACAATACTGAATTCTTTTAATAAAAGAAGCAAAAACATTTCTAATTCGCAATTTCATATTCTCAGCAGTTGTTGTCTTCCTCATATATTTATTCTTCACAAAGCCCCAAAGAAAAAAATCCAATGGAGTTATATCAGGAGATCTAGCTGGCCAAGGTATCGGTCCTTGTCTTCCTATCCAATTTCGTGAAACGTCGAATTTAACCACTGGGTTACAATTCTGGCATGATGAGGAGGTGCCCGTCTTGTTGGAAAAACATACCTCTTCTTTGAGCCAACGGTACTTTCTCCAATAAATGATATAATTCGTTTTCTAGAAAATTATGATATTCTACCCCAGTGAGTGTGCCATTGAAAAAAAGGACCAACAATAGTTCCGCTTATATACCTGCCCAAACATTCACTGACCATTTATTTTGAGAGACTAACCGAAATTGGTGTGGATTTTCATTTGAATAAAATGAAAATTATGTCTGTTCGACATTCGTCGGTAAATAATATCCCCGATATAAAATTTTCGTTCGCATTTAACTCTTGTTGAACCCACTGGCAAAAATTAATTCGATTTTGAAAATCTTGTTCTTTCAGCTCTTGATGCAATTGTACATGATAGGGTGAAATTTATTTTTCTTTAACATTCGTCTCACGGAAGTTTGACTGATTTCTAAATTGTCACTTAATTTCGGAATACTAACGTGGGGTTTTCAACTGTAGCTACAAGTACACGAAATTCATTTTCTTCATTTGTAACAACTTTAGCTCTTTCGTTTTAGGATATCCAACACTTCAGTACTTTCAAATCTTTCTAAAAGATTGCGAAACGATTCTTTTCTTGGTTGTCTTCGATCAGGATAACGCTGTCCGTAGATTCGACGGGCCAATAAACAATTTTGTTTGATTCTCCAAGCGCAAATATTATGTCAACTAATTCATTTTGCAAAAATTCTTAAATAAACGTATTACGTATATGATGTTCGTAAAGTTAAGCGTCAAACATTCACACTGCAATAAAGTAATTAACTCAGTTACGTTTGAACATACACGCGAATGACAAAACAGATACTATTGCTGAATTTTGTTTCTAATATTCTTTTGTTTTCATAGCTTGATGTGATTTAAACAATTATACATACATATGTAAACCTACGAAAATCGACAAATTCAGTAAAAAAGCTGGATTATCAAAAAACGGCAAAAAATAAATACCAACAATGTTATATCAAAAAAATTGTAATTAAATTTCCTATCTATCAATGTAACACAATGTATACCTTTCCATTTAAATAAATCAAGTTATCTATGATTAAAACTCTTAAACTTTGCAAATTCAGTAAAAAAGCTGGATTATCAAAAAACGGCAAAACATAAATACCAACAATGTTATATCAAAAAAAATGTAATTAAATTTCCTATCTAACAATGTAAAACAGTGTTAAACTTTGCATTACGATATCTCGAAAATTAAAAAGATAATATTACTATTTTACGATTTAGCACAGTCTATGACTAATCAACCATTAAAATTTTAGTGTTACACATTTCTCAATACGGTTGTTACAATTTTTCTTTTCAACCTCTAAATTTTCAAAAAATTGAATGCAGCGCCTAAATTGCGCGTTTAAGATACCTCATATAGTGAATAAAGTGCCCTTAAAATTAACCAGGAATCCAAATTTATAATAATATACGGTATGTTCCATTTAAAAATATAACTTTGTGTTGTAATACCCTGTATACGAGTAGTAATTTTTGCGAAAATATTTTCTAATTGTAACCCGAAAGATCCCACACCATCCTGCAATAAATAATTTTGAAAACGATATTGTATAAACTCATAAAGCTTCGTCCACGCACTATTGGCGGACCCTGTATATGTATACTGATAGGAGGCGAAACTTTTTGTTAGAGGATTTCGAGAAATACTTAATCGTTTATTGTTTTAATAATTAAATTAATCATTTAAAAATTGTTTTGGTATGTTCAAATAAAAACATTTTGAACTATGTTTTGTTTTATTTGAAACTACCCCGTTAAAAACAATTGATCGTGAAAATTAAAACATTAATTTTTAAATAATTTCATATTTAAATTTTTATTTTCATATTTCAACTAAATTCCTTTTATATATGCAGGGTGGCCCACTTAATCGGGATTGCTCCATAACTCCCTTACTATTACAAAAAGCTGTTGCAACGTGTTGCTTTTAGAATTCAATCATTTCTATCGCTCCAGAAATAACTCTTTTCCAACATGGATAACTTGATTTTTTAATGCACAAGAAATAAACAATAAATACTCAAGAATTAAGAACACAAAACTCAAAAGAAATACACAAGAAATATATAAAGAATGAACAATAAATACATAAAGATTGCACAAGTAATACAAAATAATTACTTAAGGCTTACACAAGAAATAGAGAAGAAATGCACAAGAAATACACAATAAATACATAAGGAACGATCAATAAATACATAAGGACAATTACTCAACGATTACAGAAGATATACAAAAGGAATCCACATGTTATCCTGTTGACACGTTCCCTCGTTTGATACTGCACGCGTCCGGTGTTTGTAAAACGTTGTAACAACTTTTGAAAGGCTGTTTCTCGGGGAAGTCTTCGTTCAGGATACCGTACCGCATAAATCCTTGACGCCAATAACGCATTTCTTTGGCGTTCTCCAAGAATGAAAGTTATGTCGATCAACTCTGCGTCGGACAACAACATTTTAATGGAAATGTCTTGTAGAAACACTTAAACTGATACACAAGACAGTAAAGCACAACAGAAGCTCGAGAAACTGACGTTTCTTAACAGTTGTTTAAAACAATCCGTTATTAAAGGAGATATCAAAAAAAGTTATTTACAAAAATTATAGGCAACCTCAAGCTTCACATTATAAAACTATTTTCGTATTTACAGGGCGTTACATATTACCAGGGTGAACCAAACATACTTTTTTTAAATGAGGCCCTATATATTATTTCAAATTTAGATTAAGCTCATACTTCCAATATAGGGTTTCATTACGTTATACAGGGTATTTCAAAAGTTATGGTCAATTGCAACCGAAAATCATTCTCATTTCAAAGTGTTGTATACCCTAGACAGAACAACCTAACTATTTTTTTCCAGGCATAACTTTTTGACATTGGTACAGTGTTACGGGAAAGTTTCTTTATTATTGCACCAATTAAATATAAAGCGGGCCAAAACTCGAACACATGATTTTGTCAATTCACCCTGTATTCTATTTTAAAAAGTGAAAATACACTTTATGTTCTTTCATTTTTATTAAGCACTCCCTATAGCTAAAATCGTTAATTTCTGAGATATTTTCAATTTAATAACAGAAAGAGATTTTTTTTTAATTTCTATTATAACAAGTTAGCCGTGAACAAATAAAAGTATGACAAATTATTATAAAAAAAATTCAAAAAACATCGGTTATTAAGACAAAATTCTTATAAAATTAATTAATTTCATAATAATTGTTCAAAATGTCAGCCGAAAACGTCAATACAGCATTACAGTCGATCTTCAAATTCTCGACTGACATTTCTTAACATTTCTACAAGAATGCTCTGGAATGCTTCTCGTATTATATTCTTCATATCATCTTGTGTGGTTGGAGGTATTTGGTACACACGGTTTTTCACATAACCCCCACTTGAAGAAGTCAATTTTACTTAACTCTGGTAAACGAGCTGGCCATGCAATGGGTCCTCCTCTTCCCACTCATCTTCCAGAAAAATGGGTATTAAGATGATTATGAATTAATTTAGTGTGATGTACCGGAGCTCCAACAACTACATTCTTTGACGAATGTTAAGAAGACCGTTTGCCAACAGTAATGGTAAATGATTTTCTAAAAGGTCCAAATAAACCTGACCATTCACTGTTCCATCGAAAAAATGTGGCCCAATAACGTGATCTCCAACCATACCAACCCAAACATTCAAAAACCACCTAGTTTGACTATGATTTGCTGTAAGATGGGGGTTACTTGTCGAATACTGATGGAAATTGTGTCTATTCACTGTTCCATTTTTCTGAAACGTGGCTTTGTCTCCAAAAAGGACAAAATCAAAGAAATCCGCCTGATTGTGGATTTGTTGTTGAGTCCATTCACAAAAAGCAACCCTTCTGGGATAGTCATCTTCGAGTAACTGTGATGCAACTAGATATGGTATGGATGTATTTTATTTTTACGCAGTATTCTTCGGACGGACCTGTCACCAATATCATGCTGACGCGAGATTTCACGTGTACTAACATCTGGATTATGCGTAACTTCAGGCATCACGTTAAATTCATTTTCTTCGTTAAGTACAAGTTTTGTCCTTTTCTTTTTTCATAAACTACTAAACTCGTACGATTAAAACGATCTATTAACCCTTCCAACGTTATTTTCTGGGGTTGTCTTCGTGCGAGATATCTCTCTTTGTAAATTCTTTGTGCTAATAAACAATTTTTCATACATTCTCCCAGTACCCATGTCATGTCTGTTAATTCCTCAACAGGAAAGTTCATTTCAAACAGTATTTAAGTGTACATAAATTAATAAACACTACACAATCTCAAAGAAGTTTGTTAAATGACAAGCTACTAATTATTACTGAATAATATGTATCATTCTCATGGCTAACTTGCTATAATAGACATTGTTAAACAAATCTCTGTCTGTTATTAAACTGAGAATATATTCACATGTCACATGGTACATTTTTGATTACTTTCATTGGTTAAAATACAAAAACAAAATCGCAGAATAGGCTATCAAAGAAATAAATAATTGTATTTATTATCTTGCAATTGTAATATTTACTATCAAAATGACAAATCGCTTAAAATTGTAAACTTTAAAAAATGTATTTCCTATTAACGTTCATTATATTCTCTTACCATATACGTGTTATGATTAATAATCGATGATACCACTCGTTAAAACCTGTAGAAAATTGAACGAGTGATTCGCACTCGTTCAATTTTCATCGGTTTTAACTCGAGCCATAATAATCATAACACTAGTTATATTATCCCCGAAAATATCTCAGAAATTAACGATTTTAGCTATAGGGAGTGCTTAATAAAAATGAATGAACATAAAGTGTATTTTCACTTTATGTGAAAAAATTGACACAATCAAGTTCGAGGTTTGGCTGACTCTATATTCAATTTGTGCAATAATACAGAAATAGCACTTTCTCGTAACACTGTACCAATGTCAAAAAGTTATGCCTGGAAAAAAATATTGTTAGGCTGTTCTGTCTAGGGGAAACAGCACTTTGAAATGAGAATGATTTTCGTGTGCAAATGACCATAATTTTTGAAATGCCCTCTATAACGTAATGAAAACCCTATATTGGAAATATGGGGGAGATGAGCTTAATCTAAATTTTAAATAATATATAGGGTGTCCCATTTAAAAAAAAGTATGTTTGGTTCACCCTGGTAATATTTAACACCCTGTAAATACGAAAATAATTTTATATTGTGAAGTTTGAAGTTACCTGTAATTTCTGTAAATAACTCTTTTTTTTATCTCCTTTAATAACGGATAGATCGTACTTCGACGCACTAATGCCGTACCCTGTATGTGTGTGAAACTAACGAATAAGTACAAATTTGTAAATGTTAAAATTTCAAATTTTTGAAAAGATGATCTACAGGAATCCAGGGGTTTTAGGTTGTTCATGGTTCTCATTACTCTTTTCTGAATTAAAAATAAAGGCTTAGCATTGAAAGAATATCCATAAAATTGCAATCCATATCTAAGCAGGGATTCATAGTATGAAAAATACACCGTTTCAAAGAGGTTTTTAAGGGGGCGTATAATATAGCAAATTGAATTTAGTTTTTTATTAGGTCTAGTTATGTGATCTGACCACTTCAACGTCTTATCAATTCTCAGTCCCAAAAAATTATATGACCCAGCTGTTTTTATTGGTAAACTGTTTAATAACACATCATTTGAAAGGAAAACCTTGTTACTATTATTAAAAAGAACAAAGCTATTTTTATCGACATTTATTATTAATGGAATATTTTGAAACCATCTCTCAATTTGTTTAATCAACGTATGTGACTTATAGTTGAATTCTTGTTGTAAATAAAAATGCAAAAGTCGTATCATCGGCGTTCATTAAAACATGTCCCTCGATGGATATTGATCCCTGTCGTACACCAAAAACAATTCGTTTTAACACTAGAAGCACCGGAGCGGTCAATTTGACGGTTTTTCAAATTTAAATAATGATATCTCCGAGAAAAATTTTACTAGACAAATGTGCTTTAGGACTTTTTCTAAATATTTATCATGATTATTCTCTAAAACGTTGAAACATGAAAAAACAAAAATAAATGAATTACGACGTCTACTTCCTAGAAGCAGCAATGCCGTCAATTTGGCCGCAGTGTACGTTTACCTTTTCCGCGAATGGTGGGGGGTTTTATAGTTAGAAGAATTGACGTTGTGATTACTTTGCCTTTCAGTTACTGCCTGTTTGCCGTAAGAACAATGTCTCGTCGTGGTCTGTCAAACGAGGAATTATTGAAGGAATTGGAGGATTTACCACAATATGAGTCGGATTGTGAATTACCATCCAATAATAATAGCACCGATGAAGACTCGGATTTTGTGATAGATGTGCCAGAATCTCAAAAATCGAGCAGCGATTCGCATGAAACTACGTCACCTTTGTCTACGCTGACCAGAAGAAATTCTATCACTGATATTGCAAGTACGTCATCATGTGCGCAACCAATACGTTCTTCTCGTGGTAATAGCCGTGGTACGAGTAAAAGCCGTGGTAGGAGTCGTGGAAATCGTGGTAGAAGGCTTGAGCATGATAAGGATACACAAGGTGCAGAATCAGAACGTGTCGAGGAAATTGGCTCCGATGGTACTATTTGGAAGATACTGGATCCCAACCAAACATTTGCAGGTAAAATCAATGTCATTTTATTGCAATTTTGTATAGGAAATAACATTGTTTTTAGGAAGATTCGATAATCAAAATATTCTAAGAGAGGCACCTGGCCCTACTGCTTATGCCAAGCGACACATATCTATAGACAAAGTTTCTAGTGCATGGCGTCTAATTATCACTGAAAATATGCTTCAGCACATAAAAAAGTGCGCTGATGCCGAAGGAAGGAGACAACTGCAAAATGACTTATGGTCTGTTACTCTCCATGAAATTGAAGCTTTTATTGCTTTGTTATATGCTAGAGGCGCTTACGGAGCTAGAATAATTTCGGTAAAAAAACTTTAGTCACGTGAATGGGGACCACATTTTTTTCAAGATACAATGTCACGAAATAAATTTTTAGAGATTATGAGACTTGTTCGCTTTGACATACGAAACACTAGATCTCAACGATTAGCGACAGATAAATTTGCTCTTGCGTCCGAAATTTGGAATCCGTTTATTGAAAATTGTATTTTATGTTACAAGCCAGGGGAAAATATAGCAATCGATGAGCAATTATTTCCCACTAGAGCAAGATGCCGCTTTACGCAATATATGGCCAACAAGCCTGATAAATTTGGCATCAAATTTTGGCTGAGCGGATATATAGTCTAAATATTTGATAAACGGTTTTCCTTACCTTGGCAAAGATGATCAACGGCCGCAGAATCTTTTACTTGGTGAACATGTAGTCTTGAAGCTAATGGATCCGTTTTTGAATAAAGGTAGGAACGTGACCACCGATAATTTTTACTTCCGTAAAATTAGCTAAAAATTAGAGAAAACAGGACCAGTTTAGTAAGAACTCTGAACCGTTCAAGAAAGAAATTCCGCTTTCGCTAAAATACTCACGACAGGATTTATACAGCTCCAAAATATATAAACACGAAAGAATGACACTCACTGTTTATCAAGGCAAAAGAAACAAAAATGTATTCCTGTTCAGTTCCATGCATCCATATGTTGAAATAGGGAATGGAGAAAAAAACTGCCTGAGACGGTAAAATTCTACAATGAAACAAAATTTGGAGTGGATGTTTTGGACCAAATGGCTCGTCAATATTCAACAAAATCAGCATCGTAGATGGCCACTTCAAGGTTTTCTCAATATCCTCGACATGGCAGCCATTAACGCGTGGATACTATACAAAGAAGTTACAGGTAAAAACATTAGTCGACAGGATTTCATATTCAAACTAGCAGAAGAACTGAGGGAAAGCTACATCACATATAAAAAAATCACCAGCAGGGCCAGCTTGTCCTATCACACAGAATCCAAAACAAAATAAACGTCGACAATGCCAAGTTGCTAGATGCAAGAAAAATAAAATCAAGGAAATATGTGTACTGTGCAAGAAAGCAGTTTGCGGTACTTGCACAGCAAAATTGAAACAAAATGTTATTGTATAGTTTGTTTAGAAAGGACTGTGTAATATATGTAGTACATGAGTTAATTAATCAAATACAATTCTTTATAATTTTTTGTAAGTATTGTCTTATTTTTTCTTTATAATAAACAGTTATTTGCACAATGTGTTTTACTAAATAAAGTACAAGCGGTCATTTTGACTGCGTTGGAGCTTTTATGTAGATAACATTTGTGGTGCTTCTAGTGTTAAATCAGAATGGGCATAAGTTATTTCGCTGCCGTTACTGTCTACCAAGCTCATATACTGTTTACATTCCTCTAAATAAGAACGTAAAAGTAAAAGTAGTGTAAAGTAACGCTACGTCGTTGCTTTGTTTTCAATTATGACTCTACTGTTTGATTTAATATTTGCGAATAAACTGATTTACTGATAGAGATTATATTATTTAAAGTCACATTTTGACACTCGGAAAAAATGCTGTAAATTTCTGTAATTATTTCCAAGGAATAATAGTGTCCCTTCCAATTTTGTCTTGGGAGGCAACGCTTTCTTCATTATTGTGTCTTGTTCTGATATTTTACCTTCAACAAACTGTAATAATTCACCAAAACTCTCCGAACTCACCCTTAAACATGATTTATATTCCAATGGATCCCCGTACGTAATTCCCTAATGAACTGACTATTTTTAAAAGCCATTTCCTTATCCACTCCCTTTTTAGTTCGTCCTCTAGCACTTTGCAAGACTCAGCGACAAAGGTCATCATACATTACTTTTATTTCTTCACAAGACACAACATAATTATGATGATGAGTACATCAACTGCCTTGCCAATATTTTCACCGTGTGAACAAGTTTTCGTCCAGCTGGACTGTGCACTGACATTTCCTCAGCTATCCCGAGATAAAAGACTCGGACAATTGTCTCTTGAATTGGCCTTAACCACCTAAATAAGACGCTACATTGTGACAATATTTCGTACCAAAAGTTGCTGATTTAGGGATTCTTTGGTGTCTCCATGACAACTGTACAAAAAATCAACTTCGTGTGAATGACGTTCATGAGATATTAATTCTCGCATGTTCATCAGAAACAACGTGTTCAGTCATAAATAAGTGTTGATATTCAATATAATTTTGATTTTTATTTATAAGCAAGTGTAAGTTTATTTAAATGTTTTGAGTGAATATCTTCTATGAACAGAAATCGACGCATCATATCTCTGGTGGCGCCATCTATTTTCAGGTTATTTCACTAACGTCTGTCACATTTGAATCAAATTTATAGAGGTAAAATGCAATAAATATTAATTAAGAACTACACAAATTTCTTTTTTCACTAAAAAGTAGAATAATACTCATTTTGTATAAAATAATATTGCCTGATTCTGATAGCGACATAGATATGGGGCTCCCAAACACGTAGTGAACTTCAAATAAGTGAATATGAAGGTAAAAGTGGCGAAGCGGAGTCCAGCAACTTTCCTCCTTGTACTAATGAAACAAATAACTTTTTGTGTTCTTAGAATATTCATTTTCTTGCTGTACTCTCACAGCTCAAAAATTGGATCAAAATATTTAAGAAAAACCGTCACAAGTCAAAGCCCTTATGGGATTTAAAGGGTGTTACGATAGTAAAAGCTGCTTAAATCTAAGTACTAACAGCGGTGTAAAAGTTTGTTACTACAGTAATTTTATAAAAATTACAATAGAAGCATCAATGAGTATTATTAAATTGATTTTCCAAAATTCACATTATTTGAATTGTGACAGTATTGTTGTGAGGTAAACATAGTATCATTTATTGCAGAACAGTACTAACATGCTCTATCTTTAGTAAGAACCATGGACTCATACCACTGACCCCGTCTGGAACCATGGTTATGTTACTCACCTTGCTGTGGAAAATTTTGTGCGATAACCGACAGTGAGTATCGATGCAGCTCTCTTAATTCCATTTAAATATTAACATTATTAGACAGCTTTTTGATAATTCTTTTCACGTTTCACACAGACTAATCAATAATGATATTTACCTCCTCTCTTTTGATTCAGGGTTATTTTTAATGTTTTAATAATTAAGTATTCTGTCAAATTTCCAACGTTAGAATAATGTATGCTTTACACATTGAACTTTAGCCATACAATAATCGCCCTGTCATGTAAAATGTAAAATTGAAGGTTTTGTCGAGATGTGAGACTACAATCTTCAGAAGGGGCTACACAAAAATTAATCATATATAGATGACAGAATCTAATTTCAATTATAACCTGTGTAATTTATGTAGCTGAATATTAATACAAGTTCGGGAATCAGGATTTAATAATTATAAAGGTTGTAAATTGAAATAGCTATGTGTATAAATTACAATTTTAGTCCTTGGTTTACATAAATTTAAGTTTTGAAGAGATTTATTAGGGTATTACGGTAGCATAATAAAACGATTTCAGCTGCAAAGCAAACTGAAACTCGATCAATGGTCGAAGTTGTAGCGCAGAAGAGAGGAAGTAATTAAATAGAAAATCTGAAAACAAGAATTTAAACCTTCGAAGCTGAGTTGCCAATTTGTTTTCTACCGATTAAATTCATTATGGAAATTGTTAATCATCAAAGAGAAATGCAACTAGACATTGTAATCACCACAATTATTTAATGGAAGAAAATAAGTTTCAACTTCCGAGTTTACTCATTAATTTTGTTTCTGTAGTTACAGTTTTAATTCAACATTAATTTATGCTGATAGTTTTCTGTTTGATTTCAGAAAAGAGGAAAATTTTCACCATAATTCTAACTATGAAGTTGACTTTTGGAAAACACTAATTTATTTAATGGATTTTTTATGTATTCTGCTATTAAAATGAAAAATATTTTCATAAAAATTCCAATACATCGCTTTTTCTCATTTAATGTTACCTAAACATAACCTTACTGGTATGTACCTAACTCAGTTTAACATAAAACACACCACGCTTTATTCGTATAAATTAATAAAAAAAAAAGCAAAAGGCACTTAAATTTAGTACCAACTGTAAAGGGTTGGCCATATGTCGAGAAAATTGTAGGTAATATATAGTCCCTCTAGAAAGTATCCGGAATTTTACATTTTTTTCTAATTTATATATATATATATATATATATATATATATATATATATATTTCTTTTTGTAACATTCTAAGACACATGCGGGGTGTCCAGAAACTCTACGGACAAACTTTGCGTAGTGATTCTAGACCCAAAAATAAGAAAAAAAGTTCATATAAACCCAGGCCCGGAAACGCTTCGTTTAGGACTTACAGGGTGTGAAAGAATTTTATTTTCCTCGGTTTTATGGCGATATTTGCGAACAAATTTGAATATGGTCCTGAAATTTGGAGCACGGGGGTTTTTGTGGTCGAGAAACTTAAATATTTTATTGATTTTGATGGTGCCTGCAGAGGGCGCCATCTACAGTGGTATGCTAAAAGTTAATTGGCCTTAACTTTTTTACCACCCGGTATATTGACGTTCCGTTTTAATTAGTTTGTTCCCTTTTCAGTTCTAAGCAAAAAAGGTATACTTGGTCGATGCCTCTCAAATCAACCGTTTTCGAGATATTGGTTGATGAACAGTTCAATTTAATTCCCTATAATCCTTAGCTAATTGGCATTAAAAATCAAAGTAACGTATGTTTGCATTTTTATTTTAACTTTGAATTTAAGAACGAAAATGAAGAAATAAATAATAAAACTAAAAAAATAAATGTTACAAAAGGTGTTTCACATGATGACCATTTGTTTCGATACATAATCTCACTCGTTTTGATAATGAGCGGCGAATCCCTGAACATATTCCCACATTATTTCTGAAGGTATCACAGGCATCTACAGTGGTATGCTAAAAGTTAATTGGCCTTAACTTTTTATCACCCGGTATATTGAGGTTCCGTTTGAATTAGTTTGTTCCCTTTTCAGTTCTAAGCAAAAAAGGTATACTTGGTCGATGCCTCTCAAATCAACCGTTTTCGAGATATTGGTTGATGAACAGATCAATTTAATTCCCTATAATCCTTAGCTAATTAGAATTAAAAATCAAAGTAACGTATGTTTGCATTTTTATTTTAACTTTGAATTTAAGAACGAAAATGAAGAAATAAATAATACAACTAAAAAAATAAATGTTACAAAAGGTGTTCCACATGATGACCATTTGTTTTGATATATAATCTCACTCATTTTGATAATGAGCGGCGAATCCCTGAACATATTCCCACATTATTTCTGAAGGTATCACAGGCATCTACAGTGGTATGCTAAAAGTTAATTGGCCTTAACTTTTTTACCACCCGGTATATTGACGTTCCGTTTGAATTAGTTTGTTCCCTTTCAGTTCTAAGCAAAAAAGGTATACTTGGTCGATGCCTCTCAGATCAACCGAGGAAAATAAAATTTTTTCACACCCTGTAGGTCCTAAACGAAGCGTTTCCGGACCTGGGTTTACATGAACTTTTTTTCTTATTTTTGGGTCTAGAATCACTACGCAAAGTTTGTCCGTAGAGTTTCTGGACACCCCGTATAATGAATCAAGTAGATTGTTC
The DNA here is from genome assembly GCA_036346205.1 of Vesta saturnalis. Classification (NCBI taxonomy): domain Eukaryota; kingdom Metazoa; phylum Arthropoda; class Insecta; order Coleoptera; family Lampyridae; genus Vesta; species Vesta saturnalis. Next base: position 4,910,684 of record JARFJB010001278.1, read on the forward strand.
CGATAATAGACTGTGGCCAAAATTGCATGACAACATCATGTGTCAAATATTGTTGATTGTCAACAGACTTAAGATTTGTGAAAAAAATGTCGCAAGTAGAAAAAAGAAAGTAGAATATTTGTATAGAAAAGATTTTCGAAATGTTAAAAAATTAGTGCAATTGACTGAACTAGGAAAAAGTCCAGTTTATGAAAGTTTCGGGAAGACCGCGTAAGATTGGCGGAAACAATTTAAACGCTTCAGTGGCATATGGACGACAAAATCCTCGCCTAGGGTTTCGAAAATTGGCAGATTTGCAAATCAACGAAAAATAAAAGTGTATCCGGAAACCGTTCGCATGTCACTGAAAGGACAAGGCTACATATCAAGGAAGACAAAAAAATCCCTGTAATGACACCTCCACAAAGACAACGAAGAATAGATGTTTGTCAATGTTTCCAAGAAGATAATTTTGGTATTGTTTTTATATCTGACGAAAGTTGTTTCCAGCTTGGTGCAAATCATCTAAAAATCGTATCAAATGAAAATGTTACCGTTCAAATTTCCAAATTTTCCACTAGAATAATAGTTTGGGGAGAAATATTTCAGCGTGGAGCTACACCTCTCTGTATAGTTGATGGCACTGTTAATAGTGCAAAATATAGAGACATTCTAAATGGTTTTATTCTTGAAACGGCTCATGATTTATATCCAGAGGGGTGGCGTTTTCAACAGGATAATGTAAGATGCCATACTTCTGCCTATACTCAAGCTTGGATGCAAGAACATCAATTGACAGCAATTCCGTGGCCAGCAGTTTCACCAGATGTTAATCCCATTGAAAACATATGGGGACTAATGAAGATTGAAGTTGGATGAATAGCGCCACAAAATAAAGAAGATTTGATTCGGTCAGTTCTACAGGCTTGGATCACCGAACATTATGGCGTTGACCTAGTTTCGGGTGTACCTCGACGTTTAGGTAAGTGTTTAGACTTAAATGGAAGTTGTATAAGTAGAGGAATTATTTGTTGTAATTTTATAATTCAAGTATTAAAAATATATACCGAATAATTACAATTGAGCTTTCTTTTTTCCGGATACTTTCTAGACGGACCATATATTAAGAAATTGCTAAAGATGTAACGGATGTTATATTTGTTTGTTATCCATCAATTGTCAACCACAGATAGAGAAACAAAGGTGAAGACATTATCTATGGAATTTTTAGCGTAAATTTTAGCACACTATTTCGATTGTGAGTGCCTTTCAGACACCACCATCACTTCAGATCTTCTACCACTACTGGTCAAAACTTCATTTTGTCCAGCCCCTCCTCAAAATACAGCCATTAAAAATTTTTCGAAAGCAGACTAGAATGTGTTCTCCGAACACATCTACAACAACCTTCCAACACCGGTTCTGAAAACCGAATACAATCGCCTTAACATCTTAATCAGGCGAGAAGCAAACAAACACGTCGAAGACTCCTGGATCAAAGCCCTAAATCCCACTTAACCGACCCACAGAGCAACCTAATCTCCTTCAACCAAAGAAAGGCCGACTTCCTCGGTATTCACCTGCAATCCATTTTCCAATCTCCACAAGATTTCAAATTCCACACTCCTGGAGAGTCGCATTGAAGATTTCCATACCTTAAATTTCCCGAAATCCAACTGGATAATGAGAATGCCTTCTATGCCCCCAGCACTCCCGACCTGCCTACTTTAAAAAAGAAAGCAGTTCAGCCTCAGGTCATGGCGACCTGCCCGACCCAGCCCTCTGATTACTATCCGACATTTATAACAAATGCCTAACCCTATCCCAGTTCCCGACGGATTGGAAATCGACCTCTACCATCATGATGCCCAAACCTCACTCCGACCTAACCACACCTTCCTCCTACACACCCATTTCCCTCCTGATTTAACTCGGAAAATGTTTAGCGCAGATTCTAGCCAGGCGACTCAGAAACCACATTGAATTCAACGATCTCCTTCCTAACAAGCAATTCGGCTTCCGTCCCAACTGAACTTATCACGATCCCTTGTTGAAGCTGCTTACAGAGACCACCAGAGCATTCAATCACAAGCAATGCAACCTGTCTGTTTCTGGACATTAAGCAAGCATTTGACAGGGTCTGACACGGCGGTCTCCTACACAAAATCCGCAACCTAAATATACCAGACTTCCTCTCCAAACTACTACTCTCGTACTTGACAAATCGGTCAGTTCGAGTCAAAGTACACAACACCTCCGATCCGTTTCAATCTACAGCAGGCGTACCGCAAGGTTCTGCGTTAGCCCCGATCCTCTACACTATCTTTACTTCCTACATTCCTGAAGTTACACAACCCGGAGCAGTCGTTGCGCAATTTGCCTCATATCCAAGGTCCTCCGGAACCTTTCTACCCACACACGCACGCACGCCTGACCGCCCTCCCACCCAACCACCCGCCCGCCGCCCACACAAGCACACCCACACCTTCACACACACGCACACCCACGCACGCACACCCACGAACGCACGCACGCACCCACGCACGCACACACACACACACTCACTCACGCTCACACTCACGCTCACACTCACGCTCACGCACGCACGCGCGTACGCACGCACACACTCAGACACACGCAGAGACACGCAGAGACACGCAGACACGCAGAGACACGCAGAGACACGCAGAGATACGCAGGACACGCAGAGACACGCAGAGACAAGCAGAGACACGATAACACACGGACAGACGGACGCACGGGCAGACGGACAGACAGACATGCAGACGGGCAGACAGACAGACAGAATGGCAGACAGACAGACGGACAGACAGACAGGCAGATACGCAGACTCGCAGACAGGCAGACAGAAAGACAGACAGACAGACAGACAGACAGGCAGGCAGACAGACAGACACGTACACAGGCAGACAGACAGACAGACAGACAGAGAGACAGGCAGGCAGGAAGACAGGCATGCAGGCAGGCAGACAGGCAGACAGACAGACAGACAGACAGACAGACAGACAGACAGACAGACAGACACATAGACAGACAGATAGACAGACATACAGACACACACAGACAGACAGACACATAGACAGACACCCAGACAGATATAGACACATACAGACAGACACATACACAGACACACAGACAGACAGACACACAGACAGACAGACAGACAGACAGACACAGACAGACAGACACATAGACAGACACATAGACAGACAAACACATAGACAGACAGACACACAGGTAGACATACAGACAGACAGACACACAGACAGGTATCCACACAGACAGACAGACACACAGACAGACACACAAACACACATACAGACACACACAGACAAAGACACGCAGACAGACAGACACACAAACAGACAGGCACACATACAGACAGACACACAGACAAACAGACACACAAACAGGCAGACACACAGACAGACAGACACACAGTGGACAGACACACAGACAGACGGACACGCAGACAGAAAGACAGAGAGACACACAGACACACAGACAGACAGACACACTGGCAGACAGACACACAGGCAGACAGACACACAGACAGACAGAGACACAGAGAGACAGACACACAGACAGACAGACACATAGACAGACAGACACACAGACAGACAGACACTCAGATAGACAGGCACACAGCAGACAGACGCACAGACAGACAGACACACAGACAGACAGACAGACAGACAGACAGACACACAGACAGACAGACACACAGACAGACAGTCACACAGGCAGACAGCCACACAGGCAGACAGACCTACAGACAGACAGACATACAGACAGACAGACACACAGACAGACACAGACACACAGACAGACAGACACACAGACAGACAGACACACAGACAGACAGACACATAGACAGACACACAGACAGAGACAGACAGATAGACACACAGACAGACAGACACACAGACAGACAGACACACAGACAGGCAGACACACAGGCAGACAGACACACAGGCAGACAGACACACAGACAGACAGACACACAGACAGACAGACACACAGACAGACACACAGACAGACAGACGCACAGACAGACAGACACATAGACAGACAGACACACAGACAGATAGACACTCAGACAGACAGGCACACAGCAGACAGACACACAGACAGACAGACAGACAGACACACAGACAGACAGGCAGACACACAGGCAGACAGACAGACAGACAGGCACACAGGCAGACAGACACACAAACAGACAGACACACAGACAGACACACAGATAGACAGATACACAGACAGACAGACACACAGACAGACACACAGACAGACAGATACACAGACAGACACACAGACAGACAGACACACATAAACGCACATACACACACACACCATGGCCGATTGTGTAATAAGTCGATTTAACCATCGTGAAAAAATGTCGATTGCATTACCTCCTATACCTACATATGTAGGTTGGAAGGTAGAAATTTAGTCTCTTATACTTACGGAGATCTGTTCCTACACTTTGTAAGCGTAATATAGATTCGTCGCTACCGGTACATTAATGATGAAATGTTAAGAGATGTAATAATTTGAAATAGACCGACTTATAATTTCTCTAACCACAAAGTTTCATTGACTTCTATGAATACTCTAATGGTTTGGAAAAGTGACTGTGGATAAAAAGTTTTTCCGGTTACCTTAATCATTTTATGGTTAGGTTGTATCACAGAGTTAATGTTTATCCAATGTACCAATACACACATTTAGAGTAGTTGTTAAAAAATGCAGAATTTGAGGGTACACTACAGGAAACAATTTTATCGACATTAGGCAACACATCCTTTTTATTAAATGATTGAACTAGAAACCAAACGTGGAAGCACAAACACAGAGATACAATCGCCGTACTGGTTCAAAACAGTATGCGAATTCAACGATTCTGCGTGTGAATCAATTGGATAGCTATGAAAGAATTCAAATTGCAAATGCCTTGAAAAATTTTAAAGTTTAATATTCTAATTTCTAACGTAATTGTGGAATGGTGTACCCTTGTTCCGTTATACTTTTACATTATATACATGCATACTTGATATTAGCAAGTCTCTTGAATTACATTATAAAATACAACGAACAATACACCTAATCATTAAAATACTCTTACATTACAATGAAATACGTAAAGAAAGCACTCGTTTATCCGCTCAGTACGGCACGTGTCGCCCACTAATTATTCTCGATGGAAAGCATCGACCTAATACAAATTCTAGTAATGTAGTACATAAATAAAAATTTTCCACTTTTAAAGTTTTCCCGATCATATAAAACTTTAAAATATTTTCAAGTAGAGAGGAAATGTCAAGGGAGCACTTATAAAATGGTGCGATTGAGATGACCATTCAAAGTTTATGCAGGTATTATTTTTTCTCTTGTTAACTGCAACTTAGTTGCACATCATTTAAGATCCAGGAGATACACGAGATCTATTTGTTACGTAACTAAATGCACATATTCATATAACTTCTCTAGAATGTGGAAAGGAATAAATGCAGATTAATTACAATGAACAACTAGAATGCGATTTAAGGGTTTATACAGACGTTGGACAAATTTAGGGTGGTTAATTATTGGTACATAAAATAATAAAGCAAGACAAGTGAAAATCGTAAATCGTATCTCGTAATTAATAAAATCCCGCCGCACCTAAACAGACCTTAAAATGATCCTGTCCTGTCCCGAATCCTGAATGAACCACCGGCACCCTTGAGAAAGAGACACCGGAGTTTAGTGATAGTATTAAGGATGTTAAGGGTGGGTATATACAACTAACTTAAATAGAAAATATTCATTTCCCTTGCTATAGCACTAATATAACCGGGGGTTTGGGGGGTGTAAAGGGCAGGGGTACGTGGCAGGGGGAAAAGGCACGTGCTACCATGGAAACAGCCCAAATGACGTATTGATCCGCTTTGTCTTCGTCACTCTTACTATGTATAATGACTTGCATCCCTGTCTCACCGCCATCTACATCACATATTCAACGTATTACTTTTTACATCCCCTTGTTTTTCTTTGCACTATTTCGGATCTTGTTGCTATTCAAAATCATTCTTAAGAGCACCCATGCTCGAGAAGAAAGTTTACTTTGGTCTGTTTTAATATTCCGTTTTCTATCTATCGTAACAGTTCAAAGGAAAACGAAGATTACAGAAAGAGAAGAGGACATCAAATCTTATTTTACAAAACATCTTCAACTTTTTTTTTTAGAAATTGAATTTCAATATGAAATAAACATAGATGTTGAGCAAAGAAAAGCGTGTTTGATATGCAAACATTTCGTAAAAACTGAACTTGTGTATGTGCGCGATAAAAAGGATAAACAAGCGTGTCTCGTGCATTAGCATTCACTTGTTTTGCATAAGCTAAAGTACGCATTTATTACTGTAACTTAATGCTAGGATTTTTCTACGTAATTTTCACCTATCTTGGAATTATTTTTTTTTAGTTGCCAACAAAACTTCCTTATTATCCCTGAGCGTATTCGAAACTTTGATAATTACGCTCAAGTCTCGAAAGGAACTTGGAACAATAACAGAGCAAATATTTTATATTGCTGTTTAAAATAATGAATTCCATTTGTCGTAAATACATTTTCCAGTTTGAAAATAATTAAAAACTTTATCCACTTCTCAAAGAAATGTCGTGCAGTGGTTGCAATTCAATTAAAGAGTTTAAGGGTTGTTGAGGGTTGCAAAGCCCCTACAAACTGTCAAAACTTCCCTTATTCCCTGAGCTTTAAAGACGGTTGGACTTTAATAGCCTTGCTTTATGTATGTATGAAACAATTAAAGGACTTATGATTATTACGAATTATGAACATTCTTTTTTCAAATTTCTCGTATAAAAAAGTGACCCTTTAACCTAAGTAATTTAATTTACACAAGCTTTAAAGTCAAAATGAAATCCAAGAAAATTAAGAGAGAGGAAAAAAATATGGTCGCCCCTCAGGCATCGAGTAACGTAAAAAAAATTGAGGGCAACCCGTTTACTGAAAGTAATTGAAAATTAAAATGAACTCCAAAAGGAAACTTAATAATATATATCCACTTTATGTGAGGCAATATTAGCCGTCTGAATTTCATTAAATACATTTTCGTCTGTAAATATTTTAGTAAGACTTAACTGCAGCACTAAAGGAAAGTCAATATTGATACATTTTACTCACCAATTTAAAAACGCACGCCTGACGTACCCTTCTGAATTTCAAACGAAAAAGCTCTGCAACAATAACAAGATGTTTTGTATAATATTTTATCAAAAGACAATTTGTAATAAAACATTTTCTTATGCAGATTTTAAGTTATTAGTCTCACTCCCCTCTTTGAAATACAATTATTTTAGGAAATTGCTATCTGACTATATTCAGCAATCTGTGATCATTGGTCGTGAAATTCTAACCACTATCGCTTATTTTGCGGCGTATTATATCATCCCTCTTCATAATTTAAAGGGTTGACAAACAAAATCCATTTGTTCTAAATCATCCACATAAAAAACATTAAACTTCTGTTCTCTATCTTGATTAAAATAGTATGGAAAACAAAAAACCTTTATACGCTTTCCTCCCATTTGAGTTAATTGTTTTAAGCACATAGACCTTCCCTTGGCATTAAACAAAACATTTTTGTATAATAATAAAAAAAATTACTATAACTATATTTCTGAAATATAAATTTCAGTTGTGCTGTTTGCTTGATTTTGAACTTATCTTTCAACCTTCTATTAAATTTCACAGGTACCGGGTGAGCTATTAATAGAGGACAAACACTTAACAGAATAGCATTAGGAAAAAATCTTTTTAGCACACCAAAAAAATTGTTAAAAATTATTTTTTAATTAAGTTTCTGCGATGACCGTTAGAGGGTGTAATAACAACTAAAATTAGGAAATATACCAGGTTACGATACATCAATTAGATGTTTGAAATGTGTAAGAAGTTTACCATACTTCTTGTCGAAGGCTATGTGGAGAAGGTAGAGGATTAATGGATTTTATCAAGCTTGGTTTCTTTGAAAAAAAGTGTTTCTTCCTTTTAAACATGCGACATAAACCATTTCTTTATAGTTCTCAGTATGGTGTCACGTGTGGTTGAATTTGACGTGGACTTTTTTTTAAAATATTTAATACATGTAGAATTTTAGATAAATGTCAGATTTCCGTGTATACTATTAATTTTTTATCGCGCTGATTGTTTTGGGTCCCGCAAAGCGGTTAATGGATTCCACATATTTAATAGTGTAATAGTTCGTTGACGGATACAGTTGTTATTGGGGGAAGTATAGAAGATTTGTTTGGGACAATAGGGTTTGTTATTTAAAAACAGGATGTTTGTTATCTCGGTTCTAGTTATCGAGTTTTGGTTAGCACTCGTGTGGCAACCAAAAAAGCGTCCACTTTGCAGTTTGTACGAACAGTTTTATTAGTAACGGTAAAAGATGACGTGATGTGGGAGTGGGGATGGGGGTAAAGGGTTTTGTTTTTTGATTCTCTTAGTGTGTAACGTCCAAATTTCACTTAAATATTAAATCTATGTAGTTAAAACTATACAATGATAGATACGCAACACACTTTACATGGGACGTCAAGTTTTATTTTACTACAATTTTACAATATTAATTTAAAAATCCGTTTCATTTTTCAGGGTGCAACTAAAGTAGGATTTAACGTACTGTAAAAGAATTTTCTCGACAGTTCCTGTGCACTTTTACAAGGTGCATGTGTGAAAGGTAAAAGCTCATTTTTGCGTTTTTAACTCGTACCAAGTTTTATTTGGAATGTTCTGCTTTACCTAAATTAAAACATGTATGGTATTACTACAAAAATTACTGAGTGTCTAAATAGTAAATCGGATAGACTCCGGATTGCTGCACACATGGAACACGCATAAAACCAACCAAAACCTGAGGCACAGTTACATTACACACTGTGTTGTTAGGGCTCTTACGTTCTACGGCTTGCTTTCGTTTTTTTCTGGTTGATGACCACTCACGTTCTTGCTTAAAAAAAAGCATATCGAGTGGTAACGATAGCGGACACTTCAACATGTACAACCCTTCGACGATTACCTGTGAATTGCTACATATAATGTCTGTTGTACTAATAAGTCACACCACGACAGTTTATCAAACATTCTACTTTTCATCAGCTTCAGGACATCTGGAAGGACAACTATACGGTCAGACTGATTCAATTAATTTTCACTCCAGCTAGAAGTTAGGATTTGTGTTATCTACGATTTATTACCTATTAGTTCGGCGCGGGGATATAAATACTCCGTACATGTGGTCAAGCTTCAATTTGTATTTAATCTATAAATAACCTTAATAGACTACAAACAAATTTGGTGTTATAATGTGACATTACCTCAAGCAATAGCACTTGCACTATATATGATGTTTACCAATTGAACGTTATTCTTTTGGGGGTTATAGTAGCGCATTTTTAGAGTGATATTTTTGTTGGTCTATTGAAACTACTCGATAATCGTTATAGCTATTGTCTTGTGTATACATATTTATGTACAGGGGGGTTCACTAATTATTATATTTTTTTCTGTGTAACTTAAATTTAGATTCAACACAATAATTATTATATTTTTCTTGCAACTCAAATTTAAATTCAATTCACTAATTTTGTTGTCACTTACATTTAGATCCACGTATTAGCTAGCATCAAGTAGGAGTTCGCACCACTAATTTTCTCTGTTTTTAATAATCCAAAATTTAAATTCTATATTGCGAAGAGACTCGCAAAAGTCACTAGTAAGTAATTTTTAGTTTGTGTGTCGGAATAAGGTCGAATATTAAAAAAAATAATATTGGTTTAGAGCTCTAACCCTATTTCCGGGTGATTGATTTTCTGATCATAACTATATATTTTTTTTGGTTTAATCTTTGTAGATGTTGTAGGACTACATATTGTCCTTAAACTTAATTGAGGGTTGTGGAACGATTTTGGCGAGACCACTACCACCGTATTGTATTACTGTTGTTCCGTTAGAATTCTTCGTCTCCTTTTTTTTTTATTATTTACATTAATACCATACTAATATGATAGTAAAACTCCCGCTTGGAGAATTGGCCTTAATTTCAATAGGTTAATCAATTTCACTTTAGTAGTAGTAGTAGTAGTCTCATTTCAAGCTTTGGGGGCTAAATCAAAGTTTATAGCGTTCAATGTATTCTTTTTCTTATTTCTATTTCTTTTTCTTTCCTTGTTTCCTACTGTATTTCTGTTCCAACCCGAGCATTATTTTCTTGCTGCTACTCGTTAGATAGTAATTTTTCGAATTATACGGCCTTGCAGTGACGACGAATTTTAATTATTTGCTTATGATTTTTACAGAAGTTTTTGCATGCAAATATATTGTGATTGATTGTGACTGATATACCTTGTGAATGTTACGAAAGGTAAGCAAGCTTTGTTTTTGAACATTGATGTGGAGTACCAGCGTTAATTAGTGTGCTAATTAATCCCCTATTTTTGATTATCAACAAACTGGCGCCCATTGATTTATGAATTTCCCAAAACACCACCATACCCACCCTTTGCCACTGAGTGATCGACGCTCACCCCCTTATCTGTTACACCACATTCTACTGCCATTTTCACCCGTAACAATGGTAAGTACAGAGTTCTGTAACAAATTAATAAATTTAACAGTTTTTCTAGAAAGACTGAATGAAACTATACTATATCTTTAACATAAACGAAAAGATAGCTAAAACTATAGAACTTAGTAAAAATCGCAAACTCTATCTTTTTCAAATTAGAGATATTAACAAAAATATTTACAGGATTGTAATAATTGAAAAACATTTAGGAGTGTGCCTAATAGAATAAATATTAAGGATGCGAAGTTGAATCAAATGAGGAATTTGCGAGAGAGTTAAAAAATCTTAGTCTGTCTTGTTAATTTGGATATTTATGGGAGAGTGTAGTCCGTAATGTTTTTATAGCACGAGTGATCCGTGCGACGAGTTTTAAGAGAACCTAAGTATACCTATACTACGAAAGATGACACTTTATTATAACTTTTTATAAATCCGTTATTAAATGAATTTTGGTTACACGAATTCCACGTAATTCTTCATCAAGAATTAACTCTGCAATATTTTGATCGCAGGTTAGATAACTGTCGCTTTTAAATATGCTTCACGAATAGTGCTGGCGAAAACTCGATTAATCGATTATAAACAATTAATCGGACATTAATAAGTGCTGAAAATAATCCAGTATTCGATTACTTGATTAATCGGTCATTTGATTAATCGAATATTCGAGTATTAATTATTTGATTATAATACTTCCCAGAATATCAGAGAGTAATCAATCATCTTGGCAGAGATAGGTCCGTGGTGTACTTATTCAAGGCTTGTACTATAAGGTCTGTAAAATATATTGACTTTTCACTTTATGTTCATATAAAATATTTAAAAAAATATACACTCGTAATTGTAATTATGAGCTAATAATACATAGAAAAAGAAAAAAAATAAGTGAATTAATATCTACTTCCTTGCCTAAGTAACCTGTAAGTTTTTTTTATCAAACCAAATAATGTTCGTTGAAGAGCATTTAATCTGTTTCTAGTTTAAGCAGAGTCATTATGATATTTTTGTTTTAAATTTAGGTAAATCAATTTAGCATTCAATTTAATAAGAAATGGAGCGACATCTCCATCTTTCTTAGTTACGTACAAATTGTTTGAGATTTAATTAAAATTAACGTCATCTTTAGTGAAGCAGATAATACATTACTGTACAGGATAGCGAGGATGTTCCGAAATTCCAAGAAAATTTGTATAAGTTTAGAAAGGATTCATTACATTATTATCTAAGTATATGTAAATTAGAAATCTGACTCACTTAATGGGGGATGCGTTATAATGCAATTAGTACTTTAAAATGCTCAGTTTTGGTTAAAAACGGTGGTGAAAATGGGATCTTCCAATTTTTCTCCAGCAAGAGATTTGAAACTTAGTTCGCTATCTGGGAATGAAAAAATTATCATTCTGAATGTACATAATGCTTTAAAGTATCAAAATCTGACAAATAGTGTAAATAGTGTAGTAGAAATGTGTCCTAATATGACAGGAGTGGAGACGTTAGCAGTATACAGATTATTAAAAGATAAAAAGAGGGTGTTTTGAATGAACCGGCTTGCTCAACAGGAAGTAAAAAACCACGTTTAAGTGAGAAAAAGAAGTTCATATGAGAAAAAAAATTAATTCCTTCTACTTCAATAAAGAACTTCCTACCATCAACAAAATAATAGCAGTACTAAAAGAAGACGTTGATTGACCACAATTGTTTCGGTCGACACTACACGGGATACTACAGGCAATCAACGCTAATTGATAACCTCCAAATCCAAATTGTTTCTTGGAGACGCAAATACCTTCGTGAAATGAAGAAGATTCGTGTCGAAAGACGGAAAATCATTTATTTCGATGAGACTTGGTTGTAAGAAGAATATATTGTAAAAAAAGTTTGACAAGATAAAGTCGCCATCAAGCAGTACAAGAGGGTTAGTCAACTGGAATAAATCCACCATCGGGCAAAGTTCGACGACTAATTATTACACATATAGGTAGCGCGGTTTTTTAAGAATATTTTGAACAAATGATAGCAAACACTCCACGGGGAGCTGTACTTGTTCTAGATAATGTAAATGACCATTCTAAGCAAGTCGAACGCTTACCAACAACTGCATGGAAAAACCAGCATAAGCAACAATTTGTTAAGTGTGTTATTGATGTACTCTGTGTTTCTCGCGGGATTACCGTACAAAGATTACCACCATATCACTGCGAACTGAACAAGACGACTTCTAAATAAAGTGAAGTGCGACAGCTTTTAATGCAAGCCATAGCCAATGTTAATGCAGAAACGTAGTAAAAGTGTTTTGAAAATGTAATTAAAGAGGAATAGCGTATGTGGGAACTTGATGTGATAATGGGAGAATCTACAGAACCGTTATAATATCTGTAGGACAAGATGCCAGCTCTTCCGAATCGGAGGAGGATGATAAAGACTAAAACCTACCTTTATAACAATATTAAATGTAAAAAAATTTATGTAAACTACATTTATAATTATTTTACATTAATCAAAACATCAGCATTACAAAATAGCCACATCTAAAATAAATGTTTCATACTTTCAAGCCTTTCAATTTTTTGATAATTAATCTACAATTTTTAATACACTGAAATCCCAACCGCACGTCTATGTGTTGTCTGATCTTCAGGCTTAAGTCTAATTGTAAAGGACCGTCCTCTGTTTTCCGTTTATCTGAACCGTTTTTATTTAACACAATATTTTGTAAGCGGCACATTTACAGCATCTTCGTTTAAACCAGCCTGGTTTCCTATTGATTTCTGTTTGCCGCTTCCAAGCAAAAAAAAGCACCCTATTTCACTAGTAGCATGATTTCTTACTCTCTGATATTCTGGGACGCACTTTAAACGATTATTTCATTATACATGTATTTGTTCGCAAAATATCGCCATAAAACCGAGGAAAATAAATTTTTTCACCCTGTAGGTCCTAAACTGAGCGTTTCCGGACCTGGATTTATATGAACATTTTTCTTATTTTTGGGTCTAGAATCACTACGCAAAGTTTGTCCGTAGAGTTTCTCGACACCCTATATACATATATATTTTATGAAAGCTGAGAGTACCTTTATTATATAATAAAAATATATACAGGGTGTGCCATTTAAAAAACAAAATTTTGGTTTATTGCGAAGAAACTAACTGTTTGTGGGAAAAACTATACATGCCTCCAAATTCTACGGAAAATTCTGTTTACAATCCACTTTTCACAATTTCGATAAATTACAAGGCAAAGCAGTTACGAGGGTGCTTAAAATGTGCAAATATTTAATTTTGCCCTGTATTTCAGAATGATAACAATTTGTTCGTGGCATTTTCGTTTGACGAAAAAGTAGAACAGGGTCGCGAAAACCGCATCTTTCAATCTTTGCTCCCAAACGAGATACTGTACAATTTCAACCAAAATGGGACACAGTGTACAGTAATCGTTAATTTCGAAGAATATTCATTATGCTGGGAGATAATTTTGACATTATCATGTTATATCTTGCCTCAGAGCTGCTGAAAACGTGCGTTAATAGGTGTCTTGAAAGGGTGTAACTCGGTAGATCAATCTTCAGACGTCTATCTTTTAACCTAACGGAATATGGATCATTTAAAGCAACTATTAAGCCCAGAAAAAACATCTAATGAAGAAAAAATATGAAGTTATTCAAGGAGATATTGAAAATCCTAAAGTGTCCACAGGGCAAATTGAAAACCAAACTGGAGTAACGAAATCTACTTCACATTTTATTTTGAACAAATAAATAAATTTAAACCCCATAAACTTAGAATTTGCCAAAGACTTCGACATGGAGATGAAATTAGAAGGACTTTCTCTGAATGGTATACCAGGCAATATAATCGACTTTAATTTTCCCTTTTAAAATAATTTGATCTGACGAAAGTATGATCACTAGCAATGGGATTTTTAATAGACGTAACGCTCATTATTGGGCACCAAATAACCTACAGCTAACAAGGAATCCAGGCATAAACGCAGATTTGGATTCAACATGTGGTTCAGAATTCTTGGAGCAACAATATTTACCAAAATATCGTAACAGGGGAAGGTTATTTCAACTTCCTACATAATCAGTTGGAAGAAAGTGTGGATCTTCCGTTACAGAACGTAACGGAGTTCCTACATGACGGTGCTCCAGCGCATAACGCCAGGCAGGTTTAAGAGTACCTTTCCCAACAATTTCCAGGGAAACTGATTTGTACTTATGGTAACATTTCCTGACCATAGTGGTCACTCGACTTAACCCCATTAAATGTTTACCTCTGGGGTTACTTAAAAAGATTAACTTTTCAGAGCAATTACCGCAGCGTTTCATAAAATTACTCCAGAAAAGGTAACCGGAGTTTTACATACCACAGTAAGGAGAGCTTACCTATGTTTAGAAAATCACGATAACCTTTTTGAAAATTTGTTATACGTAATACGTTCGCAATAATATTAGTTTACCTTTGTAAAATACGTAAAAGATAAAATAATTATGAAACTGTATTTTTGTTCAAAGCCTACTAATAAAAAATGAACGAAATTGAAAGAAAACCTTTTTTTGACAAAACAAATTTGCTATCAATCCCATTGTGTTATACATAATTAAAATGGTTATAAAAAATGATATCTAATACAATGTGTATTATGTTTTCGAACCATATAAAAATAAAGTTGATGATGTTTACTCGTAAACGAAACGTCGGAAAACATTTATGAATACCATCTTGTAGAGCTCGAAAAGACCGGTGTGAAAGAGCGGCCGGCCAGTTCTAGCGGCCGGTTTTTCCGATGATTACCGAAGTTACAGTATCGTATAAATGAAGTAATACGTAGCACACGCATAGTATCAAGATGACAATATCAGATTATACTACTATCTAATTAATAATGAAGATAAAACAATATGTCATGGAGCTACCGTCTAGTGAAAATTGAGACCAACCCCCTATCTTCGATCTCGAAAATCGTGCCTAGTATCAAGTTGAAATTTTCACAATATATTACTATTTAATTAATAATGACAGTGAAAAAATAATATGTGCCGTCTAGAGGGGCGGACATTGAAACCAACCCTTAATCCTCGATCTCGAAAACCGTGCATAGTATCAAGTTAACATTTCAGAATATATTATTATCTAATTAACAATAAATGTAAAAAATAATATGTGATGGAGCTGCTGTCTAAGGGGATGAAAATTGAGACCAACTCGATATCTTCGATCTCGAAAACCGTGCATAGTATCAAGTTGAAATTTTCAGAATACACGGTGACAAAAATCTCACTACGTTGTATGTGTAACTTTGCTATTATAAGAGATACAAAGTTCGTTAAATTAGTAAAGTTGGACAGAATTACATGAAGATTTAGAACCCGGCAAGAGAATTGAGCATCGGTGCCAAGTTTCCGATTTATTTGAGAAAAACTGAAAATCGTTAAAATTTTCAATCAACGTTGGCTCGTTAGTTTTAAAAAATACAGTAAAATCTTAAAGAGGTTTTTAATGGATAACTTTAAGATTAATTAGGTGCACTACTCAAAAAAAATGTTTAATCACTGCTTTTTGATTCTAATTTTAATAATAATTCGTAAAACTTCAAAAATAAAAAAAATCATTTAATTAAATACAGTGTTATGGTTGCGATAAAACAGTTGAAAATCGTTGAAAATAAAAGAACGATGGGAAAAATTCTTATTTTAAAGTAATTCTACAATTACTAATGTTTAATTTTAACACAATTCAAGATCAAAACAAAGTTTCGAAGTGACCGCCGTGCCGTCACGTTGTATGCAAAATTGACAACGTTTAATAGTGCTGTTTTGAACTTTTCGTTACAGAATTAATAGCAATAGATATCTTTTCTTTTAAATTATTTATATCAGTTGGTTTTTCTTTGTACACCTTGCCTTTTATTGTTTCCCACAAAAATAAATCTAACGGACTAAGATCCAGTGATCTTGGGGTCCAAAAAATTGTACCACGTGTTGGAATTGTATTTGGTAATCTTTCATTCAAGTAATTCATATGTGCTGGAGCTCCATCTTGCTGAAAATATTGTAGATTGCGAATAGTATTCAAAGGACATTATCCAGAATTGCTTCCAAATTGATAACTAAAAATCTTTCGTAGACTTCTTCGTTCAAATTTTCGTTGTAGAAATAAGATCCCAAGATTATTGTACCAAGAATGCAACACCAAACATTTACAGAAAACACTTGTTGATCCCGCCTTTCTACTGTGAGAAGTGGATTTTCTGCAGACCAAAACACGTGGTTTCTTTCTATTAAAAATTCCATTGTTAGTGAATTTTGCTTCATCGGCGAAAAGGGTTTTATATGAAAAATTTTTATCTATCTCTAAATTTCGAATAAACCAATAAGCATATTCTAGTCTTCTCTGTAAATCAGATGGATATAAAGTATTTCCTTCGTAGTGGCGATATGGCTTCCGTCCAAATTTCTTTAAAATTTATCTTGATTCTTCTTCAGAAATATCATACTCCATATCTATTTCCCTAACAGTTGGTTGAAATCTGAATATGCCATAACATTGGTTTCAGTTTCAACGGTAAAGTTTTTTGGCGCTTCCTTTGGTTTGGTAAAGGACCCATACATTTTTAAATTTTCTTCCATTTTACCAAAAATATGCTTATTCGGTTGACGTTGTTCCATATAAGTTTGAAAGTATAACTCGGAAGCTCTGTCTGAATCACGTTCGCATGCATAGTAGCAAAACAACATGTCGTTTCTTTCTTCAGTGGAATACATTTTAGAAACTCTTCTAAACGCACTTCTACAGTAAGCCAAACGAAGTTATTAAGATTGATAAATGCAATAATTAAACCTAATGATATTTGACAATGCGTTAGACTATTGTTTTTACTGGACGATTTTCAGTTGCTTTGTCATAGCCATAGCAATGTATTTAATTATACGATTTTTTTTATTTTTTAAGTTTTATGGATTACTGTTAAAATTAGAATATACAAAACTTTATACTGTTGAAATCAGAAAAAAATAAGGAATTTAATAAACTAACTTTCGCTTATGGTTGCTATTTAAAAAAAGCTAAGTTAGGGTTGTAACTCAAAAAGCAGTGATTAACATTTTTTTTTAGTAGTGCAGCTAATTAATCTTAAAATTATCCATTAAAAACCTATATTTTTAAAAACTAACGAGCCAACGTTAATTGAAAATTTTAAAGATTTTCAGTTTTTCTCAATCGAAAACTTGGCACCAATGGTTCATTTTCTTGCCGGGTTCTCCCCAACTTTGCTAATTTAACCAACTTTGTATCTCTTATAATAACAAAGTTACCCATACAAAGTAATGAGATTTTTTCCATCTATGTTACTATTTAATTAATAATAAACATAAAAACATAATAGGTGATGGAGCTTAGATGGCAGCTCCATTACCTATTATTTTTTAACTTCATTAATTAGTTAGTAATATAATTTGAAAATGTCAACTTGATACTATGCACTGTTTTCGAGATTGAGGAATAAGGGTTGGTCTCAATTTTCACCCCTTTAGACGGCAGTTCCATCACATATTATTTTTGTATGTTTATTATTAAATAAATAGTAATGTATTCGGAAAATTTGAACTTGATACTGTTCACGGTTTTTGAGATCAAAGGCAGGGGGTTGGTCTCAATTTTCACCCTCTTAGACGGCAGCTCTATCACATATTATTAAACCTTCATTGTTAATGATATAGTGATATAATCTGAAATTGTCATCTTAATACTACGCGTGGGCTATAAATTACTTCATTTATACGTTACTGTGACTTCGGTAATCATCGGAAAAACTGGCCGCTAGAACTGACCGCTCTTTTCATACCCGTCTCGTCTTTGTTTTTTGATATCTTTTGAAATAACTTCAAAAATAAATAAAAGCGAAAATCAAAAAAATCGTATCCTCTTTACAATGATGTATTAATATTTCGTATGGGTTTATTCCTGAAGATGTTATTTACGCCAACATGTAAACATTGTTACGTGTAAAAAAACCGCTAACAAAGCTTTTCTTCGACGTTTCAATTTTCTTCACTTACTGTTTGTAACTTAAATATTTACGAGTTACTATTTCAAAAGTTTACTCATTTTCAGTTCCTCTAGTTTAGAGTATTACAGCTTTCTTGTAGTTATTTACCATTTACAAAAATTAATTTCAATTAATACCTATAGCGCCATCTCTGACATGTACGTAGTTCTGGAAAGGGATCTGTTATTTTGCTGTTTCAAAATATAGATGAGGCTATTTCTTAATAAATACTCTGTATAAACAACGGTTTATTCTGTTAACAATACATAAAATTCTATTGTGGTAATAATGTTTTGATAGGAATATTTGAAATTTTTAGAAAATTTTCCTCTTTCTATTTCGCAGATAATAAGCATTTTTTCTTTTTTTGGAAATTTTCACAATATAGTATCGCTTTGTTGTATAGAAGTGATATAATCGCTATTAAATGCGGATGTAAAAGAAATAATTCACCCCATCCACACACTTTCGGTAAGCCGTATCAGATCTCGTTAACCTCGTTGTAATTAGAACTTCTCTTTCAGGTTTCAAACACAAAAGAGTTTAATATTACTTCTTCAAAGGTACAGATTTAACCAATTGGTTAAAACATTTACATTAATGCTCACATTCGACCTTAGAGGTAACATATTCTCAATGAATAAACACCGTTCTAACCCTTTACATTCGTTTTAGCACTCAAATTTCCATATAACTTTACCGTTACGATTACATCAAAGTTCATGTTTACATCAACAAGATTACCCGTTCGGTATCTCTTCGGCTTATTGTTTGGATTATGCTGCTGATAAACTGCGATCAGCTGTGTCTCACGTACTTGGGATAGCGTGATCGTTGAGGTTACACCTGTACTGAAGCTGATGGAATCCTGGCTACCTTGAATAACGCATAAGTCTTCGCAAACAGGTCAGATCTTTCCTTTATCGCATGTATAAATTGCCTTCAGCAGATTACGATCGTCTACAATCAGTACATCTACCTTAATTCTATTAGCAAGTATTTGACAAACATTTTACATCCGAATACAACTCGTACCTAAATTGCCTCCAGCAGGTTATGATCGCCTACAACGAACTTATATTAATTCTGTCAGCGAGTATTTGTTAAACATGTTACCTGTAGTGTAAGTTCGGTGTCAGCTTGATACCTGACTTGAACTTGAACATAATTTCTCTCATGTAGAACTGCTATATGTTAGTTAAACCATTATTTGATATTTGACGCACAATCTACTATCAAAATTTTGAATAATTTTTGTTAAAATTGGTTTTATGTGCTACGCCCAGTTATGGAGTTCATGTACAACCTCTATTTTGGGGATAATTATTTTTGTACAACTGTTTATGTAGTCGTACGCAGTAGCTTTGCTGCAACTGTTATGTTTATACCAGGTGTAACTTTTTGTGTATCGTGATATTGAATCATGTCAAATGTTGGCGCGAGATTTTGTGCTAGTTTAAATGTTACTTGGTAGCTCAAGTATATAATACACACTATTGTTTTGTGGATAAGGTTGTTCGGACCAATTTCTTTTTCTAATTTAAATTGCTAATTACTAATTTTTTTTACTCGAGATAAATTGAGTGGACGGAACAAGCTTTTCCAATTGTATCTATGTATTTAATTTAATCAAAAAGAGGTTTGTACTCAGTTTTGTTAAACGAAAGGCAATATGAATTACTTAATTTTTCTTTCTTGCAAGTAACTGATTTAATACGTTTATTAAATTGGCCTTTTCAGGCTAAGGTACGTAAGAGCTTGCGTCGGCCGGAAGGGGTATTGTTTTTGGTATTATAATTATACATTATAAATTACCGTGGGTGTAAGTACAAGCTCCTTACTAACCAAATTCTAACTTAAATTATTTTATCGATACGTCTAAAAGACCCATGAAATCCGAGTGCTCTGCCGCCTTCGGACCGTTTGATTGGGTTTTAGCCGGGCTCACTCATTTCTCCCGTTTTATGCAGTGTGGTAGTTAGAAACGTGGCAACATGTCCCTAAAATTGGAAAAAAAATTACATATCTCAAAATTGGTCAGAATGATTAGAAATTAGTAAAAGAATCATCCCTCAAAATAAGTACATTGATACATAGGACACCCTGTATAATTCCTTCTCATTTTACGAGCACATATCTGTAAAGTTTTCGGTCCAATTTAACAACAATCTGTATACGCTTTGATGTTCGTAGATGCTAGT
Organism: Vesta saturnalis; assembly: GCA_036346205.1. Classification (NCBI taxonomy): domain Eukaryota; kingdom Metazoa; phylum Arthropoda; class Insecta; order Coleoptera; family Lampyridae; genus Vesta; species Vesta saturnalis. The sequence continues at coordinate 4,931,571 of JARFJB010001278.1, forward strand.
TACGACATAATTAAAAATTAATAGAAAAATTGGAACTATTTCGATCGGAGTGGTCCATAAATGTACAGTAAAAATAAAAATTTGAATGCTCACTATAAAAATGCACTTTAACCCAGGTTAAAAAAAACAGTGATTTGAGAAAATGCAAATAAATAAGGAGGGTAGTTTTCCGTCGACATTTACGCGTGCTAAATTATTTTAACTTTTAAAAGGGATTTTAATTAGTTTTGCTATACAGAAAACAGAAAATATCAGCTCTTTTAATCTCAATTTCTTAGTGATTTCCGATTAAAACCGATTGAACACACTGTATACTATAGTATGTCCAAACAACAGACTCATCTACGTGATACAAAGAAAAATAAAACAAGATTTTATTTTATGAATAGAAAAGACAAAGAGATCGTCAAACGCGTGGTTCAAAACATCGGATAGAGATGAAAAGGAATTCAATCAGTTCGAAAGAAAAGCCATACATTTAGTCATAGTTTATAACAAAGTTGACCTAAACGATACATTTGTTGTAATACAAATATTCAAATCAATCCTATAAAATAGGTACAAAGTATAGATTTCATACTAATAAAAGTGAAATAAAAGGTTTAAATACGGAATAAGGGGAATAGGGCTTAAATTACACTATTAAACCTTTACTGACCGAAGGGATATTTTCCATACTCTTTCGCAGTAGTATCGTTTGATGGAGAATGTAGGACATAGAAAGTCAATGTCAAAGTCAAGTACGAATAAAAGCCTATTGAAAAGTTCCAGCACATTGAGCCCTTTTTCCAATATTTATGTTACTGTTACACAACTGTTAAAAACAATTTTACGTAATCGCTACAATAGGTTGCTTAATACGCCTGACTGAAAACGTTTCTTTTTCTTATTATACGTTTATATGTCTTTTACCGTTGATGAGGAACTTCAGAACTGAAATGAATAAAATGCGAAAGTATTTGCCATTTTGTGTACGATTGGTGAACATTAATTTATTAAACATGAAAATTTTAGACCAGCAAGAAGTAATTTGATCCATTTTGTATGAAATACAATATTAAGTAAAATAAATTTGGGTATAGCGTCTGAGATCAGAACTGATAATTTTAAAATATCCATTATTATATAGTACGTCCCAGAATATCTGAGAGTAACAAATCATCTTGACAGCGACAGGTCAGTGGCGTACTTATTAAAGGCATATGCTATAAAGCCTGCAAAATATAAAAATCTACAATTTTTAATACACTAAAATTCCAACTGCACATCTATAAGTTATCTGATCTACAAAATTTTCAAAGAGTCGTCTTTTGTTTGCTGTTTACCTGAACCGTGTTTATTTAAAACAATATTTTGCAGGCGGGCATTTACAGAATCTTAGTTTAGACTAGCTCAGTTTGTTACTGATTTCTTATTGCCGCTTCCATGCAAAAAAAAACGATACTATTTCACTAATAAAATGATTATCACTCTCTGATATTCTGGGACGTATTTTAGTCAATCTTTCTAAATATTTTATTTTTATCAACACTAAATCTAAAATTATTGAATTTTTTTTTATTATTGGTTTTATATACATTACCAATCAGAATTAATTACAATAAATTCTATGAGCTAACTTTATGACGTATAGTGAAATACTTGAAAAGAGGAGCACCCAGCGGTGCGTCTCGTTACCTCGATTTTAAGGCTTGGGGATGGTGTAATGGTTTTCTTTATTCTGTCAGGTCCCACGGCCACTTGTGATTTTATCGTCTCATCACTGGTTGCTGCGTTAGTGGTGTAATCACGTTATTAGCGTGCCCCATTAGCCGAGCATGGTGGCTTGTAGCTCGCTGTCTAATTATGTCCCTCAGGTATTGTGTGTTGGAGTCGGTGTGAAGTATACGGTTTGCCACGTACCAGGGAGCATTGAATATGCGTCTCAACGTCTTTGACTGAAAGCGCTGTATTATGTCAATATTTGAGTAGCTGGCGCATCCCCATAGTTCACAGCCATATGTCCATATTGGTCGTATGATGGATTTATAAACCAGTAATTTATTTTCTACTGACAGTTGAGAATTTATTCCTACAAGCCAATACATTTTTTTAAGTCTGATGTCCATTTCTTTACGTTTTTTTAATATATGTGGTTTCCATGTTAATCTTTTGTCCATTTGAAGGCCCAAGTATTTAGCTTCGTCTGTTTGCGGTATGTTAACGTTGTTTAAGCTTACAGGTGGGCATTGCGATCCTCTTATACGTTATATGAGTAGATTTTGTCTCATTGACCTTAATTTTCCATTTTGTCAACCAGACCTCTATTGTACTTACTGCCTCTTGCAAGATGTTTGTTGTAGTTTGTGGATCTTCATGACATGCGAAGATGGCAGTGTCGCCTGAAAATGTATAGTTGGTGTAGTCGGTATATCTACAGTGAAAATCAGATATAATAGTGGTCCCAGTACACTTCCTTGGGGAACACCAGCTGTGATTGAGTACAATTGTGAGTTTTCATTTCCAACTTTGGTTTGAAAGTGTCGATTTGTCAGGTAAGATTTCATCAGGAGATAGTATTGGTCTGGAAGAATGTGTTTAATTTTAAACAGTAGTCCATTGTGCCATACATGGTCGAACGCTTGTCGAACATCTAGAAATACTGCAGAGCAAAATTTCTTACTATGGAGCGATTGTTGAATAATATTGGTTATTCGGTGGCACTGCTGTATGGTCGAATATCCTTTCCGAAATCCAAATTGGTGATTTGGAATCCATTACTCTATCAGATTATTTTCGTTAATTCGTTTTAGTATTAGTTTTCTAAGAGGTTTGACATAACAGGTAGTAAACTAATTGGGCGGTAATATTGCATTGAAAAGTGCTAATAAGAATTGTTCCCCTTTTCGTGATAGTTGTTTGAGTATCAGACCTGTAATTAAATCATAGCCTGGTGCTTTCTTACTATTTAGCCATTTGATTTCATTTTGTAGTTCACCAATTGTAAATTTTTTTATAGGGGGTGATAGTAGCAGTGGTGCGATAAGAAAGTTCTCAACATCTTCAACAATTTCGTCAGAGTGAGGTGTCAATACTTCCGCCAGGTGTTGAGCAAATAGTTCGACTTTTTCATTATCTGACCTTGCCCAGGAACCATCATTCTTACGTAATGGTGGGACATGTCTTTGGATAGGTTGGTTATGTAGTTATGAAATGTTTCATTACGCACTTTCAACATCTTCTTCCTAAGTTTATTAGTAAGTTGATTGTATTTGGTGTTATTATTGATATTGTGTGTACGTTGCTCTTCTTTTTCTTTTATTAATTCAATTATTTCTTCAGAAACGTAGAAAGGCTCTGTTTTCTGTTTATTCATCCATGCTGTCTCCTGTATTGTTGTTAAGTGATTAACTGCACCCTATATCTCCTCCGGCATTTTTAAGCTTATATTAGAATTTATATGTTGATGTACGTGTACTTTAAATTTATCCCAATAGGTTCTTTTATTGAGTATTGCTTTGGACTGCTTCTGGATAATTGTAGTGCCAATGACAGCTAGTACAGGGATATGTACTGAGGATAGGTCATAAGAAGCAGTGGCATCCATATAATTCCTTGATACGCCAGAGGCTATATAAAAATCTAATACGTATGAAATTTTGTTCACATCGGTCGGCCAGTATGTTGGAGTACCAGTCGATAAGTGTATGTAATTGGTGTCAGTGAGGACTTTTTGGAGTTCTCTACCCCTTGTACTTATTAATCGAGATCTCCACCTTGTATGTTTGCAGTTGAAGTCGCCACCAATTAGAAATCTCACACCTAGGGTACTGAAGAACGGTTGCAGTATGTCCTTGGTTAATCTATGTCTTGGAGGCCAATACACAGCGGCTAGCGTGATTGGGCTAGAAAGTCTACTGATTTCGATAACGGCAGCTTGCAGGAACGGTTCTTCACACTCTGGTAATTCGTGGTGAACAATTGAGTCGCATATAATAATAGCTGCTCCACCATGGGCTGTGTTATCTGGGAATACGGTGTGGTAGATGCAGTACTGGGTATTTTTATGAACGTTTTTGTTGTACAGTGTGTGTCAATTAGGAGTAGTACATCAATGGTATTCATTTTAAGAAAAACTTCCACCTCTATTTTTTTAGCTGAAGGCCGTTGGCATTCCACAATGCAACACGTAGGAATTTGACCATTATTTAGCTAGTTTGGCAACTACTGCTGTAAGCATATTGAGGATCATGCTATTTTATTGAAGCAATTGGTTGAACATTCCTTTAAACTCAGCAAGGAATTGTGTAAGGGTAAGATCATTGACTATTTCTTGCTTATTTGCTGTGATATGAGTATAGATAGGCATCGGCGTTTTAGCGTAAACATTTGCTGTTGGTAGAGGAGGGAAATTCCTTAAATCTGGCTTGTGCTGTGCAGGTTGTTGTGTACTTAGGTAGAACTTATTTTGCAGTTCTCTGTAGACCGTACATCCTTTATAGTTTAACAGGATGTGGTCCGTTGCATAAGGCACACGTTGCAGGAGTATCCATATTCTTAGTGCACGTTCTTGTGTCATGGTTGCCGCCGAACTTGACACACGCGTATGGATGATTGCAATATGAGTTGGTGTGGTTGAAGTTTTGGCATCTTGTGCATTGGGCTATATTTCTATTTTTCTTAGGTGATTCCACGGTTATCTTTAGGTTCAGCAGATACGGCAGTTTATAGATGTCTTTGTTGTTATCATCCGGTTCTAAGCCCACTAATAACAACGGCAGGGCTACTTTAGTTTGTCTGTGTTTGATGTCGGTAATATTTCTAACTTTGTGATTTTTTGTTGCCAGTTCTGTTATCATTTCGTTTGTTGGAATTGTGGGGTGTAGATGTCGTATAACTAGTCTGTAAGCCCTCTCCTGCTTGATTTGATATGTGTGAAACATGGCATTGGTATCTAGGAAATGGGCGGTCAATTTCCTGTATGAGTCGCAAGTGTGAACATTGATTTTAACGACATTATTGGCCACACATTTGGTAGTATATTGTTACCTTTCAACTATGTGCGTAATGCTTGCTATCATTTGTTGATCATTTTCGACTCCTTGGCGGTGGTTTTGGTAGTTGAACAGTTTGATCCGCCGTGTTAGTGTTGCCGTTAATGCCTGCTACATCTGCCTCCTATGTTAACGCAGAGAGTTGATTTGTTTGTGATAAGTTAAATGATTGACTTGGTGTTGGACTATATTTCCGTCTTTCCCTTTTATTACCTGGAACCAATTGCCAAGTGTTGTTATTATGAGCCATGTTTTCATCTTCACCAGTATTACTTAAAAATTTTTGCTGGTCATCTTATGTTTGATTATTCTGCGACGATATCGAGTATTTCACTGTAGGTGTTGAAATATACGGAGAGGATTGCTCTGGTGGGATTAATGTCAATGTATACTGTGTCAATGGTATTTTCCCGTAGGCTGGTGGTGTTGGTTGTATGTTATTACTTACAATATATTGTTGTTGATGATAGGAGGGTATGTAACCATAGTGTTGATACATATTGGTGTTACTTGATGATGGCAAATTATTCCCATTGCCAATAGGAAACAATTGTCTCTTTATCGTTATCCCGCACTCGTATTATTCAAGGTCCTGATCAAGCACGTCCTTACTTTGTGAAAGCAAAACGAGTACTAAAATTATTGAATGTCAAATATTCTAGAACAATTTAAAATCATGTGTAAAGGTGTGGGATTGTAATATAGAAGATAAGTGTTTTAAAGGACCAAGTGATTCAAAGAGATGAAAAGAATACTAATGGACACGCTGAAATTAATATGATTAAGGTAATCAACATTTCCTAATAAAGAAACTTTATGTTAAAAATTGTCAAAATGGAAGGCAGGAGAAAGGAGCTTTTTGAATTTGAATGTAACAAATGTGTTTAGATAAGGGGAAGTTATCAATACAAAAGGATAAATGTAACAACTTTGAATAAAGTTTATGGGTGGGAAAATTAAAATATCCACATTAAGGAAAAGAAGTTAAGTGTTGAAATATGGCCTGTCTTATGGAACAACATATATGTTTAATAAATAATTGTATATGGTGCTCAAATTACTAAAGTCAACTCTATTATTTAATAAATTTTTATTACTATTGATTCTCAACGGAATAAGCTGCCAATTGACAACCCAATCTATTGTACTTTATATCAAATTTGTGACTAGAAATCCTACTTTTAAAAAACTGAGACGTTTGTCCGATGTAAATCCTAGAATATTTTGTGCAATTTATAGCATATACACTGTTGGAAAATAAGAGAAGATATGTTTTGCCCTTTAAGGGTGAGAACAAGGATCCAATGGTAATAAGAGCTTATCAGCAACTAATAAAATAACAATAACCAGGTTATTCGTGATGAAAGAGGCATCAGAGATAGTGGAAACTTTGCATTTCATAGCTTTTAACAAGTTAATTTTATGCTTGAGAGGACGGCAGCTCCTATAATTTAGGTAACGACCAGAGTGTGTACCTTTTTGGGACCAATCGAATCTAAAGATCTCCGACCGATCCCTAACGAGTAGAGTATGTAAGAAAGGCACTGATCTTCTATCGTTCTCAACCTCTGCTGTGAATTGCATGTATGGTGTCACGCGTGGATGAAATCGAAATAGAATTTTTTTTGAATATTAGTATATTTGGATATCACATGTAGGATTTTAAATTAAGGTTAGATTACCATGATTTTTATTTTTAAGTTTGTTATCGCAGGAAATTAAATTTCATTATAGTCGTAGAGAGTTTTAAAAAACATATTATGTATCGGCTTAAAATTTATTTTTGTTATCGTGGCTGATAGCGATAAGGTGCAGCCGTGGGTAAATATTTAGTACAACATGGTTTCTCAATGGTATCTCAATTATAGGTACCAGGTTTGTTTTTTTCTCTGGTAAATGTCCATTGTGTAGTTTTAGTATGGAAGATTTTTTACAGTGGCGGTTAAAAGATGACGCGATTTTAGCAAGTTAAAGAGTTTTTATTTTTCGATTCGTTAGTGAGAGGTAAACTGTAAAGAGAGTAAGTTGGAAGAATGGGGCGAGTGATGTAGTTATTGGGCGCGTATAGTTTACCTACATTCTGTCCGAAGTTAACCCATTTTGACTGCTTGTGGATTATAGATAGGAATCAACTACCCCGGGGAAATATTTGGTTGTTCGTGGATTAATACATTTTCGTCTCCATTGAAGAGGTAGAGTGTTTATTTTAGTGCTATCCTAACTTTTGGAGTAATTTTAAGTGGATTAAAATAAATGTGCTGTGTACAGTATTTTGCTGCGTCAAATTTTTGTCATTCACTACATTGTACACCCAGCCTGTTCAAAGATAGACAATAAATTGCTGTAAATAAAGTTGCTAACATATTTTGTGTGTATAAATGGCAAAAACGTTTGTATAAATAAGTTAATGATTGTGTTCCTAAGCCCAGGTGAAGGCTTTAGTTAAAAAGGACGCCCGGATTAGATTTATACATTTCGCTGTTTTGTTTACTTCCATTAATGAGATGAATTAATTGAAGATTCGACTGGTATTTTTCCGATTAATTTGTAATTTCAATAAAAATTGTAGAACTGTACCTGAAAACGCAGATGAACACGCTTTCTTTCGTTATTTAACTGTACAGATGCCCATCAGACTAAGGTATCAATTACCAAAGTGCGTTCATCCCGCCTAGTTATCTTTCTTACGCTATCGTGTATTATTATTGTTTTTTTTTTGCTTTATGCACTAATATTTACATTGTAAAATTTGTTTTCTATGCGCTTAATATGAGGACAAGAGGGATAACTAAAATTAAGATTTAAGAATCCTTGGTGAATAACAAGTAGGTTATAATAAATTAATAATAGACAGGTTATACTATGAAGGCAGATAATGCTCACGATCAAGTACAAATGAATCGAATTGAATGAGTAGGCTGAGTGAAGGGGGCATGGTTATTTATAAGGGATGTACTAGGAGAGGGAGAAGGAGTGGGAAACTGAAAATAATTTTAAACAATACTACATTCAGTTGAGAAAGGAAACAGGAAAAAAGTTTTGATAGGAATTTCTTTGCTAGGATAGGAAAATTAATTGGGATGATTTTTAGGATCATTACACCAGTAATAGTAGAATTAAATGGTGCATTTTGCTCTCCTTGGATCGATAAAATCTTTCACTAACGTCCGTGAAGACAACATGACCGCAAGGGTTGGCACCCCAATTGTGATGTTCTCGACCAAATTCTAGTCGCGCTATACGATGGTGTCTCTGGAGTCTTGGAGCATTTAATGACACGTGACTCTAGACTTCTTACTGTGCGCTCACTTATGGTGGGAATACGAAGATCTAGCAGTAGATTTTTGATTTGAACTGCCATTTGACGTCTGTTTCACAGCGCGTGCAACGTTTTATAATGATCATCTGCAGCCGTGGTTGAGCCTCCTGCCTTGTCCTCTTTTTCTTACATAGTCCACGGTTGGTCTACAAAGATTTACTCTACGGTGGATGGTTAATGATGATTTACCATACTTCCCTGTATTAGCAGTCTTTGCAATACAAACAAAACTTATGATAACAGGTTAAAAGAAAAAGCAATAATTTCAACAAACCCGAACAAATTAAACTGATTAATTAATAAAACTTATTTGTTATCTACATCTGTAGATAACAAATACGTGTTAACACAAACATTTGAAGTTTTGACAAGACACAACATATACGTTTGACGTTTTGACATTAAAAACTTATGTAGTTGCGTAGAGCATTCAAAGCTACCTACATACTGGTTGTAAAACAATAAAATAAAGAAATAAATGCATTTACAATATGTTCCTTTAAGTTTACAAAACTGCTCTATGAGTAACAAAATTGGCTATGACACAAACCATAAACAGTAAAGAACTACATAGACTGCTCTATCACTAACAACTAAAGCGTTATCTAAAGATATTTGCACATTTTGTGTTCAAAATGATTACCATTATAATTAAGTTACACCTTTTTTACAACATAATTTGTGCCTTTTCTTAAAGAACGCCTATCAATACTTGCAAAAGCTTCTAGTACGGCTTCTCTAAGATCACCTTATCCTTTATCGTTCCCCACAAATAGAAATCCAAAACAGACAGATCGAGTGATCGACGTCGCAACGCAACTAGTGCATTCCTTCCTATCCCCAAGTCGCGAAAATTTGTATTTAAATAGTTTCGCACTCCTAATTGATCATGTCGCGGTGCGCCATCGTGCTGAAATCACTCCAGCATTGCGCAAGTCTGCCAATTTACCTCATCTATCATATCTTCGAAATCATTTTGTAGCAAATGAAGGTAACGCTCACCAGTTAAAGTCCCATCAAAAACGTATAAACCAGAAAAGGTTGATCCGATAAAATTACAACACACATTAAACCCTTCATTAAATGTGGTCTTCTTGGCTCAACATGATGCGGATTTTCTTGTGACCAGAGATCGTTGTGCCTATTAAACGTCCCACAATTTGTAAATCTACTTTCGACCGTCCGAAGTATCTTAAATATAATCGACTGCACACTTGTTTCTAAACCACGATGAACATTATCACCAGGGCGTAGTGTTTGTGAAATTAGTAACTCATAGGGTTGGCATTTACGATCTTTTAACACTTACAACAGTACGTTGTGAGATTCCCACTTGCATACTAATTTCTCGTGTTGAAGTTGATGCATTCTGCATAACAGATGCTAACGTGTTCACTTTGGCAGCGTCATTAATGTGTCCTGATTCATTTCTGGGTTTACAGAATGATCTATATTCACTCAAAGCATCATATAGTCTTTATAACGCTGAGAAATTCGACGGCGTTCAAAATCAGGGCCGGATTTAAAGGATGGCGGAAGGGGCGATGACCCATGGGCCCCCACAAAATTGGGGCCCCCACATAACTTTATCATTTCATAAAATAAATAATACGGATTATTAACATTATTCATTACACCAACATAGAAACGAAACCGTAATTTAATGTAATACGCAACCAATGACTAATGAAATATATCCTTTATTCCCTTTAAGGGAATAAACTGAGTTTATTTTTGTAGTTTTATGCTTCACTAGCTAAAAAAATTACTAATATCACAACATTCCATTTATAAAATGTTTATTGTTTCCAATAAGAATATCATATTACAAATGTTAAGATAATTATTTTATCTGCTGTATGACGTTAAGTTGGTGAAGTTCCTGGCAAAGATTAGGTGTTAGCGACGTTAACGTTAACTAATTCTAAGAAGGAAATAAAAGCCAGGCAACACGAAAGGCTTTCAAATTTATCTTTATTCAGTCAGTGATTTCTTACATTGAAAGTAATATAGGTATTACAGAATTTATAATGTTAGAAAGAAATTATACTTCGTAATAATGAAAATGAAACGTTAAATTTTAAATTGTTTTCTGTATAGTATGTTGGTGCCTGGTGGTGTGCTGGTGTGGGTGTGAAATGTGAAAACTGAAAACTGAAACTGAAAGGAGATTTAGCAGATGCATGTGTTTGAAATGAATGCGTTTTAGTTTTAAACTGTCAGTTGAAAGGAAATAGGAAGACAATAAATAGATTTATTTTTTTTTCTAAGTGTGTGTGTGCTTAAAGTCACTTGGAACTAAGACTAGATACATTAACTTGTGTGTAAAATTGCGTAATTTTTAAAACATTGTGTTTTACTATTTACTTTATCTCAGTTTATCGCGTTTATTTCAAGAGAAACAAGAGGTAAGTTATTAAGTTAAGCATTGTACAATGTACATGTAGATAATATGTAAATAGTTTGTTAATGAAATAATTTTCTATTCTCTAACAATGAGTAAGTGACACTATTTATATGCTTATATCTCTCTTCCTATGGTAGAAAATGGAAAGTCAGGCTGATCGTCATAAGGGGATACGTGTTTATAAAAGCGATGCAGAAAAACGAAAAATTGCTTAAGGCAAGGAAAACAAAAGAGAAGAAGTCATACCAAAAATGCGTCGCATGACTGAGTTTTTCGTTCTTCAGCCAACTTCTAGTTCCTCTTCACCTTCACCAGGCGACTGTCTTGCAGATGCGCCAACTAAAAATGTCACCTTAGATAAAACACAGGAGTCAAAACAACAACAAGAAGAAGCAAGAAAGCTTGACAGTGAATTCGAATACAAAAAAAATGGAATATGTTTGTGACATAGGATTGTGGCCCGAAAATATGGGAAGTTTTGTTGACTATTGGACGAAGAAAGGAACCAAGGATCTACAAAACTGTGATGAAGAACTATTCAAACAGAAATCTTGCCAATACAATGACCACAAAGAAGAAGGAATAGGAAGGAATACGACGATGCCAAACAAGTGTGTTTAAACGTAAAACTCGAAATTGCGAAATAATTCATCTATCTTGGATATGTTTTTCACCATCAAATGGATGAGTCTACTGTTTTGTATGTAAGTTAATGTCTCCAGTTCGTACGCAATTTAGTTATGAGGGACTTTTTGATTGGAAGCATGCAAGTAACAAATTAATGTCATATCATGAAACATCTATGGCACATTTAAATGCTGTTGTGACAATAGCTAATCGTTTCAAAGAGCTAGGGCGCATAGATAGCGAATTAGAAAAACGAGCACTGGAAATAAGAAGCTATTGGCAAACTGTACTCAAAAGGGTCATCAGTGTTATTAAATTTGTTTGTGAACGTGGTTTAGCCCTGCGTGGTGACAATGAGTTACTCGGTTCGCCATATAATGGCAATTATCTTGGATTGCTTGAGTTGATAGCTGAACATGACGATTTATTGAAACAACATATTAGTAATTATGCAAATCGTGGAAGTGGTCATGCAAATTATCTTTCGTCAACTGTATGTGAAGAAATTATTCATCTGATGGGAAAACGGGCACTCGAGGAAATAGTTTTTAGAATCAAGAAATCTAAATATTTTTCAATTTCATTAGATTGAACACCAGACGAAGGTCAGATAGATCAGTTAACTTTAATATTTAGGTACATTGAACATAATACCCCTATTGAACGGTTCTTAAGATTTATCCCAAATCAGGGTCACAGAGTGCAAGATATATTTAGTGCCTTAATGGAATTTCTAAAAAGCCATAATATCGAATGAGTCAGTGATGAGCGGAAGATATAATGGAGTGCAGGCTAAGATTCACGCAGAAAATTCATTGGCATCATGGATTCCATGTGCGGCTCACTCGCTAAATTTAGTTGCCAAAAGCGCTGCAAAGTGTTGCCCTGCTGCAGTTGCTGTTTTTGATTTTTTAGAGGCGTTGTATATCTATTTTACAATTTCTACCCAACGATATGCGTTATTAACAGAATGTTTAAATTCATTCGCTGATCAAACGCCTGGTCGTGGTCGAATCCTTGTACCTAAAAGAGTGACAACGACTCGTAGGTTACGTAGGTCTGATGCCTGCAAAGCGCTTGTTGCAGGTTACGATCAAATTAAAGATCCTTTAATAAAAATTTCGGAAGATCTAGATCAACTACCCAAAGCGCGTTGCGATGCTAATGGGCTACATACCCGTATGTGTATGATTGAAACAGGTTTTTATGCAGTATTTTGGAATGAAATTTTAGATAGAACCAATGCAACCAGCCAACTACTTCAAAGTGCGAAACTGGATTTAAATTCCGCAACTGCAGCAATAAGTTCATTAAAAGAATTTGTCTTAGGGAGACGTGATAATTTTTCCACATATGAATCGCTTGGCGTGGAAAAGCCGGAACAACAGATTATGTCGTTAATCGACGTTACCAACGAAACGTTCGCTTAATTCCTCTGGATTATGGTCAAGCACCAGAAGTGGAATTAACACCTCGAAATGCATTTAAAATAGAACATTTCTTTCCAGTTATTATACAGTTTCTGTTTTCTTTAAACCAAAGACTCTCGGCTTATGAGTCAGTATCCGCTCGGTTTGGATGTCTGCGACGACTAGACAGTTTGAGTCCTCAAGAAATTGAAGCTCATGCAAATGGTCTTGCGAGTACATATGCTGATGACCTAGTCCTAGATGGTAGCTTAGGTATTGAACTGATACAATTTATTGATTTCTTTAAAAATTTTAAAGACCAATATATAACGAACGATTTGAAGAAAGAACTTAGTGTAGAACATTTTATGTACAAGGTATTAATCGAGAAAGACGTGAAAAATGCTTTTCCAAATGTAGAAATAGCTCGTATGCATCTTGTACTTATGATTACGAATTGTAGTAGTGAAAGGTCATTTCCAAAGTTAAAACTTTTGAAAAATAGACTTCGCACCACGATGGTTCAGGAAAGACTGACTGATCTTACCATCATGAGTCTAGAATAAGATATATTCCGAGAAATCAACACAGCCGAAGTGATTATGATTTTAGTGTAGAAAAATGTTGTTTAAGTAATTTACAATAAATTCCCTTTCTTTCAACAACCGTTTTTTTTATAAAAAAGAATATTTACATATATATATATATATATATATATATATATATATATATATATATATATATATATATATATCGAATGGGACAAGTGGCCGCCGCCTACTGGCCGCTGCCGAATGGCGCGGCCAATTGCCGGAACAACTGGCCGCTGGGAGAACTGGCCGCCGAGACAAGTAACCGCCGGGACAAGTGGCCGTCGCGTCGCTGTAAGTAGGTACAACTTGACCTCAAATAAATAAATGGCTAATTTCATTTATTGAAAACAAACAAACTGATAGTGAAGTAATAACTCTAATAAAATACAAAGTGGATAAATCTACAATATTCGATTATACGAAGTTACTTGAAAATCTTTACAAATAAGTAGTTTGTGGGATCGGTGTGCCATTATTCTAGAATGTTAATGGCATGTTTATTGTCGTTATTACATCTATTCATACAACTGTATATTATTATCTCACATGTGCAGTATGTAGTTGTAAGTATCCTTTAAAACTTTAAACTATAAAGTAGGTAAGATTAGGTTTTTAGAAGCAGTCGGCGGCCAGTTGGTTCGGTGGCCAGTTGTCCTAGACCGATATATATTACACCTAGAAATTATTTTGTACATAGATAAATAAAGCTTTATTGTGTTACAAGAGGAATATAATGGTCCACAGGGGGCCAGCCTCCACTGTGGATCTGCCCACAGGCCCCCACAGTTCTAAATCCGGCCCTGTTCAAAATAAAGGTAAAAACATTGCTGTGCAACTTGTACATTATTTTTTTGACACCGAATCTAATATACAACCATATCACGCTTTTGTAGATTAGAAAAATTCATTATATCGATTAAAAACACTAACCCAACTGAAAAGCACTGACCAACTAGATATTAAAGAAATATGAGTAAAATTAGTCAATCAACAACGGTTTCCATGGCCTACCATACCAATAATTCTGAAATTAAACCGGAGAAACGGCCGTATTTCTTTAGCTTTTGAAAAAAAACTATGTCATATGTTATGTCACTATAAAGGCTAAAAAACCCTTTCGTAAAAAGTCAAATCAAACTATGGCTTCCATTTAAAAAAATGTATGTTCATGTCCTAACTCGGAAACAATAGCTTACATCAAAAAATCGATTTAACTGCTCTATCAAGAACATAATTATCTACACTTTTTCCTTTGTACTTTTTTTCTTCAAATGAAAATTTTTTATACAAAAGGTTGCACTCATTTGGCCTCATAAAACAGCAATTCGTTCGCTATTTAACCGTCTTTCTGTCTGCTCAGGTTTCCAGTATCCCTATAGTCGACATAAAAAAACTCACCCTGTATATATAGAAAATAATTCAATAAACACAAATATTGCGTTTGTTGAAATACGGCACGGAATTTAGAGCACAAACTAAAAAAACTCTGAAATGTTTATGTGAAGTTGATAAGAACCACATTTTAAAGATATTTTTAAATATAGTGGGCGTTCCAGAATAAGTAACACATCAAACTTATGCTTCTTAAATGACACACCCCGTATATAATTACATTTTCAAATTTCATTTTAAAAATAATGTTTGTTTTTTAAAGATTACATATACTTATCTTTTAAGGTGGTCGAGATATCTCGGTTTTTCTCGAAATGTAGCACGTAAAAAAAAGAAAAATAACGATAAACGGGTAGACATAAAAAAAAATGTTGTGGAAGAATAAATCCGAAACCCTCAGACAACTATTTTGTATATTTACTCTCATGTAAAAATGCACAGGGTGTTCTAAAAAGTGCGGAATCTTACGGACTTTTTATAACGTAAATAACTTGATTAATTTATATAGAACACCCTGTATTTTTTTACTCTGTCAGATATTTTAAGTTTTTATCTTTCAAATGGTATTAGGTTTCCCTATACTGAAATTTGATATTTTTCGCATAATCAGTAGATTACTTGTTTTCGGTCCGATTTTTTGTAAAGGTGTAGTAGGCCGAGCATTACACCTGGTTACTGGCGGTACTCTTTCCTTGGACCAAATTTTTGATTTATTTTTAGACATTTTATACATTTTTTCAAAGCAATACTGAAATAATTGGAGCCAAACCGATAATAATTATTTGTAATTACATATTACTAAAACCCAACAGAAGGAGAATTAAACTTAACAAGCTCTAATAATCACAATACACTTTAAAAAAAATTAAAAAATTAGTACTCAGAAAAATCCTACATAAGATGTTCAAAATGCTGTACGTCTTGATCGTTACACAACTGTAGTTTTCAAAAAACTGTTTTAACTTCCGTTAATATTTGAGGTGCTACAGTTGCAAAAGCAACTCTTATTCTTTCTTTCATGTCATCTGGAGTTGTCGGTCTGGTATTGTAAACAATTCCTTTAATGTAACCGCATAGGAAAAAATCGATAGGTGTTAAGTGTGGGGATCTCGGTGGCCATTTATGAGGCCTACCTCTACCAATCCATTTTCTTGGGAATAATATATTTAAATAATTTCTTACCCACAAACTATAATGAACAGAACCACAGTTAGAACCACATTCTGCGTCTGACGCTTCTTCTTCTGAAAGTTAGGGAAGTTGCCGAAGTAAGAATTTACGAAATTTTGAAACATTTAAATGTCCATCAAAAAAATATCACATTCGATCCGACTATTTCTCCCCATACATTCAATGACCATCGTTTTTGATGATCGAGTGTCCGAAAGCAGTGGGGATTTTCATCGCTATAGTAGAAAAAAATTGTGTGTTTACCATACCGTTGCTATGGAAGGTAGATTCATCAGTAAACAAAACAGTCAAAAAGTTTTTCAGTTGTTGCCACCTGTTCTAGTACCCATAAACAGAATTGTATCCTTTGATCAAAATCTCTATCGTAAAGTTCCTGGTGCATTTGTATGTGATATGGATAAAATTTGTATTTTTTAATGATCCTGGAAACGCTTCTTCTACTTATTTCTACTTCTTTACTAATTTTTCTTTCTTGAGGATTTTCGACAATCGAACCAATTACTTGAAATTCAATATCTTCGTTCCATACTACTAAACTTAATCTATTGGTTTTTGGATAAGCGACACTTCCAGTATATCGAAATGTTTCAAGTAATTTTTGAAAGCTTTCCTTTTTCGGATGGTTTCTATTTGGATATTTTATATAGACGTGAAGCTAAAAAGGCAATTTTCTTCAGACTCACCTATTACTAAAAATCATATCAATTCTCTCTTTTTTGAATTCATTTTTAATAATGTAAAATTTAATAACTAACAAAGAAATTATTATGACAATGATCAACTAGACATAAAATTTGAAATTTCAAGTATTGTTTACTACAAGGCCAAGCCTACTCCACAGCCAAAATACAGATCGGACCGAACACAAGTAATCTATTGATTATGCGAAAAATACTAAATTTCGGTATAGGGAACCCTAACACCATTTGAAAGATAATAACTTAAAATATCTGATCTAATACAGGGTGTTCTGTTCAAATTAAGCAAGTTATTTACGATATAAGAAGTCCGTAAGATTCCGAATTTTTTGGAACACCCTGTACATTCTACATGAGAGTAAATAAACCAAATACATGTCTCAGGGTTTCGGATTCATTCTTCCAAAACATTTTTTTTATGTTTACCCGTTTATCGTTTTTTTTTTTTTAAGTAGAGTGAACTGCCCAATAAATGACCACTTAAGCACATTCTCTTGTAGTCATTTAAATCAAAATACGAATAACTATGTTCTTGAAATGACTTAAATCATATTCAAACCAAAAATTCTTTTCTGTAGAAATAAACTAAAATTCTAAACTTTTCACTAAAATGTAATTTTGATATGATAATGAACACGTTAAAAAAACAGTTATTGACCAGAAATATTTTTGGGATGAAGAAATAAAGACCAAGTGAATAACAGTTTTATTCAAAAACATATTTAAACATATTTTCCACAGAATACGTATTTCATCTACTGGTCACTAATTCTGGTGGCTCAATTTTTTCTATGATATCGATATCCTTGTATCATATCTGATCCAACTTTTCTGGCCATTTCCAACTTTATGGACCACTCGGACTTCGAATTCATTCCTTTTCTTACAGATTACAACACCAGGAAAATAATTCCCTTCATATCTTACAATTACAAAGTCTGCTACTGTTACTGCCTGACTTATTTGTTTACATATTTCTTTTACTACTTGATCGAATTTCTGTCATTATCTCTGCATTACTTCCTTGTTCGTTATTTTCTTTCAAGTCAAAATCTGAATCAGAAACATTTTCCATATCATCGGAACTATCAGATTCTGCAATTTTCTTTCTCTTTCTCTGCCCAGCTACTTCTTTTCTATTTTATAGATCAAGTCTTCTCTGTTCTTTAGCATCTTCTATGGCTTTCTTCTCAGTTTCTTTTCTTTTGTGAAATTCTTTTCAAGTTTTAGACGATACTGCAAGAGGGGGGGCGCATTGTTTTCCGTTTACCACGACAAGTTTCTACTCTAGCTGAAAAATGTAAATGTTTGTTCCAGACGTTATCAACATTGATGTTTATAGGTAAATGTAATGGTAGCACTCCAACCATATCTTTTATGTTGGTTGTATGCTCTGTGACTTCTATCTCACAGTTATTTTGTTTCTTAGGAAAATTTCCTATCTGGTCACATACATTAATTTTGTCAATGGACAATTCACTTATGTTAGTACTACCATTAATTTCGTTATTTTGCGTGTACGTATTTTCAGTGATTGTATCAATAACATCATTTTTAACCCTGCAGTTAGCATCATCACCAACAACATAGAAACTGTCTTCATCAATAGTTATGTTTAGATTTTCTATTTCGATTTCATAGATTTCATTTGGAAAATTTTCTTCTCTAATGTCAACTACTTCTATTATGATATTAGGATTTTGATTTTCGTTTTCTTTTCTTTTCATATCAGCATACTTATTCCATATCTTGAATAACTTGTCGTTTTTCAATTATTCTTTCAATGTTCTTACCTGCCTGTATTGATCAAGTGTATTAGGTGAAATTTCTTTTTCCAGTGTTAATAAGAACTAATTATTCGAATTGTCTATATTGTTATCATCACTTGTTTCAGTACGCCGTCTTGTATTTATACACTTGGTAAAATCCACGTTGTTAACACTAAAGGTAACCAGACCACACGCTTTGTATGATGTTTGTATAGTTTCTTCCTTACAACCGCTATGAAATGCTTCAGAAAATAATGGAGCAAAGTTTACTTTTGTTAAAATTTTGTGAGTCTTTTGTTTGTAACTCTGGCACACTTTTCTCCAAGCACATTTAAGTGGTCTAAATACGCCTACTCACACGGTTGTAAAATGTGAGTAGCATTTGGTAATAAATAAAGAGAAGGATTCTTTTTCTCTACAAAATTGAGTAAGTTCTAACTTACATGCGATTTATGACCGTCTAATAAAAAGAGAATGGGGAATTTAATGTTACTTTCTAATAACCAATTATAAAAGCTATTTGCAACATATTCAAAAAATGTTGGTCCCACCATCCAACCGGTATCACTCCTTCCCACAGAAAAACTATCTGGGATTGAAAGCGCAACATCTCTCGGTATTCTTTTATATGGGTACACTATACAGGGCGGAGCAATTTTTCCTGACGCTGAGAAATTTGCCAAGACAGTTACACATTCTTTTTCTTTGCCAACTGCAACATCGTAAAAATTTTTAAATTGTTTTGGTCCAAGCACTTTTGCTGTTTTTGGACAAAGTTGAACACCAATCACCATTCTCTAATGTTTTGTTCGGTCACACAAGCTCTTGATTTCGAAATCATCTCTGCATTTCTCTTAGAAATCGACGACTTTCTTCGTAAAAGAAGTTGCAACCATTTTTCTCCAGGTCTGTTATTTTTGAATGGATTCTCTCTGTTAGTTTCTTTCATTACTTTCTGAACTGCATCGCGTACTTCATCTGGGTGCATTGGAAAACCAATTTTAGCCTTGTCTAAAATCCACTTTTCTACTTTTCCTTCTTCGTCTGGCGTAAGAATGGGTTACTAATAAGGGTGCCCTTTGGAATATTAAATTGTTTGCTTGCCTTATTAGCACTTAATCTCCCATCCTGTACCTCTTTAATGGCAGATTTCAAATCGTCAAGAGAATATTTGAATCGTTGATATCCTCGTTTAGGTGTTTCTGCCATCTAAAATAGCACATCAATCCAATAATTAAAATAGAAAAAGGTATAATGGGAATGAATACAGAATAAACAATAAATTTCTGGTTAACTACCATTTTTTGTTATAGTGGTCATTTACTGGATAACCACATATAAACCTGTAAATGACAGCATTTCATAAAATGATTTCTGATTAAGATCAACATAGTCACTTACTAGAGGTTAAAAACAAGAGCTGAAATATGGTTGAAATAATGCTATTGAATGACCATTTCGTTCAGATATGAGCAGCATATAAGCCAGTGAATGACCATCTTCGGTCATTCATTAGCTTCATACTAATTACACCAACTAGTAAGTGACAAGCCCCAATTTATTAGGTTAAATAGTGAATACATGTGTTTTTTGTAGTGAAATAGCAGTTTATAGTATATGTTTCATCCTTCATGTATTACATACGGAAATTATTGAACACGAAATGAACTATGTTAATTTTAAGTTATGTCCATACTAGTCTTACCTTACTACTTCATTGCACTTACAGAAACTCGACTAAATCACGTCACTTTTTACACCATTTACAACTACTACATTACAGCAACAGGGTTGCCACTACAGTTCAATGAAACCTAAAGAATCAACAAAGGTGATTTAACACCTCAAATTCCTTTTTTGTGTAAAAATTCCTAATAAATAGAAAAAATTACACATTTTGGTCATTTACTGGTCCCTGGTCATTTATTGGATGGTTCATCCTACTACATTTCGTGAAAAACCGTGATATCTCCACAACCGTAAAAGATAAGTATAGGTAATCTTTAAAGTGAAAATTGAAAATGTAATTCTACACGGGGTGTGTCATTTAAAAAAACATAACTTTGATGTGTCACTTTTTTTGGAGCATCCAGTATATTTAAAAATATTTTAAATTTTAGTTCTTATCGACTTACGTACCTCTACATAAAAACATATTTCAGATTTTTTCTAATTTAGGCTCTAAATTCCGTGTCGTATGTGATGCCCCACCCTGTATACACCTATAACTGCATAAAAAAACATTTTTTCAGGAGATTTGGTTCAGATAGAGGTTCATATAATGCAATTAAAATTTTTACGTTTCGTCACACGAAATGAATTATGTTAATTTTAAGTTATGCCCATACTACTCTTACCTTACTATTCTAATGCACTTACAGAAACTCGACTAAATCGCGTCACTTTTTGCACCATTTACAACTACTAGATTACAGCAACAGGGTTTCCACTACAGTTCAATGAAACCTAAACAATCAACAAAGGTGTTTCAACACTACAAATTTCTTTTTTGTGTAAAAATTCCTTATAAATAGAAAAAAATTACACATTTGGGTCATTTACTGGTCCGTGGTCATTTATTGGATGGTTCACCCTACTACATTTCGTGAAAAACCGAGATATCTCGACAACCGTAAAAGATAATTATAGGTAATCTTTAAGAAACAAACATTATTTTTTAAAGTGAAAGGACCAGGCGGCCGGCTTATGGAGAAATGGATTCCGGTTAATTTGCCTTAATTTTTGGGATGTTAAAGATATCGACTTCATGAACAATAGTGCCCATGGGCACAACTCAATCCTATGGCCAGTTTTCAATTTACAGGGTGATGAAGTTGAAAAATGGCCATTTTTAAAACGTATTAAAATGTAATTTTCATAATGTATTAAGGATTTTTTGCTGTAATAGTATTCTAATAACATCAAATAATATTGCTTTGTGTAGAAAAGTATTATTTGATACAGGGTGATTCAAGAATTACCAAAAAAAATTGTTGATGCTGTGTATTCTACTTTACAGTAGGAATATGAAAATATTAATATTTGGTCTGAATTTACTTTAGTTGGACTTATTATAACAAGATATAAAAACATTTTATACAGGGTGAGTCAAAAAGTTGATCGACTCTGCAGGTTATTTTTACTACAATTTTATATATTTTGTAATACAAGTCAGTAGTCGACATTGAACCATTTTCAAAAATATATAATTTATAAATTAAATACAGGGTGATTCACAAGATATTTAAGGTAGAAAATTACGAAAATTGATTTTTTTGCGAATCACCCTGTAATTTAATATTTCCTAAGTTAATTTCTCTACTTTTTCTTATTGTCTGTAATTTAAGTTTGTTAGTTCCCTATAGAAGTTTTGCGAAGTTACTATGATCAGTTTTTTATATCGACTTTGTGATGACAAGCCTGTCACAATGTATACGCTTATACCTGAGCTCATAAATGTTTTATTTTATTTAATCATTCATGAGTTATATCATTCTAACGTTATTTGTTTAAGGAAACAAATAATATGTAACATATAATATCAACAAATGTTATTTATCTACATACCTATCTGCAATCAGTTTGAATAAGTTACTTATAGGTGTAATGTATCTAGATTATAAGTAATCTCACCACTATAGAGGTAGAGTTTCCCGGCGCGCTCTTTTTAAGTGGTATCCCCAATAGCCTAATCCTTTTACCTAGGAAATGCAGTTCTATTTGTAATGAAACAAACAAATACAGGGTGGTCCGATTTATAATGAAAATGTGGAAAATCGTGACCCTCGATTTTAGTTTGGGACACTTTTTCCTGATTCAGCATTGGCACTTAACTCAGAGTCGGTGAACCAACCGTAAAGATATGGAATGTACCAAGTGGCACTTTTGAAATGGTAATTTTGAATTCAGTAATACTAATAATGTTGAACGAAATTCGATTTTAGCGCCCTTTGAGGAAAATAATCGTTACGTAATTCAAATTTGACACCTCATTTGAAAGATGTTTTATTAGTAATTCAATGCTATAAATAAAAGTATCCAGAAATCACATTTAATAAGTAAAATCAACTAAAGAGCTAAACGTGTAGGTGTAGTATCACACTTTTGATTTTCAGCTGATTTTAATAATAAATGTGATTTCGCACTTTATTATCATTGAATTACTAAAAAATAAGCTTTCAAATGAGTGTCACTTAAGAATTAAGTTACAAGAAGCTTAACAATTACTTTAATCAAATTCTATTAGAGTGGCCGTAAGTAGAACATCAAAATTACATTGAATTTAAGAAATGTCAAGGTAAGTTCGTTGAACACTTCATAAATAAATACTTAAGAACGAATTTAAAAACAAGAGAATATTCAGTAATCATTTATCATATAGACGGTTAGGTTCACCATCTAACTGTCTAGAAGGTTTCGTAAGTGCCAATGCTTATGTACAATCAAGGAAATAATGTCCTCAAATAATAAAATCATCAAGAAGCATTTTCCAAATTTTCATTTTAACATATCGAGTGTTAAGTTTCTGGACCACCTGTATAAAAATACAATACTTTAAGAACAAATTAAAAACAAGAAATTAAAGAGATATTTTTAATTGGACGTTAAAAACGTAACCACCATGAATGTTAATTCCGTTTCTTGATATCTGTCACATTATAGTAGGACAACTTGAAATAATAAATATAACTAAAAACTCCGAATATTTCATAACATATCATGCAGTATGGATTTACTAAAGTCTTGATCTGAGAAATTTATTCCGATTTTTATCATTAATTTTCTGTAACCGTATTGGTATAACCTGTATCGTGTAATAAAAGAGCTTAACTTTTCTATCTCCATTTTCTTTAATTTTTAAAAATTATGACCTTATAGTCATTCGAAATACCATGAATTTATACTGAAAAACCTAACTGCAATGAACGATCATGTAGGCTGTGAAAACAAATTGTTACTTATTTTGACGTATCTGTCAAAATAATTTCTTAGCACAAAACATTTGTGTTTCTTATTAACAAGTGTTTTGTTTAAATGTTTCTACTGTCTAATAAATTGTTGTAAAAAGTAATATAATAAATATAATATAATTTAATATAATGTTTCGTTGTTTCTTATTACTAATTTTTACGTTGGTTAAAGTTTATGTTTAAGTGTTAATTATGGCTTTTGCAAATAGAGCAAACTGTTATGTGTGTAACAGAAATTATAATAGACGACAAATGAATCGTCTCTATGACGAAGAAAACATTTTACAGCAAGAACTTGCAATTTTGAGACGTGAAGCTTTTGAAAGACCACCTTTGAATATTGATGAAGATAATAGGGTATGCTTTAATTGTTTTCAAGTTATATTGGTAGACATCAGAGTCATGGAAAATAATCCCAATTGTCTCAGAATCAACGTACTTTTTCCAGCTAAGTCCAACGCTTGCATGATATGTAATGCCAATGAAAATATTCGGAGGCTCTCTATTGAGTGTAGGGTAAATATATTTATTGTTTCAAACATAGTTGTCCCTGACTATGTACGAATATGTTTGCATTATCTTAACGAAGACGGAACTCTTTCGAACATGTTGCAAGGTGGATTACTCTTAACCGTCCATACGTAATAAATGACCTACTTTAATTTCTCCAGTGTCTTCGAACAGCTGCTACCAGTAATAATGGTCGAACCTATGAAGATATAGAGAACTTTACAGAAGAGGAATTTAAATCGTTAACATCGATTTCAACGAATTATATGAGACCTGCAATTTTTTGAACAAGATGGAAATCGTGTAAATATAACAAGAAAATACTTAACAACTTTTCTCCTAAAATGAGACGCGGTTTATCAGATAATTTTTAAAGTAATATTTCAATATGCTTCTCGACAAGTAACTAGTTTAGTTATTAATAAGGTGCGGTTATGTCTAATGCAACGATTTGTACCATATAATATAGGATTTAACGCAATCACCAGAGCCAACTATATAGGCAGACATGTCTCTGGATTTACAAACACTCTGTATAATCCTAATCCTGACATTCCTAAAGCCATAGTGTATATAGACTGCACATATAACAAACTCGAAAAAGTTCTAATTTTAGAGTACTTAGACAATCGTACTGCTATTATAAAATGCAGCATTTGGTAAAACCTGAATTGATAGTCGCCCCGATGGTTACATTCTGGCTATTAATGGACCATATTTTTCGGACTTTCGAAACAATGATGCCACTATTTTACAGTATGAACTAAACAATTACATTAATGGAATGAGAGCTGGGTTTCAAGAAGGGACATTGCAATTGTAGACAGAGCATATCGAGATTCTGTTCCGTTATTGCAAGAGTATGGGATCAACTGTCTTATGCCCCTCTTCTTGTTTGAGGACAGGCTCAATTAGAAACGCGTGATGCTAATTTTGCTCGATATATTACAACCACACGTTGGATAGTCGAATCTCGTAATGCACATTTGAAATCTATATTCAAGTTTTTCGATACACCATGCTGCTAATTTAAACGAATATTATCAGATAGCTGGAGCTCTTATTAATAAATTCCATCCCCAACAACCATGCCCGGTACAATACAAATGGCGGAACAAATATTAGGTAATTTGGACGAAGTAAATATTATGCAAGCACGAGTTGAAGCTGAAAATCTACATTTAAGGGACGGTCAGTGGGTTTTATTAAATCACTTGCACGCTCATGAGTTCCCCGTTTAGATTTACACTATTTACTATTTACTATTGACTGGAATTTATCATGTAAACTTGGCAAAAGTTATATTCAAGACAAACTTCAAAGAGAAGAAACTAATATTCTTCAATTTGACGAATTGGAGTATCAAACATTATACGAATCCGAGTGTACTCCAGATTTCGTAATATATGTAATGTTGTGGATATCTTTTACGATTGACGAAAATGTCGATCATCAACCTTTAGAATTTCACTATTATTGTACTTGCAAGTCGGGAGCTAGAACTTTAGGAACATGTGCTCATGTGGCCAGTGTATTATGGTTTTGGGTTATGCTAGATATGAACAAAATATGAGATATCCATCTATTCAACTCTTAAATGAAATTACTGATGCAACTGAAAGGATGCTGCCAGAAAATATTGATCATGGTCCAGAAATTGTAGAAAATTAAATATTTTCAGTGCCTACCTAACTTTAGTCCATTTCGTTTGTTTCTTCTTTCTTGACTTGGATTAAATTCTACACATGTACCTATTTTTGTTAGTATATTCGTTTCTTAAAGTATTTTATATATTTGTATGTTTCATTACAATAGACCTGCATTTCCCAGGTTAAAGTGGATTAGGCTTATTGGGGATACCACTTAAAAAAGCGCGCCGAGAACTCTACCTCTATAGTGGTGAGATTACTTATAATCTAGATACATTACACCTATAAGTAACCTATTCAAACTGATTGCAGATAGGTATGTAGATAAATAACATAATAATATTTGCGTCTTCGGAGGTTTGGCTCACTATTAATACATTATTTGTTGATATTATATGTTACATATTATTTGTTTCCTTAAATAAATAACGTTAGAATGACATAAATCATGAATGATTAAATAAGATAAAAACATTTATGAGCTCAGGTATAAGCGTATACATTGTAACAGGCTTGTCATCACAAAGTCGATATAAAAAACTGATCATAGTAACTTCGCAAAACTTCTATAGGGGACTAACAAACTCAAATTACAGACATTAAGAAAAAGTAGAGAAATTAACGGAGGAAATATTAAATTACAGGGTGATTCGCAAAAAAAATCAATTTTAGTAATTTTCTACCTTAATCGCCCTGTATTTAATTTATAAATTATATATTTTTGAAAATGGTTCAATGTCGACTACTGACTTGTATTACAAAATATATAAAATTGTAGTAAAAATAACCTGCAGAGTCGATCAACTTTTTGACTCACCCTGTATAAAATGTTTTTATATCTTGTTATAATAAGTCCAACTAAAGTAAATTCAGACCAAATATTAATATTTTCATATTCCTACTGTAAAGTAGAATACACAGCATCAACAATTTTTTTTGGTAATTTTTGAATCACCCTGTATCAAATAATACTTTTTCTACACAAAGCAATATTATTTGATGTTATTAGAATACTATTACAGCAAAAAATCCTTAATACATTATGAAAATTACATTTTAATACGTTTTAAAAAATGGCCATTTTTCAACTTCATCACCCTGTAAATTGAAAACTGGCCATAGGATTGAGTTGTGCCCATGGGCACTATTGTTCATGAAGTCGATATATTCAACATTCCCAAAATTAAGGCAAATTAACCGGAATACATTTCTCCATAAGCCGGCTGACTGGTCCTTGAAAATGTAATTATATACGGGGTGTGTCATTTAAAAAAACATAACTTTGATGTGTTACTTTTTTTGGAGCACCCAGTATATTTAAAAATATTTTAAATTTTAGTTCTTATCGCCGTACGTACCTCTACATAAAAACATATTACACTCTAAATTCCGTGCCGTATGTGATACCCCACCCTGTATACACCTATAACAGTATAAAAAAAACATTTTTTTTCGAGAGATCCCTTTAATCTCCTGCTCATGCTCAAAACTACTTTCCCCTCTTTATTACATAATCTTTTGTTTACAGATAGAGGTTCATATAATGCAATTTAAATTTTTACATTTCCAATATAAAATCGTACTAATCCATTATATATTGTTGAAAGTTATTGTCTAAAACGGTGTATGGTTTTTAAATTATATTTGAAAATTTGTTTTCCTTTGGCAAACAAAAGGGATACGTATTAAATCATAAATTCGAGAATTTTTGTTTTTCCCCATTAAAATATCGCTTTTGGCATTTTTAATTTATATATGTATAACAAACGAATTAAATTTATGAAAAACTAATTTCACGTAATGTTATTGTTTCATATTTGATTAAAATGCCCTTGATTAACCAAACAACTTGGTTCCCACTACATAATTAAATTTATGAAAGAAAAACAGCTCGAAAACATTTATTGCTGGTTTTGTTTACTTTGAGCGTATGTTTAATAATATCTGTAGTATTACACATCTTTTACGGCGTAGGGAATTATTTAAATACATATAACCCTCTGTTAACAGACAAAATGAAAGCTAAACAATGGGGTTGCTTGTTTTGCACACGTTATATAAATTATCTTTAAGGATAACAGAAAGAAATTTTACTTTATTAAACAATTCGTGAGAACAAAACGCTATTTTAGATTGTAATCTATGTTAGGGGAACTGCTCAAATATTATTTTATTTTCTACTTCTTTTGGCGATGAATACGCAGTGTTTTTCACAAAATTTTATAAAAATATAATCTGGGAAAACGTGTAATATCGGTACGTATAACAAATTAAATTATTTAAAAAAAAATGTTCAGGACAATCTTTAAAAAATCTGAATGTACCGTTTGCTTCACACCAAGTCGGCACTACTAACATTTTTATTATTAAAGTTGATCAAATCAGTGATTCTTCCTAATTTTAATATATAAAATTACACTTTTCAAAACTGATAGTCGTTGCGAAAGGACTACTCATTAGAAACGGTAACTGGTTTGTGACGGAAATATAAACTGATCACAACCTAGTAAGTGACCGGGTTCCGCACACGAAGCTACTGTATAGTTACTGCATAGTAACTGTCCACTAAGCTATTTTCTCTTAGTCTATTGCGTCCTATGTGTTTAGCAATGTCGTCTACTAACTCAAGTGATGAGGAAGCTGTGGTTTTGTATTATTATTTAAGAAGGGTTAAAAGAAGATACTGGGTCCAACCATATCTTGAAAGAAACGTGAACTGCAGATGATTCGTTGCATCAAAGGAGCTACAGCAAACAGACTCTATATTTACCTCGTTCTATCGAATGTCTAAAGATAGTTATGTGGAATTATTGCGATTGACAGCTTCTGCCATTAGGAAGCAAAGTACCAATAGGAGGGAATGCGTTAGCGCTGAAGAAAGGTTACTAATAACTGTAACAAAAAATCATTTTTATTAAGCAATACATATTCAGATAATATATGATACATTTACATCATACAAATATGTCATTCATTATTTGTGTCTGAGTACACGTTACAAGCTTCACGTACTGCATCATAATACTCATTTGCTACTGTACTGTGGTTCGTGCAGGAATCGTCATCAAAAGGCGGCTCCGGAGGTACACTTGGATTGTTGGAGAATGTACTGAATGAAGAATGGTAACATGACGGTGAATTGAGAGGTTCTGTGTTCAAAGTGGAATATGTAGTGGATATCATGGCTGCTGATTGGAGTGAACGAATCTGTTGTTTATACAAGAATATCGTCAATGGTTTGAAGGCACAGACGCTTGAATTGCCGAACTTGACTGTCAGACATACACTCCAGATCGGGAAGTAAACTTAATAAAAACATTTTGAAGCCTTCACTTCTTGGATTTTCGTTCAAATCCTGTCCTGTCGTATTTGCAAGTTTTGTTTTTTTGGAATTGAAATATTCAATAAAAGTGTTGTCCGTCTGATTCGCCTCCTTCGTTCGGTGCTCCCTTGAGCTGTAGATGTAGGTCTCACAGGAGTTAGGGTTTTTGCCGGTCTTGTTGGTGGTACTAATGGTTGGAGTGGTGGTCATGGTGTTGCTATCGGTATAGCGGGACAAGGTGAAAGTGAAGGTTGTGATTCCAATTCATCGACATTATCCACATCATCAAAGATTCCCTGTGCATCCTCCTGGGGTACATTTGGCATTAGTTAATGCCTAAATATATGGAAGTGAGAACTGCATAGCTTCGGATAAGTAATACGGCTTTTTACTTTTTTCTCCGCTACCACTCTTTCCAGGTTTCATATGTCGTACAAACACTGCCCGCAAATTTTTCCATTTGTCTTTAGCATCAGTCTCTAGAACAAACAGAAAACGCACATAAATGAAAACAAAAATGGTTTGTTATATTTCAGCAAATATAAATATAATAACGACCCTAATTGGGGTTTTATTCCTTGCAGTTAGAAAGATAATAAGAAAGACCTCAGAAATTATTTGGAATTCCGTGAGGGAGGAGTACATGCCTATACCAAATCGTGATCAATGGAAGGCAATTGCGGAACGGTTTGAATTCTTATGGAATATTCCAAACTGTCTAGGTGCTATAGACGGAAAACATGTGAGAATTCAGAAATTTTCCAATTCTGGTTCCACCAATTTTAATTACAAATCTTATCACTCAGTCGCATTATTGGCTTGTTGTCATGCTGATGGTTTGTACACGATTATCGAAACGGGGTACGCAGGAAGTGATGGTGGCATATTTGCTGCATTGGCAATGAAACATTGGCGCTCATGATATCCCTCCCCCCTCAAAATTGATATTTGACGAGAATGACTGCTCATTTCCCTACTACTTTGTAGGAGATGAAGCGTTCGCATTATCAAAGTACCTAATCAGGCACTACTCTAAAAGGATTTTGAACAACACGAAAAGAAGCTACAGTTACAGGATTAGCCGAGGGAGGAAAACAATTGAGTGCACTTTTGGGATGACGGCTGAAAAGTGGGCATCTTTCAATGGCCCAATACGCTGCCGAGAAATAGAAACGATCAACTATATAGCTGATTGTGTGCTTCACAATTTTGTGCGGAAACTCGAAGGTTTGGACTACATACCGAGGAATACGGAAGACGGTGAAAGAATCAACAACCCTGTAATACATCCCCAGGATTTGCCGGTACTAAATCAGAATTCATCATCAAATGTACTAAGAAATTACTTAGCTAACTATTTCCTAACTCCAAGGGCACCCCTTCCTTGGGAGTGTAAGTACTGCATTTGATAGTTGTTAGTTATTTGTACCTCCTTTGTATATTGCTTTTATATGGACTAAGATAGCATTAACGATGTATTAACTATAAGATAATGTAATAAATATTGCTTGAAACAGCACACTACATACTTACCAGTTATATCACATTTCCTTGCCACCTCGTATCAGGCTTTCTCCTTCAAATCTTTCCGGGAGTACTCGGAAAGCGTGTAATTATATAGCAGAGGCCTCTTCTCTACCTCCACCAACAAAATTCTGAAACTCGGAAACTTGAACAAACTGTAAGTAAATCGAACTGCACTGCAGGTTCCTCACAAACTGGTCACAAACCGATTACCAACTAGTTACTAACTAGTAGCGCCATGTGCGGCACTCTACAGAACGACATAGAAAGTGACTGTCGAGTGATTGGTTAGTAACCTGTCAGGAATCAGTTTCTAAAGAGTAGCTCCGTGTGCAGAGGCTCTTACTCTCAGTAATCAGTTCTGAAATGACAGATAATGAAAGGTTCGTTACTTCACCAGGTACGAAAAATTGCAACACTTAGGATACATACAACTGTTTCATCAAGCTTGGCCACCCGGCCACACCTCAAAAATTATTGGCCGTATAAATTTAAAAATTATTAAAGTGGCCATGAGAAAACCGTGGAAATTATTTTTAAAGTCCCTATTCGCCACAAGGGAGCGCAATGAAAATAAATATACAAATTCTAATTTTCCCCGAAAATCGTCATCATTAGAAAGCTTAGACAATTCTACATCATTTTGGTTTAAGGCTCATTGGCGTATCGCCCTTAACCCTTTCGGTCAAAACGTATGCTACAGTGTACGTAAAGTTTCTGAAGTGTACGTAAAGTTTCTGAATTTTTAAATATTGTAGAAACCTAATTATATCTATCTTAGATGCACTGGTAATGTAGTTTCCTACCTTTTCTTTAAAATAAAAGCATGTGGCGACACCTAGATCTCAATAGCAACAAATGTGATATTAGTTAAATTTTGCTCACATCTAAAAATCTGAAGAGATCTGTAACGTTGCGAGGGAACTCACTATTTTGCAATTGAATGTTGTCAAATTGGTCTAATATTCCTTATTCACAATTTCAAAGGTGTAAGTTAGTGTGTGGTAGTGCGTATTATTAGCATTTTTGTTTTTTGTCCTATTTTAGTGCTTTTAGAGTGTGTGCACTAGAGTGGCCAGTGTGATTCAACGTTACAAGATCGTCAGGTGAACATAACCTAACTTTTTGTGTAATTCTTTTTTATAATGTTTAATTTTTAGAATTTTGGGTCTAAAATGTTTAATACGAGACCTGTGACGGAAAAAGAGCTCTATGAATTAATCGAAAACCTTTTTGATGTAGAAATTCTCAGCGAAGACGAGGGTGATGGCTGAGAAATCGACAGATTACGCCATATAAAAGGTTGTTGAACAACTAATTTTTGCCTAATATGTAAGCTAATATACTATATTTTTAGATGCTCAATAGCGAAGTTCTTGAAGAACCACTTGCATAAGACAACGTTGAAATTCAGTATCAACAAGTGCTTCAGTTAATGTCGATCGCGGATAGAAAACATGAGTTTTTAGAACTTCATTCTTTAACCACAAAGAAAAACATCACCTGGAGAAAAAACGTTATTTTCGTGACACCATCGATCAATTGGGCAATACCACGAGTTGCTTCAGTTATTGACCTTCCAAGTCCAGCTTCTTTCTGCGAGAAATATTTTTCAGAACACTTATGCAATACAATGGTAGAAATTCCAAACCTTTATACCACGCAAAATCATACAAAGTTTATCCCTACAACTATCGAAGAGTTGAAGTCCTTTGTTGGCATTCATATCCTGATGGGTAATCTTCATTATCCACGAATGAGATTTTATTGGAATTCTAAGTTACATATACCATTGATATCTGAGAACATGCCATTCAATCGATTCTCCAAATTGAGGCAAAACTTACATTTTGTAAATGTTGAAAATGCAGACCCAGAAATTAAAGACCGTTTCTGGAGAGTGAGGCCACTATATAATGCAATAAGAATAAGATGTCAGCAGCTCGTACTAGAAACAGAACTGTGTATTGACGAACAGATAACCACTTTCAAGGGAACAATAAACGCCAAGCAGTCAAGGGCAAACTATCCCCGTGGTGAATAAAACTGTTTCCTCTCTGTAGTAGCAGTGGTTTACTGTATGACTTGGTCATATATTATGGCTCAACAACAGAATTAAATGAACACGAGACAGAAGTATTTGGATTTAGAGCATCAGTTGTTCAGAAATTAACTGAGCGTATTATCGAGCCTAACCATCAGCTCTACTTCGACAATTATTTTTTCAACCACAATTTGTTGCAACTGCTCCAAAACAGGTAAATGTATGCAGCATGTACTGACAAGCCCCATTTTCATCGGATACGGAAATGCAAAATAAAGGAAGAGGAACCTCAGAAGAAACAATTAGTGGGAGAATGGACAGGTTATTATGATCAAATGGTATGATTACAAGCCAGTTATCATGGCTTCTAACTTCTTGTCCATTGGAAATACGGATGAATGCCAGAGGTGGGACAAAAAGGAAAAGGTATACCAATCTATACCCAGACCTGATGTG
Source organism: Vesta saturnalis (assembly GCA_036346205.1). Classification (NCBI taxonomy): domain Eukaryota; kingdom Metazoa; phylum Arthropoda; class Insecta; order Coleoptera; family Lampyridae; genus Vesta; species Vesta saturnalis. The sequence continues at coordinate 4,964,484 of JARFJB010001278.1, forward strand.
ATCAACCAATATAACAAATACATGGGCGGTGTGGACACGTTGGATTTCTTGATTACCATTTACAGAGCCTTTATAAGGTGCATAAAGAGGACCATGTGCATTTATACTCAAGAAATCGATCTTAGCTGTGTTAATTCATGGTTAGAATATAAGAACCAAGGCCTATCTTTGGGTCTGACAAAAAAAGAAATATCGGACCTCATACATTTTAGAGCATATATTGCAGAAACTCTAATCTGCGCAGGTAAAAATCTACCAAAAAAAGGGTAGGCCCTCGACATCTGCATGTTCAACACCATCACCCAGGGACTCACCTGCTCTAAAAAGACTTTAACCATCTGCACCAGTGGCTGAATGACAATAAAAGTTTTTCTTCAAGGTGTAAGTTCCCAGACTGCAAGAGCAGAACCCACATGTATTGCAAATGTAACGTTACACTTATGCAAGCCAAGATAACATATTTTATTATTTCCTATCTTATTCTATCTTTAAATATAAATTTAATGTTCTAAAAACTCATCCGCATTATACCTAAGTAAACGTACATAGAGTCATATTTTAGTTGTTGAACAAACAGACATGCTGCAACGCTAAATATCATGACAAATAAATATATTAAACAATTGTCAATAAATTTTCTATTATCTTTACCAGTAAATAGTCGTATAAAACTTCATTGACTGACCCAGGGTAAAAGTCAGCAAGCGTAGTGAAAGAGTACATCATTTAAACCGACTTATCCGATTTTAGCCAACGTAGGCATTGCTTGGAAGCGAAACTAAGTTTAATGTGGTCTACTGAATGCACAATAGTTAAACAATGCAAAATTGTGAGAATTTTACCAGTAATAATTCTGGTATTACAATCGAAAACTGAAAGGGTACAAAACTATTAGGTAAGCATAATCGAAAGTAGATTAATCATTTATAATTTCGACTTATCAGAGTTATTAAGTAAACGTATAATTTGTTGGATCAGGCTGTAATTGCTAAATGCTTTCGTAATGTGTCGTAGGTCTACGTGTTTAATGGCCATAACAATAATTTTTTAATAAAATTGCTAGAGGGAGCAATTTGTAATAATGACAGTTTCTTGGTATTACAACGAAAACTTAAATCATACGGTACAACTATTATAACATAATCGGAAAGTAGATTAAATTTGCAAGTAGAAATAGCCGTTTCAGAGTTATCTGCTCGTGAAATATAATTTTTATGCACTTTGAATTCGTCCAATCATGTTGTCTCGTAGTGGTAGGTCGGACGTGTTATAAACAGGCCAGTAAAAATACTAAAATTTACAAAACTTTTCATGGGATCAATTTAAAGTGCTCGATATTCTATGTTCAAGATGACCTCCATAATTGTGCAATATGGAACTATTAATTTTATTCTAAAAGTAGAAATAGCAGTCACAATTTCTACTGTGAAATAGAATTGCTCCATGACCTGTCTTGAATTCATCCAATCATGTTGTCTCATGATGGTTGGTAGAGTATTACTAAACAGCAGTCTTGGAGTCCGTAACAATAATGGAAAAACGCTACAAAATTGGGAATCTTTGCAAATTATAGTGTATACTAAGCACACTTTCGTTCCGCATGATTACGTAAGATCACCAAACATGATAAATACAGTTCACATCTAGGCAAAAGCATAAATATAAATTATCTAAAAGGACCTATGCATGTCATTTTCTAAATACGTTTAATCAGATTTCAACCATTCAAACTTGCGTGGAATGAGGATCTAACCGTCCTTAGTGAGCAATAGTGCAAATTATTGAAATGCAACCCTCAGCTAGTTCAAAGACTCTAACATCAGATCAACCAATGAGCAAGGAAATGAGATTGACCGGCAAATATTCTAAATAACTTCTACTTGAAATAGTCAAGTCCACATTGTCAAAATCAGCTATTTCATAGGCCTGAAAAGTGTAATCTACAGTGACATAGAGAAAATCCAATAACAAGTTGACAAAATGTAAATAGGTGATGCTGATACGCTTCGGTTTGGCAACAATGCAAGCTAGGCCTAGATGGAAATTCTAGATAATCGCCTAAATGCGGGATCGGTTTCCACGAATACACAATGAACGTTTAGTCGAAACAATACTGTCATTTCCTGCTGATGCACTTGGGACTGAAATGGGTCAACAGTTCACGATTGCCTATACAACGTTCACCCACAAATGCGAAGTATACTACTTCAGCATAGTGCCACATGAAGTTAGGCGAGGAAGATGCTGGTAGGATAGTTCTGGAACAGTATGCTAGAAACAAGAGGACCTGAAATATTGCTAGAAACATTAAACAAAATGATACGGATCTAACACTAACTAACCGGAATTATGATAAAAGATTTTTGAAGGATATAGCACACATTTTGATTATGTAAAAAGAAATTCAAAAGAATCCGAGAGAAACTTTTGTCAACCCAACACCTATCAAAATGAAATCAGTTTATTTATCTCCATGCATTTAGAGTGGGCACTAGAGTGGCCAGTGTGATTCAACGTTACAAGATCCTCAAGTAAACATAACCTTTTTAGTGTAATTCTTTTTTACAATGTTTATTTTATTAGAATTTTGGGTCCAAAATGTAAAAACCTGTGACGGAAAAAGAGCTCTATGAATTAATCAAAACCTTTCTGATGTAGAAATTCTCAGCGAAGGGGTGATGGCTGGTAAATCGACAGATTACCCCATATAAAAGGTTGTTGAACAACTAATTTTTGCCTAATGTTAAGCTAATATACTATATTTTAGATGCTCAATAGCGAAGTTCTTGAAGAACCACTTGCATAAGACAACGTTGAAATTGATCAACGTGCTTCAGTTGTCGATCGCGGATAGAAACATGAATTTTAGAACTTCATTCTTTAACTACAAAGAAAAACATCACCTGGAAAAAACGTTACTTTCGTGACACCATCGATCAATTGGGCAATACCACGAGTTGCTTCAGTTATTGACCTTCCAAGTCTAGATTCTTTCGGAAATATTTTCAGAACACTTATGCAAACAATGGTAGAAATTCCAAACCTTTATACCACGCAAAATCATACAAAGTTTATCCCTACAACTATCGAAGAGTTGAAGTCCTTTGTTGGCATTCATATCCTGATGGGTAATCCATTATCCACGAATGAGATTTTATTGGAATTCAAGTTACATATACCATTGATATCTGAGAACATGCCATTCAATCGATTCTCCCAAATTGAGGCAAAACTTACATTTTGTAAATGTTGAAAATGCAGACCCAGAAAATAAAGACCGTTTCTGAAAAGTGAGGCCACTATATAATGTAATAAAAATAAGATATCAGCAGCTCGTGCTAAAAACAGAACTGTGCATTGACGAACAGATAATCCCTTTCAAGGGAACACTAAACGCCAAAGTACGTTAAGGGCAAACTATGCCCTTGGGGAATAAAACTGTTTCCTCTCTGTAGTAGCAGTGGTTTACTGTATGATTTGTCATAACTATGGCTCAACAATAGAATTAAATGAACACGAGCTAGAAGTATTTGGATTTAGAGAATCAGTTGTTCTGAAATTAACTGAGCGTATTATCGAGCCTAGCCATCAGCTCTACTTCGACAATTATTTTTTCAACCACATTTGTTGCAACTGCTCCAAAACAGCTAAATGTAGATGTACTGCAAGCCCCCATTTTCATCGGACAAGGAAATGTAAAATAAAAGAAGAGGAACCTCAGAAGAAACAATTAGTGGGAGAATGGACGGGTTATTATGATCAAATGGTATGATAACAAGCAGTTATCATGGCTTTAACTTTTGTCCATTGGAAATACGGATGAATGCCAGAGGTGGGACAAAAGGAAAAGGTATACCAACCTATACCCAGACCCGATGTGATCAACCAATATAACAAATATATGGGGGTGGGACAAGCTGGATTTCTTGATTACCATTTACAGATTTATAAGGTGAAAAGAGGACCATGTGCATGTATACTCACGCAATCGATCTTAGCTGTGAATTCATTTAGAATATAAGAATCCCCATCTTAGGGTCTACAAAAAGAAATATGGATATATTTGCAAAATCTAATTGGCAGGAAAAATTACCAAAAAAAGGGGAACCCTCGCATTAGTTAACACCATCCCAGGGATCACCTTTAAAAATTTATATCGAAATCTAAATTTAGATAAATACATTTCCAAATTTTACAATAAAAGTTTTTCTCAATGTAAATTCCCAACGCAAGAGTACATTTAAAATGTAACGTCATTAGCAAACCAAAAACAAAATTTTTTTTATTTATAAAAAAATTTAAGTTAATAAAATATCCGAAAATATAAATTTTGGATTTTATTTTTTGTGTTTTACAAATAAAATTATTTTTTTATTTTATTTAACAATAAAAGTCTATTCAAAATCTTGATTAACCCATAAGTCAAATAATGGTCAATTTTTTGAAACCAAGAATTAAACCTAAAAAAAAAAAGTTTGTTTAGAATTTTAATAAAAGAAAAACTTAAAGGGTCAAAATAAAGGGGTTTAAAATGTTCATTTAAACCCTTTCCATTTTATAAATTTTTTGGGAAGGGGAAAAATTGCTTTTAATTTGTTTATGGCAAATATTTTTAATAAAATTGCTGGGGGCAATTTTAATAAACAGTTTTTGGTTTCCGAAAATTAAAATCAGATCTTGAAAATTCGGAAATGATTAAATTTTAATTTCTTTGAGTTATTACAAAAGATAATTTTTTTCACTTTAATTGTTCAATTTTATGGTGGGGGGTGTTTGGCCATAAAAATATAAAATAAAAAACTTTTTATGGGATCAATTTAAAGGCTTTATTAAATGTTCAAAATGACCTCCGTTTTGCAAAATGGAACTATTAATTTTATTCTAGAAGTAGAAATAGCCGTCACAATTTCTGTTCGTGAAATCGAATTTATGGCATTTTGAATTCGTCCAATCATGTTGTCTCGTGTGGTTAGTAGAGTTTTATAAACAGCGGTTTGGATCCGTAACATTTAAAAAATCATGGACTCTTTGCAAAAAGTGTGCTCGACATTCGTCATGTTGATACCACATGATTGTTCTTAGGCGAAGCATACTATTATCTAAAAGGATATGCAAGTCATTTCCTACAACGTTTAAATGAGATTCATGCGTGGAATGAGGATTTGTTTGTGAGCAATAGTGCAAATTATTTAAATTAACCCTGCCGCAGCTAGTGAAAGTGGCCTCGTCAGTCCAGAAGAGCAAGGAAAAGAATTGAGGATTTTCCTTAACTTCTCTCTTAGGCAATAGTCAAGCCGCTTGTCAAAATCAGCTTTTGATAGGGCCTAGTGTACTACATGATAGAGATCCAACTTCAAGTTTTTTAAAATTCTGAACGCCGGAGCTACACTTACACCTAGGTCTATGGAAATTTCTCTTGCGCCTAAATGGCGATCGGTTTCCACGTACACAAGAACGTTTATAACATTGTCTTCATTTCTTACGTCTTTTGATTGGGACTGAAATGGGTCGTACAGTTCCCGTTTGCCTTAAACGTGTTGCCAATCGCCGAAATACTCTTCTAGCATAGTGCCCTCATTCAGGATATCTGGTAGGATATTCTCATTGCGCAACAGGTGCATTTTGAAAACATTCGAAATATACGGCAAGCATATCGTAAGTTTCGGCATTTGTATAAGCCATTTTTGAAGGATATAGCACACATTTTGATTATGTAAAAAGAAATTCAAAAAGAATCCGAGAGAAACTTTTGTCAACCCAACACCTATCAAAATGAAATCAGTTTATTTATCTCCATGCAAACCTACCGATTTTTTTACAGGTATCTAGATTTATTTTTTAAAACACGTATTAGAATTCCTACATTAAAAGTTTTCCATGATAAGGTTATTGATTCTAAAGTAGTTTTTGGACCATTGGAGTAATGAGTGACAAACCTACATAGCTATAAAGATTAAACATTTTTTTTTGTCATGAAATGTTTGGAAAATAATTATATCTTCAATTAAAGTGTTAAAAATAATTCTTTTGGCAATAATTCTAAAACGAACGAAGATATCGAACTGCGGTTTTTTCATGCAAATTTAATCTACTTTACGATTATTACGTCACCGTTATACCGTATGACTTAAGTTTTCGGGTGAAAATAAAATATGTCATTATTACTATTAACTGCGCCCTCTAGCAATTTTATTAGGAACTATTGTGTTCAAGCAAATACGACAATTAAAAGTACTCTAAACTTGGATAAGTCGTTTAGAAGTTAGAGCGATTTAAATGATTACACTTTCACTACCTTCCCCCACTCTTATTAAAATCGGTACGCAAATGAGCCATAAAGCAAAATGATGCAGAATTGTCTAAGCTTTCTAATAATGTTACCAAAGGTATATCTTAATATGGAAATTTTCGGAGAAAATTAATTATAATTATAACATAAATTTATTTACGGAACTTAAAAATAATTTCCAGGATACTCTAAATTACCCATTTCACAAATACAAATTTAAAACTGAATATAAATGTTTTCTTTTGAAGAATCCTTATACTTAGCATGGTTCCCGTAAGAACCTAAGAGTACAGAATGAGACAGAGGAAACATATACATTACAAAGTGAAGCTGAGACGAGATTCGATTGGTATGCAACCTACTACACTTCACTATAAGCACTTTTCGTTTAGTCCGTTGGTCTTAATAGTGTTTTAATTAGGTGTGCTGTAAAATTAAAAATTTATATTTGTGAAAAAGCGTCAGAATGGTGGGTTGTAGTGTTGTATTTTGTAACAGAGTATTTGTCTAGAACTAGACAATAAAATAAATGTATCCACGATTCTAGTGATCATATAGGTTTTTTTTAACCATTAACTGTGTTTTTGCTCCATGACCTGTCTTACATTCATTAATATTTCCATGATTTCTAGGATTACTAAAGATCTGGAGAGGAAACAATAATGGAAAAACGCTACAAAAATTGGGAATCTTCAAATTATAGTGTATGCTAAGCACACTTTCTTCCGCATGATTACGTAAGATCACCAAACATGATAAATACAGCTGTACCCCACATCTACAAAAAGTATAAATATAAAATTATTTAAACGTACCTATATTAATATTTTAAATACGTTTTCAGATTTCAAAGAATCAAAAACTTTCTAAAAGTCTAACACCGTCCTTAGTGAAATATCAAATATGAAATGCAAATACTGTTCAAGCTCACTTAACATTAGATCAACCAATGAAAGTAAATGAGATGACGCCGGCAAATATGCTAAATAAATCTACTGAAATGTCTCCACACAGAAAAGCCAAGTATTTCAACTGAAAAAAGTGTAATTGCTACAGTAGACTAAACGTAGAAATAAAAAAAGAGTGACAAAATGTAAATAGGTGATGCGATACCTTCGTAGTTTGGCAACAATGCAAGCATAATCTAGATGAATTCCTAGATAATCTAAATAGCCGCACACCCTCCATAGAATTCACAATAGAATTGGAGTCGAAACAAACACTGTCATTCCTGGATGCTCTTGTACACAGGAATGGCAACACTTCCACGACAAATCTAAACAAGAAACTCACCCACAAAGAGAAGTACCTACACTGCAACTTCAATTACCACAAGTGTGAAGTTAGGCGAGGCAAGATGCTTGTACGATCGAGCTGGAACAGTATGCTAGAAACAAGAGGACCTGAAATATTGCTAAGAAACTTAAACAAAATGGCTAGCCCGATCTAACACCTAAACTAACCGGGGAAAGAGTAACCGAAATAAGAAGAACCAAAATATACAGCAATAATACCATATATACCACGCACCTCGGGCAAAATTCGAAAGATGGGCAGCAAACACAAGGTACGCACTGCCTTCAAATCCACGAGAACGCTTAGGGAAATACTAACCAAAACAAACCACACAATGAAGACCAGAATTCCAAGAATTGTGCATACAACCTACCATGCGAATGCAGCAGATCATGCATAGGATAGAACAGTAGACCACTTAAAGTGAACATGTCTCAAAGATAACCTAATCCAATGGAATAATATACAGATAGAGGCAAAGGATGAGAACACAACTCGCCGAAAACTCAAAGAAGCCACTTACATAGCACTAATAAGCACCTGATAAGCCAAAGTAGTGTAGAAAAGAAACCCATATGGCACCCAATAGTGAGCGAAGAGCTAAGGGACAATACACCTGCGCAACATGGGCAATAAACTACTGCGCACCCACGAAAGTTATATATATATATATATATATATATATATATGATATATATATAATAACTATATATTCATGATATATTACACTATATGACACTCAAACTAATAAATCACCATAATAAGCAATCAATACAAATAATAAGTAATATATATAGATATATATATATATATATATATATATATATATATATATATATATATATATATATATATATATATATATATATATATACAGCGATGGACAAATGTGTGGAACCAAATAAATATCTTCGGATTTTTTAGAGATATTAATATGAAATTTGGAAGGTATATTATTGCAATAAATTATGCATTTGTTTTGATTATTGTTAATGATTTTGAGCTTCCGGTTTAACCGGAGGCAATGTCGACTTTAAATTTTTGAATGACACACTGTACATTATTTAAAATTTGTATACAGCATTTTATTACGATTTCAAACATATATTCAATGTTCAAACTATGCACCGTTTACTTCTTGACAGTAAGCTATTCTGTTCGTATGTTCCCTTGTAATGTTAGCTATTACTTCGGGTGGAGTTTTCGAGTCTACTGGATTATTCTGTCGATTAGTTCTTGCAAGGTGTTTGGTCGGTGAAACTAAACGTTTGATATCAAATAACCTCATAGAAAATAGTATAAAAAAGTACTATTTTTGTTATATATCTCCGCCGGCTTTAAAATAAAACAGCGAAACCCATATGTTTGACATCGTAATAAAATACTCTATACATATTTAAAATAATATACGGAGTCTCATTAAAAAATTTAAACCGGAAGCTCAAAATCGTTAAAAATAATCACAACAAATGTATAATTTATTGCAATATACGAGGGGTCGTTTTTATATTCTCGGACTTGGCATGATAAGAGTAGATTAGAACAACAGAAATTTATTTTTCAATATAGGCCATTGCTTTTCAATAGAAGCATTACATAGTTTCAATAACATCTTTAATGGGGCTAAATCTTGATTATAAGGTGGATTATCAATTTCTACAAAGCCGCATTTAGCAACGGCAGCTTTTGAAAGTCTTGGCTTATGGGCTGGTGTATTATCATAAAGCAGCAGGGCACTTCGCGTTAGTTTTCCGCGTCTTTTCACTTTAATAACATCTGTGAAGCCATGCATTAAGCTTGCATAATACACTCCTGTGTTTGTACCACCCTTTTTCAGATAATCAATCATTAAAATTCCTTGGCAATCCCAAAAAACAGTTGCCATTATTTTTCCAGCAGAAGGGGTGACTTTAAACTTTTTGGGAGGACTGGAACCCCTAATATGACACTGCATCGACTCTTGTTTCGACTAAGGATCAAAATGATGGACCCAAGTTTAATCTCCGGTAATAAGTCGATTGATGATTAAATGTGGTTCGTCCCCACAAAGCGCCAAAAATTCTTCACAATTCTCCATTCGAGTAAGCATTTGAAAAGGCGTAAGCATTCATGGAACCCATCTCGCACTGACCTTTGTCATGCCAAGGTAATCGTGTAAAATTTTGAAACCTGTGGTTTCTGAAACTCCTAATAAAGACACTAATTGTCGCTTCTTGAATCTTGCATCTTCCAATACCAAGCACTTGGTTTTTTCAATAACATCAGAAGTAATCATGTCAACAGACCGACCTGGACGGGGATCATCATCTAGTGATTCTCGGCCATGTTTAAATAATTTTGACCATTCACAAATAGTCGACTTGGAAGGGCAATTATCCCCGTATAAAATCAACATTTCTTCACGAATAACTTTTGGAGATCTTCCTTGTTTTGTAAAGAAGTTTATAACAGCTCGATATTCAAGTTTGTCCATTTTGAGACGTTACAACACAAACTGATAGATATTAGAACTAATAATGCTACAATTGTTTTGTAAATTGTCAAACACGTTACCATGGCATATGCGATTTAAAATCAATAAAATGAAAAAATTCATTAACATTGCAAATTGCCTAGTCCGGGAATATAAAAAAGAACCCTCGTATACCTTCCAAATTTCATATTAATATCTCTAAAAACACCCAGAGATATTTACTTGGTTCGACATATTTGCCCATCACTATATATATATATATATATATATATATATATATATATATATATATATATATATATAGTGAGTCGCAGAAGTTATGTCTAAATTCATTTAAAGTTCAAGGGTCTAGTTTTTGGAGAAACGTGGAGACACGTGGATTTTTATTTTTGACTGCGGTTCCTTTAGTGGTAAAATTTTGTATATAGGGTTGCCCAAAAATTAGTTACGGCCAACAACTTGATTTTGTGAAATGGAAACACCTATTTTTTATTTCATTTGCTGAATCTGCTTTGAATTCTGATCCATAAACATGGTTTCATTTCGTTGTGTATGTCAATTTATTTCTGACGTCGAATTTCAACATTTTTCCTTTCCGAAATAGTGTATTTTTGGACGAAATATTTCCTAATAGGTGGATAGGAAGGAAAGGACGTATCGAATGGCCTGCTAGGTCACCCGACCTAAACCCGTTGGATATCTTTCTGTGGGGTTATCTGAAATCAAAAGTATATGTTGACAGGCCAAACAATCTGGAGATATTGAAAGATAAATCAGTAGAGAAGTGCGTGCCATAACTCGATAAGCGGTTGAAAACGTGCAAAGAGAGTTTATTCATTGCCTTAGCTATTGTCAAGCCGCAAATGGTGCACATTTTGAACATTTGATTTGTTGAATAAATTGTACCTTTTGACAGAAAACAAATGCCGTCTTCCTTGATACGGTCTTATTTGTTGATACGTGCAATTGTAAATTCCTCGAGATCTGTTGACTTTAGGTATAGGACATGGTACTTGAGATCAGAATTCAAAGCAGATTCAGAAAATGAAATAAAAAACGGCGTTTCCATTTGACAAAATCAAGTTGGTGGTCGTAACTTATTTTTGGGCCACCCTATATACAATATTTTACCACCAAAAAACCGCAGTCAAAAATAAAAATCGATGTGTCCGAGCGTTTCTCCAAAAACTAGGCCCTTGAGCTTTAAATGAATTTAGACAAGACTTCAGGACTCACTGTATGTATATGTATATGTATATGATATATATATATATATATATATATATATATATATATATATATATATATATATATATATATATATATATAGTTCTAAAAATTTATATTGGATTGCTCAGCGGCTCAGCAGTTAAGGTGTCAGATTAGTAAGTGAAAGGAACCAAGTTGGACTCGGAGAACAGTCAAGTGCTTGAGAAAAAATCAGAAATAAATTAATTTGACTCAAGTGCAAAATTAGTCATTCTGACAAAAGCAGAATTCGCTTCCGAAAACAAAAACTGTGGAAATATGCCGAACAACTCAACTAATATGAGACCACAGTCACAAAAGACTATGTCATAAATATATGAATGACAGCAGAAATCATTTTGAAAATGGAATTACATGAAAGTGGTGGGAAGTGTTATCGACAGTAATATACGAGGGTGAGTTTGTTTTTTACAAAGCAAATTTGGACATCTTTAATCTGATAATTGACCGAGAGCGAAGCAATCTGTTCTGATTACAGGAACCTCTCAGAAAGTCAACAACCCCAATTTATAATTAACGCTGTTAAAAATTACCAATAAAAAGGGTTGTGTTGCAGAAAACTCTCGTAGAAAAGTACTATTAAATATTATAAAAAATGTACAAGGATTGGATTTTCAAGAATGTAAGAAGTTTTTCTTGGGCTATTTTATCCATAATGATAGAATAATAAGAAATATACTTTCGGACACGTCAACTAAAGAGCTTGTGAATCTCAAAAAGGACATTTGTCTGAAAAAAATAAGTAGCTAGCTATAATAGACCACATCAACTCTTTTAACCCACATCGCATCACCGTCGCGAACATGCTAGCCTGATGAGTGCCTCCTGCCGGTGACTTCTTGGCGGAATGATAAGACGAAATTTGAAGCCGCCTAGCGAAATTTGCGAGCAGTAAGCCTAAAGACAACACGTTTAAAACGTATTATACAGGCGCAAATAAAGATGTCGCCATTTTACAAAGAACAGAGCATTTCGTTAAACTATAATATAGCCAAGTGGGAACATTGATGTCACTAGAGGTGCCTTGTTAAACAATGCGCCAGAATTTGTACGAATGACTTAGTTTCCAAGCCAGAAATCAAGATGCATTTATCAATTTACAATGCGTACGATTAAATCAGTAGGTTGACTTAACCTTTCACAATCGATTGATGTTGTTAAAAGCACATAATCGGTAAACGATTAAAAATAAGTACGGTTTGTGTACGCATTTGTATCTATTAAAATCATCACTACTCTATAATTTCGCACTGTTAACTAAACTAAAAATAAAAAAAAATGCATCGGGCGAAATATAGTAAGGGTTTAACTGATTTCATACACTAGGAGAAGTGTTCGGTAACCATGTAGACTAAACACAAAGACATCGCGAATTCGGAGGATGAGACAGTACAGAAGACAGAATATGACAGTACAGAGCAATCCGAGAATTAGTCTGTTTTTGACGCCAAAGTAAACGTCTGGTGTGATTTTGTAAACAAAGGAAAACATCGAGTTGAGAGCAGTGATACAGCATGTACCATTTTCAAGTCACTTTAGTTCTGCTTCTCGTGATTCGAATTGAACTGCTGGTTTTATTGCTGGTCGCTGGTATTTGTACAGTACTTGTTTCTTAATAAGCGTGAGCCACACTTGAGTTTTATCGATTAAGTCGTGAACACCGGTGGGTCATACTTGGGTTTTTAACTCTAAGCGTGACCCATCGGTGGGTCACTTCCGTTTTGCTATGTTTTATCAAATAAACTGTGACCACCGGTAGGTCACACTTGTGTTTTCAGTTACAAGACATTTTTTTGTACCACCAGTTGACCACACTCATCGAGATAATACCATTTATTTGAATACAATAAGGACTTGTGTAACATCGTATTTTCAGTTTTGGTAAAGATGCGTAAACATCAAAGTCCTCAAAAGTAACAGGTAAACGCCGAAGTCAGGTTGTTGATAGCGTTACAATGTACATCTTCCATCATTAGGTTTAAAACGGACCTCTGTTGTGATCGTGAGCTTTCAAAGTACACCGATTCGCCCCTACGGTGTTTGTAAGGATTATTTTAATTAGCACATATACAAAGACACAGACAAATCAAAACAATAAATTTAGTATCCATTAAATAATAATTTGTTTATTTAATAAACATATAAAGAAAATTAAAGAAATTTTAAAACACCTAAATTGTTGGTTTATTCTTGAACACACGAATTAGTATAAACTGCAGATGTTACCTATCAACTGAAATTGACGGCTTTCCGCCAAGAATATTAATTTAGAAAACACGATATTAAAAGTAGTCCAATCACCAAAGTTTGAATTCTGCAGCAAGTAGTAACACATTAAAGTCATTCGTTAATTGTACTCTTAACTATTTAATTTAATTTAATAATCGTAAGTAAAGCTAAAAGGCACAGATCGTTGAGCTAAAGGTTATAGGTAATGGTGTAATAAAATTTTACCTCAAACTAACTTCATATGTTACTCTCTGTACTTAAAGTTGATAATCAAGAAATATAACTGTTCGGGGCGCAAAGTCTTAATCGAAATGAAATTTAAATACTTGTACACATATAAAAATAATTTGCATTTAAGTTCTTTACACAGAAACCTAAACTCAATGACTGAAGTTGAGTCATCGAAAACAGTTTACAAAATTTAGGGATACCCGATTCACAGTTATATATTTTGTCAGTGCAATGTGTCTGTAAAACAAAAACTGCAATTATTAAATACAAGTTATACACATAATATATGAATATGAAATACGTAAGTAAATTTTGTGTGTAGAACTGGTTCATTTAACCAAATTTCAATAATTTATATAACGTGCAACTGGCACGAATAATCAAATAGTTTAAAGGAAACAACTATATACAATATAAAGTTGCACAATTTCCACTGGTGAAAATTGGCAGTCGTTTAATATTATATAATTGGTTCTCAACAATGAATGTAATTGTCAACTACCCTTTTAAGACGTCCCCGAAAAGACCGATGTCAGCTACAGATACATTAGTAGTCGGTAGATCGTGTAGTTAACATTTGTACGTAATCGCAAAACGTACTCAGAAGCTAATGGTGCAATTTTAGTAAAAATTGTAGACTTTATTCTTCGAAAGGATCACACAACGATAAGACCATCAGTAAAGAAAATAAGTACAGAAAAAGTGCCGAAAATGCCTGAAACAATAGATGATATAAGATTGATGTGTATTTAAACAATACAATAATCCGCTACATGGCGTAAATTTATATAATTGTAAGGCATTAGGTTAATTTCAATGTAGAAATAAGTAAATAAAGGTATACATCGACGAGTTCAATAATTTGTTACGTATATTTTATCGAAAAGGCATACTGCTAGGCTACTGATATTTTTTATGTACCATATAATGTCGTTATTTAAATATATAATAAAAATATTGGACCGTTCAAAAAATTATTTTTGAGTGAAAAACAAAAAGGTGGAATATGTACGGCGTTACAGCTTCTGTGGCTTTTGTGCTTGGTATTATGATGGCGTCAAACAGTAACGCTGTAAGTTAAAGTGAACGAATATATTCACGTTGTAAGTAATTATTAAATGTGTTCGTATAATTAAATAATTATATTTAGGTAGGTCAATCAATATGTGAATTATTAATTCATATTTCAATAACCGCAGTTTAACAGTTTACTACAATGGTTATAACTCAGCTCCATATATACAAACTTCAGGTGTGCCGTAGGGCTCTATTTTGGGTCCATTGCTTTTTATATATATATATATATATATATATATATATATATATATATATATATATATATATATATATTGACAACATTAAAGTAAGTTGTTTAATGTATGCAGATGATATTAAGTAATTTAAAGTAATTAATAATTATCATGATGCTTTAGTTCTGCAAGACGTTACGGAGAGCATTGTTACCTGATGTAGTTCGCATAATTTGACAGTCAATGAATCTAAATGCTCGGCAGTTTCGTTCTCACGTAAACTTAACGACATTATATTTCACTATGTAGATGAGTTTGTTTTGCGTAGACCAGATACTGTATGTGATCTTGGTGTAGTTTTCGATAACAAACTGTCATTTTTAGCTCATGTTAATAAACTCACAAACTCGGTATACAAAAGCCTAGGCTTCATAATTCGAAATACTAACTACACAATCTATTATTATTCTGTACAACTCTTATGTTCGTGCGAAACTGGAATATGGAGTTGTGGTATAGTGCGCTTGCTACGCTGTGTACATTAGTGCTTTTAAGAAGGTTTAAAGACGTTTTTTAAAGTATTTGTTTTTCCGAGAATATAATCACTATCCACCTCGAAACTTTTCTCATGAATGTTTATTGAATGAATATATGTTTGTATCCTTAGAGGTTAGAAGGAAGATGCACGCTGAAATATGTTTATACAAAGTCATATCGCCTTTAATCGGCTGCACAGAGATTCTCAACATAACCTATTTTAGAGTTCCAAGATTTAATTCTCGTCCAAGTAATGTGTAACACCTGCCTGCCACTCGAACTAACGTCCTTTTATATTTCCCTTTGTAAAGAATGATCTCGGCATACTCTTCAATCGAACCTAATCTAGATATTTTTAACTGCACTATTAAGCAGATCAAATCGGCTCTAGTAACTCGTAATCTACCCATTCATAATACACCTTAAACCAATCATTTAATCTTAGACTCTACGTAGTAAATAATAATTTCTGTTTGTTGTAAACTTAATAACGCTTGTTCTCCTCCTAAGTAGTTGGGGCAGTATGCCTATTAAGGAGAGTATTCTAATAATAAAATAATAATTAAAATTTGCGCCCGCTCGCAAAAACAATTTGTAATATTTAATTAGGGCTTCAATACCACGCGTTGCGCAAAACAATGTGTTGAGGTGAATTTGAGAGTTCAAGTAAAAAATTGATGGCGTCATGCAATGTTTTGGAACGTATTGCCTAATGCTTTTGCAATTTTTGAATATTAGATCGATGTTATCGTGATTAAATTACGCCCAAAAATTACCGTTAACATATAGGAAATCACGGTAATTATAGTTCGATGGATTGAGCTTGCTTTATAGATAAAATTAGTGAAATTTTGGAAGATTTAAGGGTAACAGCTTGGGAACGTCCAGTTGATGTTCCTTGAACGCGAGGTGGTAGAAGCATCAATATAAAATGCCGCTTAATGTAACTTATCTACTTAGCTAGAATCTGAATTTGAGCGGAAATACGTCAATATTTTTTAATGACATCAATAAGGAGTACATGGCAGAAGATAGGGGTCTTCGTTGTTTATAAAATATAAATTGCTTTGAGAGGATGACAAAGTTACGCGCTTTGGAATTTGGATTAGGTGAACCTATCACAAAAATGAAGTAACGGTAGTTGAAAATATTACTCTATTTAATTTGTAAACGATTGTAAAATAAAAAATCTATGTAGATTAGGAACAGTTGTGTGAGAAGGGTGTTCTAGAGTTTATAGAAGCACCATTAACGTTATATTTAAAATAAAGAAAGGTACGGCTTTTACCCCTTATATAGTAATTAAATATATATTGTAACCATTAGAATTTTTTATCAGTGGGAAGTGTTAACAGAGAATTATTTAGTAAAAACTTATCGCGAATTAAACTATTATTGGTACAAGTTTGAAGTATCAGTAAAAGAAAGTGTATACGAGATAACAGAACGAACAATTTGAGAACCTACGGTAGCACAAATCTGTAAGGTTTTAGCAGTGAACTTTCGCATTTTAAATACAGTGCTTGTGCCAATAACTAGACAAAGGATACTGTAATCAATTATTTTTTTGAATACGAGTATTATTTGATTTAGAGTAAGATTTAATATTTAAGAATTTATATGAAAATTTGTCCATGGTTGAACCTTGCTTTCCGTTCACTTAATTTATAAATGAAATTTTAGGCAATAGTCTTGTTGGTATATAATTTACTTGTTCTGGCCGAGTTAGTTGGATCTGTGATAATACAAGCTTCTTAATATTCGGGAAGTAATGGGTTCGATCCCTGTTACCGTCTACCTTGTATGAGGCTTTCTCAGGAGGTTTTGCTCGTACAAATATAGCGGCTATTTAGACAAATACTGGGGCAGTATTTACCCTTCAGCATATACCGTGAGCAGCTAAATTATGGAATAAATTCAATAATTCTTAAATCGGCAACTTCAGAGAAAAATCCCGTTACCCGTCGATTTTTATTTTTAGACGCGCGGTTGTTCAGGTTATTAATTTATTTTTGAGGTTACCTATGTAAGCGTGATGACGTCATTGATGATTTTCTTTAATGGAAAGGGGAGGTGTTGCAATGGAATTTTTGAGAGATCTTTTAATTATCTAATCAGTTGTAGCAATAGTTTTGAGTATTTGCGTTACGTATACAGGATGATTCAAGATTATTATTGTTCTATAAAAATACAAGCGAACTAAAAAATACAACTATTCAAAATTTGGTATGTAGACATAATAGGTCAAGAACTATCTTTTAAAACTATTTTCAAAAGTGCAACGTTGCCACTTCTACCAGAAACCCAAGGCAACTTTGAAAATTCAAATTGAATACCCTGTATGTTATTGCATTTTTGGATTCTGCATAAAATTCTAAGCAACTTTTGGTAATATTTCCCTATACCCGTCTCTAAGCGTTATATGAATGACCTCTAAAATAAAATAATAACCTGACCAACCGCACACTTAAAAATAAAAATCGACTGCTTTCGGAATTTTTTTCTGATTTTATTTGGTTTGAAAGTTCTGTCATAATAACCTTTGGAAAAAAACTGATTCACTTCGTATGTCGAGCAGTTTAGTATCAAGAATACAGAAATAATTCAGTTTAAAACTGACAATAAAAAGAAAGTAGCAAAAAGAATAGATTTTTTAGATATCGAGTTGGCACGAGTCAAATTTAAGATACTTACTACTTATTTCAGTACTTAATGGTATTATATTGTAGGTATTTGTACTAAGTGAATAACTGATAATTAATTAAGTGAAACACAACGAATTGAAGTATTAATTATGATTGGATGTGGAGATAAAACCAGAACACAACTACAAGTATGTAGCTTGTTTAATACAAAATATCCTGATTCACCTATCGGACAATCAACAGTTAGTAAAATTGAGAGAAAATTTAGGGAAACTGGTCACGTTAAACACATTGCAAATGCTGGTCGTCCAAAAATGAACGAAAATGTAAAACTTGATGTGTTGTTAAGTTTGGTAGAAAATCCTCATAGTAGTTCCAGAGCAATTGTAGCTGATGAAGGCATTTCACAAAGGTCGGTACTTAAAAAGGAAAAATACCATCCGTATAAAATCCAGAATGTGCCGGAACTCAAAGAAGATGATCGGGATCGCCGAATGCAGGTTTGTGAAGTCATGCAAGGCTTATGTAACCGCAACCCAGGATTCCTTCATCAAATTATTTTTGCGGATGAAGCTACATTTTCCTTAAATGGTACAGTGAATCGACAAAACTGTAGATATTTGAGTAAAGAGAATCCTCACTGGATGAATGAGTTACACACTCAGTATCCTCAAAAAGTGAATGTCTGGGCGGGGATAGTAGAGAACAGAATCATTGGTCCTTTTTTCTTCGATGAAACTCTTACAGGGCAACGATATCTGGACTTCCTACAATATGAACTTATACCTGCCATTGCAATAATTTTCCCAAATGAAAATGATCCTGATTTACCAAATGATAATATATGGTTTCAGCAAGATGGTGCACCTCCTCACTATACACGTCCTGTTCGCAATTTTTTAAACATAACTTTTCCTGGTAGATGGATTGGTAGACGAGGATCTATAGAGTGGCCCCCAAGATCTCCAGATCTTACACCTCTTGATTTTTTTCTATGGGGCTATTTAAAATCTAAAGTATACGTCGAGAAACCACGAAATCTGGAAGATTTGAAAAATAAAATTAGATTAGAAATGCGTAAGATTAGTCCACAAATAGTCCACAATGTTCAAGAAGGTTGTAGTTATCGGTTCAATTACTGCCAAGAAGTAGGAGGGTGGTAATTTGAACATTTAAATTGAGTTACAAACAATTCTACAATGATAAACAATTTTTTCTCTGTTTTGTGTTAATAGTAGATACTTACTTATCTGTGTGAATTAATTTAATTTTACATTTTCGTTTATTTGTAAATGACCAGTGTTTGCAACGTGTTTAACGTAACCAGTTTCCCTATTTTTTTTTCAATTTCACTAACTGTCGATTGTCTGATAGGTTTGTTAGGATATTTTGTATTAGATAAGTTACATACTTGTAGTTGCGTTCTGGTTCTATCTCCACATCCAATCATAATTGATATTTCTTTTCGCTATCATTTTTAATGTGCTTACTGTATTCTTGATACTAAACTGCTCGACATTTGAAGTGAATCAGTTTTTTTCCAAAGATTATTATGACAGAACTTTCAAACCAAATAAAATCAGAAAAAAATTCCGAAACTAGTCGATTTTTATTTTTAAGTGTGCGGTTGGTCAGATTATTATTTTATTTTAGAGACTATTTATGTAACGCTTAGAGACGGGTATAGGGAAATATTAACAAAAGTTGCTTAGAATTTTATGCAGATTCCGAAAATGCAATAACATGCAGGGTATTCAATTTGAATTTTCATAGTTGCCTTGGGTTTCTGGTAGAAGTGGCAACGTTGCACTTTTGAAAATAGTTTTAAAAGATAGATCATGACCCATTATGTCCACATACCAAATTTGGAATAGTTGTCTTTTTTAGTTCGCTTGTATTTTTATACAACAACAATAATCTTGAATCACCCTGTATACGTAACGCAAATACTCAAAACTATTGCTACGACTGATTAGATAATTAAAAGATCTCTCAAAAGTTCCATTGCAACACCTCCCCTTTCCATTAAAAAAAAATCATCAATGACGTCATCACGCTTACATAGGTAACCTCAAAAATAAATTAATAACCTGAACAACCGCGCATCTAAAAATAAAAATCTGAAGGTGCCGATTTAAGAATTATTGAATTTATTCTATAATTTAGCCGCTCACTGTATAAGAATATAAGAAACTAATTTTTTATAGTTCGTGTTTTAAAGAAACGCAGTATACCAAACTCTTAACGGTACGTGATATCAACGGAGTTTATAAGTAACCTAAGTTTTGTTAGAAATAGTTTCAGCTAAATTTTAGTATTAATACTAACAAACTGTAAACACTCCGTGTACTAATGGAAGTCTTAATCGATGTTTATTAATTGTAAACTTTACAAGTATTTCATGAACAACTAAACGAAGTACCTGGTTATTAAGCAAGTTCCTATTAATAACAAATTTTAATTATATCATACTGTGTACGTTTTACAAAGTTAAGGAAATCAAGTATTTACTACTGCAAAATAATATATTTTTAATAACAATAGACTTTTTGATTAAATGAACGAGTTGCATTAGTGAATAAAAACTTAGTATATAATGTAACATTAAATTACTTACTTAAAAATCTGATACGCTGGACTGTGATGGGAATCTATAACATACAAAATAAACGAATCCATAAATAAATACTTAACATTAAATATGTAAAATGCAAGTCAGACATAATAATTGATTGTGTCTTCAAGCTAGCAGCGCCATATCGTATTTTCGTGATTGGACCAATTCTACCAATTAGAGCTCATTTAGAGCTATGTTGTGACCAAACGGATACGTGGATTAAAAGTTCTGGGAATGATAGTGTATCGTGTTTAATTGTTACAATAGTTAGGGTGCCAAAATTTAGAGCTGATTTAGAGCTATTTGGAAGTTTTCCTCTCACACCATAATTTGATTATTCATCCTGTATATAGTTTTTGTAATTTTTGTTTATTATTCCATAAAGCTCTCGGACAGATGAACAAAATGAAGTCATTAACTAGTCTGGTACACTTAAGGATAGTGCTAAAACTAAAGTAAATTCAACGCAGTTCAATTTGTTTATTTGCTAATCTTATCAACATTGTTCGTTCATCCGCATCACGCTGGCTAAAAAAATAAACCAAAATTATAAAAATGAAAAATCCAATTTTCAAAACATCCCATCAACCTCCATGCATATGTATGAACGTCTCGATCAGAGGATATAGGTTGCTGTGGCAACCGTCAATCTGACATTTAAATACATATTCGGATTTTATTGAATTCTTCTTTTACATCACGTACTTTTATTTACATACAAATTTAGTTCAATACTAATTTAAAGATGCCAATATACACTAATGCTGAATATACAGATATTATTTATGCTTATAGTCTTTCCGATGGTAACAGAAGGGCGGCAGCAGAATGTTACAGAAGACGTATTCCGCCACCAGACTCTTTCTTGGATCTACAATTATTTAAAACAACATTCTACTAGTATTCGAGTTGATAGGATTCTTCGAGATAATGTCGTAAAGCAAGAAAATATAATGGACGTTGTACATGTAAACCCTAAAACCAGCAGCCGACGAATTAGTAAACAGCTGAGAATACTCCAAACACGCGCATGGAGAAAGAGAATATTTATACCCTTATCATATCCAAGAAGCTCAAAGTTTGGAAGAAGGTGACCATATTCCCAGGCTTGCGTTTTCCCGTTGGATTATAAACAATAGCAGAACAATCTTTCGCATACTATTTACAGACGAAGGCCAATTCACAAGAAACGGTGTTTTTAACAGCAGAAATTCTCATGTTTGGGCAAATGAAAAGCCACACACAATAAGGCAGTCTCACTCGCAACATAAATTTTCTTTTAATGTCTGGTGCGGTCTAATTAATAATACATTTATTAGCCCGCATGTATTCGCTCAAAGATTAACAAGCGCCGTTTATTTGGATTTTCTTCAAAATGTTTTGCCTGGGCTACTCGTAAACCATAATTTTCGGAGAATGCATTTTCAGCATGACAGTGCTCCGGTTCATTTCGGCGTTGAAGTTAGGGTATATTTAAATCAAAAATTAAACCGTTGGATTAGACTTGCAGGGCCACATTCTTAGACGGCTATATCCCCTTATTTCAACCCGATGAACTACTTTCTATGGAGCCATTTGAAACAAAAAGTTTATAGTGTTCCCATTGAAAACAGGGAGCAGCTATTACACAGAATTAATTTCTATTGTGAAGAAGTTAGACAAAGTCCAGATATGACAAGGAAGTCAATTTTGAATTTATATCGATGTTCACAGAAATTTATCGAAGCTGGTAGAAGGCACTTTGAAAAATTTGATGTTGCTTCTTACTGTTATTTTTTATTATAGTTATGTATTAAAAAATGTGTGTTCTGTTTTGTAATTTATAACGTCGATCTCCAATTTTGTTCTTTCGGTTCTAAATAAAATGTTCTCAACTCCGCAACTGGATTATTTTTTTATAGAGACCGTGGTGCGGATGAGCGAACAATGTTGATAAAATTAGCAAATAAACAAATTGAACAGTGCGTGCATATAGCGTTGGTGAATTTACTTAAGCTCAAAAACATTCGATACAATGCTGAACTATCGTTAAGTGTGCCAAACTAGTTAATGACTTCATTTTATTCATCTACCCAAGAGTTTATGGAATAATAAAGAAAAATTACAAAAACGATATACAGGATGGGTTTGGACTCAAGGGCATAATAATTAACTTTTATAAATTACAGTCATGAAATTTTTTTACTACCTGTAAAAGTTGGTATTATAATGTAGACTATTAGTCTAAAGTATAAGTAAATCCGTAGAACAGCAGAGAAGATATAGGGTGATATTGATTTTATCAAAAAAGGGAAATCACCTTGTATTTCCGTAATTAGGCTGAATCGGTCAATTTTAATAGTTATTCGTTAATGGTACAGGTGTATCCTATATCCGCCATAAGTATGTACAGTGGCTCGCGAATCACCCTGTATATGGTGCTAAAAATCTTTTTCCATAAGTAAGAAAGTCTTTTATGGCTTCAAATATGCTTTAAATTGTAAGACAACTCAATTTGTCTCATTTAAAGTTTTTTCGAATCGTATAAGTAGTTCGGTTCTCAATATTTCGTATGTTTTTACACTATAATTAAAATTTTCAAAATCAAATAAATGGGAGGTTTTTAATCATCTTGGGCCATACCTACACCATTATTATGAAATTTTCGTCTCACCCCTTCGTCGAATTAATTTATCGTGGACACTAAAATGAAATGACATTTGAAAAATGAATTTTTCGGTCACTATGAAAAAAAGTATTTCGGGAGTAGTTTTTGAAAAAGGGCGGCTTTAACAATGCGACATTTCTGTTTTATTAAGTATAAAGCAAGAATAAGTCACGTACAAGTTTAAAGAAATTTGACTTGATTTTTTATATAAAAGTATTTTAAGGGGTTATTAGAGGGTAGAATGGAGGATTATTTCAATTTATAATTTTGAATTAAGAGTTCTACTTTAGCTCTAAATTATCCAGGTTTTACTTTTAATTTTACTTGATTTTATTATTTAGGGGTAGTTTTCCGATAGAAGGGTATTTTTTACTTTCGAGATCTAAGTCCATTTGGCCTTCAATATTTCAATTTTTGTTTATTTCCTCGAGATGCTGTAACTTCGAGACAAGCTGACAGCGAGTGTTTTTCAAAATCAACTAAAAAAAACCAAATCGAGAACTAGCTCCAAATAGCTCTAAATGGTAAAATTGGTCCGTTCACGAAAACACAATATGCGCTGCTAGTTTGAGGAAAGTTTATAATTGTATAACGTTTAATCAATTTTTTTTTGCTTTTACATTTATTTACAATGAACAGAAATTGGAGTTACGTACTAAACAATGCGTAACTGCTAAACAATCTTTACTAACAAAAACAATTATTGAGAATTGGACAGATCACTAAATAACATTTATATCTTAACTGAACTTAACAGTTCATTCTATGCATACCTACGTCTATAACATGCATTTAAGAACGGTTGCTAGAAATTTGTCTTGTACTCCCCATTTGACCCTTGTATCAACCAGTTTCCTTAAAGTGCTGTAGACCGCCAGTGACCATCTTAGTGTTCATAAGATCTGGTCCATTATCTTACCCCTTCACACATTTAACATGAGTGATTTTCTTTGATTTGTACAGCAAAGTAATAATGTTGATTCTCAGATATTAAGATCACAAAATCGAGAGGCTAAGCGGGTTTTCGATATATTAAAAGTGTACTCTTGTTAGAACGTTTGAGGGTTATATTTATTATCCCCAAAAACTTTTATAAACGAAATTATCTATAACAAAAGATACACTTGCTGCTAATTGCAAGCTTTAGATATAGTGTAACTTTATTTTTAGTCCGTAAATTGAATTATCCTCAAAAATACCTCTTTTCCTCCAAAGTTAAAAGTAATATATTCGGAAAAATGTATTTATACCGTGTTACAGTGGTAATAAATATAACTGATTGTTAAATTTAAGTAGATTACCATGTTCGAAAATAGGGCATCAGTGATAGTTAACGACCGTTATGGATAACTAACATTATTCTAATCAAGTAAGTAATCATTAGTATACTTTTGTTTTAATTATCGAAAGGAATCTATTTTGGGGGGTTTTGCATTTTTCTCCGCTTGATTTGCTTTCGGAGTAATATTTACTCCTTTACACCCACATGAACGATATTCGTATTATTTTAGGCATAAGAATATTGGCACTTAATATTATATTGGAGTGGGTTTCAATAGGGTATTATAATTCTTTCCTCTTAACAACATCCAGAAATTTTCTGTTTGATAAAACAAAACTTTTATTATTTTGGAGAGGATTTCATTGCAACATTTTCTTGTATTCCCTCTCAACGCATTTCTCGATTGCGAGATATGTACTCATCCATATATTCACAGATTTTGGGGGCATATTTACATGTTGGCGTAAACAACTTCTTCAGGAATAAATTCATAGAAAATATTGACATATAAAGGGGATAAAATTTTCAATTGTTGGATTAAAGAAATTATTTTGCCATCCACAACATTTAAATAAAGCAAGCAATTACAATTCCATTAAATGTTTTACCAGAAAAATTAAAAAATGTAAAACCTTTAAGTATAAAAGATGTTAATTCAACTTTGTGGATGATAATATAATTTTTTTAATACACCATTTAACGGGAAATTTTATCCCCTTTACAATGATGTATCAATATTTTCTTAGTTTATTCCTGAAGAAGTTATTTACGCCAACATGTAAAAATGTCCCTAAAATTGAAAAAATATAGAAAATTGAATATCTTAAAATCGGTTGAAATTCGGATCAAGTTTACAGGACTTTTTTTGTTTTATGTTGGAATCACCCTCAAAGCACATTATTATACAGGGTGAGTAAGTTTTTTGTAGACAAACTTTAACAGGAGATAGAACACATGTTTTTAAAAAGAAAAGTTCCTATAAACATATGTCGTTGAAGGCTTCGTTTCCGAGATACAGGGTGTTGAATATAATTTTTTTTTCTCAAATTTTCATTATAACTCATAAACGAATGCTTAGATTTTTTCATGTTGGAGGGATAATGTCTATTAATTAAGGGGCATAAAACAAGCGGTAAGAATGTTCACAAACTTGCACAGTGGCGGAGTGGAGGGGGTGCTCAACCCCTTTCATAAACAGAACTTCTACGCCAATGACTATTTTTTAAAAAAACTGTTATTTTCATTATCTACATACAGTTTAACAAAAATAATGTACCTTCTTCTGTTTCGAAATTACTGTGCGTTTCCGAGTTATTTTGATTTTTAGTGGTTGATGTGGTACTAAGTTAAGTAATGTGCTCTATGTGAATAATTGAATATAAAGTTTTTAATAAAAAAGATATAATAAAACATTTAGGGCCATTTTAGTACCTAACGATCGTTTCTTTAAAATTTCAAATACATTTTCATTTATAAATAGGTAGGTTATCGGTTTTTTTTAGTATCCATTGTTATTATCCTCGTATAAAGAGAAATGCATAATTATTATTGTTATGCGGTCAATACTTTCTGTATAATTATGTATGTATCAATTTCGCCATAAACATGTATGTAGTTTTTAAGTGAGATTCAAATAAGTTATAGACCGCTGCTCACTTGCTCTCATTAAAGAGCCGCCACTGTATCAAGCCATACTCAAATACAAGACTTTTGTAAATTGAAATCTGTTTAGTACACTAATTTTAACAATCCTTATTTATTATTGTAACAATATTTAATTAATAATTGTGAAATTAATAAGAATTCTTAGCAATAACGATTTATAAATAAATAACAATAACACTAGTATAATAAAATTAGACACTTTGTTGAAAATGTAAACCGTTCTTTTCAATACACATTTCACAGCGACGTACAATAGAACGTCTTAAGTTAACTAAATGATGCACGCTTATTTCATTGCAACAAAATATGATACTCCTTGGAAAACAAGTAAGTATTAAATTTTATATTTTGAAACGACAGTTTGACTTTTTACAAACACTTGCTTCATCTTGAATAATTTCACTGTTATTAATTATTGTTTTTAAGTTCAAAAAGTTATTTCATTTGATTTGCCAGCTTTTAATTAGTGTAACATGCCGTTTACATTTACAAATAGCGAACAAGCCGACATTCATTTTATTTATGGGTTCGCAAATGGGAATTCAAGGTACGCAGCTAGGGAGTATCGGAGAAGATTTCCAAATAGACGACAACCTCATCATTCCGTTTTTGTGAGTATCCATCGTCGATTTGTTAACCAGGGTTTGAAAAATGTACATGTGGGCCGACAGAACAACCGTGGAGAGGGTATATTGCGTGAATTTAATAGGAACCCCACGACAAATACTCGACGTACTGCTGTTGCTCTTGGTATTTCCCAAAGTAAAGTTTCCCGGATTTTAAAACGGGATCACAGACGCCCATATCATTTTCAACCTGTTCATGGTTTATATCCAGGTGACGCCGAACGAAGACTTAATTATTGTAGGTGGGTTCTTAACTCCATTCAAAATAATAGAGATTTCTTATCCAACATACTGTGGACTGATGAATCCTGTTTTACTCGTCGTGGTATCGTAAACTTTCACAATCTGCATATATGGGCACATGAAAACCCACATGCCATTCGACTAGAAGTTTTCAACATGAATTTAGTGCAAATGTCTGGCTTGGAATTTACGGCAACCACGTGTTTGGACCTTATTTCTTGCCACAACGTGTAAATTCAGAAAATTTCCTACAATTTTTAGAAGAAGAACATGTTAATATGTGGGAAGACATTGCTTTGAATTTAAGAGGACATTCTTGGTTTCAGCTTGATGGATGTCCGGCCCATTATGGCAGAAATGTAAGAAATTGGCTAAACAATAACTACCCGAGGAGGTGGATAGGTCGTGGAAGTCCAGTGGCGTGTCCTCCTAGATCCCCCGATTTAACGCCACTTGACTTTTTTGTATGGGGATTCATGAAGGAAAAAGTGTATACCACTCCGGTTAATACACTTGAAGAATTTCACAATCGCATCAGAGATGCTTGCATTGAAATAAGGGTGCATCATTTAGTTAACTTAAGACGTTCTATTGTACGTCGCTGTGAAATGTGTATTGAAAAGAACGGTTTACATTTTGAACAAAGTGTCTAATTTTATTATACTAGTGTTATTGTTATTTATTTATAAATCGTTATTGCTAAGAATTCTTATTAATTTCACAATTATTAATTAAGTATTGTTACAATAATAAATAAGGATTGCTAAAATTAGTGTACTAAACAGATTTCAATTTACAAAAGTCTTGTATTTGAGTATGGCTTGATACAGTGGCGGCTCTTTAATGAGAGCAAGTGAGCAGCGGTCTATAGCTTATTTGAATCTCACTTAAAAACTACATACATGTTTATGGCAAAATTGATACATACATAATTATACAGAAAGTATTGACCGCATAACAATAATAATTATGCATTTCCTTTTATACGAGGATAATAACAATGGATACTAAAAAAACCGATAACCTACCTATTTATAAATGAAAATGTATTTGAAATTTTAAAGAAACGGTCGTTAGGTACTAAAATGGTTCTAAATGTTTTATTATATCTTTTTCATTAAAAACTTTATATTCAATTATTCCCATAAAGCACATTACTTAACTTAGTACCACATCAAACACTAAAAATCAAAATAACTCGGAAACGCACAGTAATTTCGAAACAGAAGAAGGTTCCATATTTTTGTTAAACTGTATGTAGATAATGAAAATAACAGTTTTTTTTAAAAATAGTCATTGGCGTAGAAGTTCTGTTTATGAAAGGGGTTGAGCACCCCCTCCACTCCGCCACTGTGCAAGTTTGTGAACATTCTTATCGCTTGTTTTATGCCCCTTAATTAATAGGCATTATCCCCCCAACATGAAAAAATCTAAGCATTCGTTTGAGTTATAATGAAAATTTGAGAAAAAAAAATTATATTCAACACCTTGTATCTCGGAAACGAAGCCTTCAACGACATATGTTTATAGGAACTTTTCTTTTTAAAAACATGTGTTCTATCTCCTGTTAAAGTTTGTCTACAAAAAACTGACTCACCCTGTATAATAATGTGCTTTGAGGGTGATTCCAACATAAAACAAAAAAAGTCCTGTAAACTTGATCCGAATTTCAACCGATTTTAAGATATTCAATTTTCTATATTTTTTCCAATTTTAGGGACATTTTTACATGTTGGCGTAAATAACTTCTTCAGGAATAAACTAAGAAAATATTGATACATCATTGTAAAGGGGATAAAATTTCCCGTTAAATGGTGTATTAAAGAAATTATATTATCATCCACAAAGTTGAATTAACATCTTTCATACTTAAAGGTTTTACATTTTTTAATTTTTCTGGTAAAACATTTAATGGAATTGTAATTGCCTGCTTTATTTAAATGTAATTTTTAAGTTTGAGGGATGTTAATTTAACTTTGTGGATGGCAAAATACTGACTCACCCTGTATATATATATATATATATATATATATATCGGGTGTCCCTAAATTGTATATCCTAAAGGATAATGAAGATTACTTACGTGAAAATAAG
This sequence comes from Vesta saturnalis, assembly GCA_036346205.1. Lineage (NCBI taxonomy): Eukaryota > Metazoa > Arthropoda > Insecta > Coleoptera > Lampyridae > Vesta > Vesta saturnalis. Next base: position 4,993,877 of record JARFJB010001278.1, read on the forward strand.
CCGATTTAACTAAACTTGCCTTAGTCCAAAAGTTGACAATAACGAAGCTACAGAGTGTCAAAGTGGAAAAAATAAATCATATTTTCTTTCATCAAGAGGGCGCTACAAGCGACCATTAGGACATGTTTAAACCGCTATAACTTTTTGTGCTACACTGTAGGCCCTTTTATTATGGAATAATAGTTTTCCCTAATTTTTCTGCTTAAAAAAGGTATACCTTCTTGATATCGCTAAGAGCACCGGTTTCCGAGGAAACCGCGTCTAAAGCTCATGATGCATGCAAATTATCCAAAAGTATAATAATAATCCATAATAATAATAAGAATAATTCAGGTAGCCGATTTATTGAAAACAAATAAAGAAGAATGAAGTTTTTCAAGAACAATAATTATTGAAGAAAAAACAAAAACAATAATTACCAATATGAAGAGCAAAGTTAAACTATTAAATTGCATTATTATCAACCAAAAGCTAAATAAAAATAAAAAAATTAAAATTATGTTATGTACATTTTGTTTTAACAAGTGCAATTGATGGACTTTTCTGGAAGGTAAGTTAATTCTTTTTAAAAAATTACATTGCACTCTGGACAATACTTCAGGACTATTCTTAAATAAATTGGCTTCATGAATTATTCTTGCCAACAATTCTTCTTGCGTATTAACTGGGGATGTAATAAACTTTTGATTTCAAGGCACCCCCCAAAAAAAATCACAAGGTATGAAGTCCGGTGATCGAGCCGGCCAGTTCACCTCCTCTTCCAATCCAGGGCTGTGGATATACCTCATTTAAATGTTGTTTTACATTTAAAGTAAAATGAGGAGGTGCGCCATCATGCATAAACCAAAGGTCACGACGAAGGGGTAAGGGCAAATCTTCCAATAAAATAGGTAAATTTTGTATTAAAAAGTGCAAGTACCTATCTCCAAATCGGCACACTTTTGCTGATATCGAAAGACGTCTTCGCGAAAATGGCAAGTTTCAACCAAGCCGTGTAAATTCTGAACGCAGACGAACCATAAGGACGGTGGAAATAGAAGAAGAAATTTTGGACGCTGTTGAAATATATCCAATGACCAGCACACGACGTGTAGGATTGCAATTGTAAATATCGAAATCATTAGTTCATAATTCCCAATTATTGCACCCTTTTCATGTTCGAAAAGTTCAAGACATATTACCCATGGATCCTGATCAACGTTTAGGTTTCTGTCGATTTAATATTCATAGAAGAATGGAAAATCCAAATTTTAGTAAAAAAAATTTGTTCACGGACGAAGCTACTTTTACTAGATGCGATATTTTCAATATTTATGCTATCGAAAGTAAATATCTGGGCTGGAATTATAGACACTTTTATTATTGGTCCCTTTGTACTGCCAAATCGGCTGAATGGAGATAGGTGCTTGCACTTTTTAATACAAAATTTACCTATTTTATTGGAAGATTTGCCCTTACTCCTTCGTCGTGACCTTTGGTTTATGCATAATAGAGTACCTCCTTATTTTACTTTAAATGTAAGACAACATTTAAATGAGGTATAGCCACATATCCTGTCGTTCATCATTACTAAGCATATGCAGGAGGTTAGGCAAAACTTCTTGGAGGAATTGAAGGTATATACGACCAGTCAGGAGGTAACAAAAATACGGTACAATAATCCTATTGTGGAGAATGCCATACCTAACATTTATGGGCCAGTGGTTTTGGTTTTGCATTTGTCGGATGCAAAATGGATTGTCTAATGCGTAATAGAGCATATTATGACGATTTACAACACCGTTCTTTCTAAACGTAGCCTTGTCAGAAAACATACTATAAGATAAAAAGTTTGATTAATCTCAAGTTGAGCACACAGGAAAATGTTTACGCGTCTTTCGAAGTAATCATTGCGTAATTCCTGGTGTAATTCAATATAGTAAAAATGATACTTATAGTTTATAGTTGTCCAATTGGCCGTTGATTGTGACGTTTCACATGATATTGCTATCGAACGACTACTGACATGCGGGTTTTCATCAATATAAAGCAGAATCTCAAGTTCTTTTTCTTTGTTACTGGTATTTCTATTCACAACTTTGCGTTTTACGTGATCCACACTGCCAGTTAGAATCGAATCTCTCCATCAAATTTTCAAAAGCGAGTCGAGTGGATCGGCGTCGAGCATGATATTCCATTCATTGAGCCTTTCCCAATTCAAAAACCATTGCAATTAATTCACTTTTAGAGGAATCTATTATTTTAGTATTGTGCAGGTCAAATATTTGTCATGTGGGAAATTGTTTTCATGGCTACTGCGAATAATCACAAGAAAAATCATTAAAATGCAATTTTTGGATAAAATTCAAATTATTTCAAAAACCGTAAATTTTACATGTATGAAACCTATGCAGGGTGTTTCCTAAGTACGGTACATAACTTCAGGTGCGTATTCTGCCACTAAAATAAAGGCAACTTTGCTTATAAACTATGTCTCAAAAATGCTTCGTTACGGAAGTACAGGGTGTGAAAGTTTTATTGAAAAATTACAATTTTTTTAATATTTCCATAACCACTTGAGACATTTTAATAAAATTTTGCAGTGTTTGAGAGTTAGCAACGGTGCGTATTTTACGCTAAAACCGGCGGATTTACTATAATCAGTGGCGTGCAGGCAGGATAATCGTTGCACAATTTGAAAGAAAAAACACCACTGTTTCTAATCTTTCTCAGTTTTTTTTGGATTGTCTGTTCCATTTGGACGAAAACATGGCTCTCGTCTTTTTTTCCTAAGACTAGTCGTTTTCGATTAAAAAAATAAAAAAACATTATAGTGCTCTGTGATGTCATAACCAGTGTTCATGAATGAGTCTCGTGGCAAACTCATAATAAACCTATAAAGAAACTAAAGTTTTTTCAATGAAAGTTTCACACCCTGTACTTCCGTAACGAAGCATTTTTGAGACATAGTTTATAAGCAAAGTTGCCTTTATTGTAGTGGAAAAATGCGCTCCTGAAGTTATGTACCGTACTTAGGAAACACCCTGTATAAAGTTTTATAATTGCACATAGCATTCAAAAATCGAATGATATACAGAGTATTTTACTAGAAAAATACTCAGTTTGTCTTGCTCTGCTTATTGCAACACTCAAGAATAATTTTAAAATACACACACTTGCTAGTTATATATGATAAAATTTTATTGGCAAAGTTTATCCATAAAGCACCAGTTTACTTCACATTCACTCACCCGGTACAGACTGGATCATAAGTAATTAAAATTTCAGCGTTTTCCAAGCAGTTGCACTTCACTCTTTTAAGATGGAAGGCCCCGCACTTTCACTCATAGAAGTTGTTTATTCTATCATACCCAAAATATTTGCTTTTAAAAGTATTTTTTTCATTTCGTAGAAATGAATTTCAGTTTATTGAAAAATGCTGAAATTTTTATAACTACGACCCAATCAGTACAATTATGGAAGTTTTTTATTGTTAAATATTTAAGAATAGTCCTGGCAATCCACATGTTAGCTTTCGAAGCAGTGACCAAATTCATGTTACATCCGTGACTTTTCGCTGTTATCGTTGTAAATATCAAACTTAACGAGTTCATCAAGTAAAAAGCTAGATTGAAAATCTAAAACATTATAAACTCGTTAGTTAAAAAACTGTTTAGGCTCACTCTCTACATATTCACTCCCAAGGTGTACAAATAATTTAAGGTTATCTACATGTGGTCAATATTATAGCTATGTTGAATCTTGGCTATTGTTTGACGGAAAATTAAAAAAATTTAGAATCAGAAGGAAACGACAGACGGAAAATTATTAATATATAATATATAATATATTAATATAATATAATAAAATATGACTATTTACCATACTTCGTATTCCTCGACCTAGATCGCTTTACGTACAGATCATATCAGAGTGTAAGGTAATCAGGTCATAAGAGTGGTAAGTCACAGTTATATTTGTGTTAACTGTGGTCCTTTCGATGGATAGTAAAGCTTATCCAGTCTCTACCACACACCGTCAATTGTGGTTCCTACGACATTTGCTTGTAGCTTTGTGCGCACTGGGTAAATGGAACAAAACAAAACAAACAAAGACCGAGTTACTGTGATGGTTTATGTAAGTACTACTGGAAGTCACAGGATTTCCATGCTCCTTATAGAGAAATCCGGAAAGCCATTCTTCAAAAACGGGAAAATTCCTATTGTTACAAAAATCAATCAAGGGCATGGATGATCCGTAATATTTTTGTAGACGTATCAAAACACATTCGTAGCCGAAGTTAAAAAGCTTCTTAAGCGAGTAAGTAAGCAAGAAAAACCAGTGTTACTGATTTTGGGCAATGCGCATTCACATCCAAATGCTGAAAGTTTGACGAGGAACGGTTTCAAAGTCATTTTTCTAACTGCAAATGTGGCATTAATCCCCAGCCAATGGATCAAAGTGTCATTGAGACCATGAAAAGGAATTACCGGAAGTAACTTCCACTGTCGACTTTTGCTCGGAAAGAATGACGACGAAGAAGAGGAAGCTAACAGTGTTATCACATCCTTCAAGATAATCGATCTGAAGGACGGTTGCTACATAGTTGTGATGCCTGGAATTCGGGTTCCCCGGCCACACTAAAAAAGTTTGGAATAAGTTGTTGAAAAAATACTACGAAGATCTCAATCAGCCTACAGATGATCTAATGCCTCTTCAACTTGACACACTTGATTCTCTCAAACTAAGAGAATGCTGTGGTACATAAGACATGTTGAAGAGGTTGTATTCTGATCACAACGACCAAGGATACCCGATTGTGACGGATGAAGAAATTATTGAGTGTTCTTCCAAACCCCAATATGAATGACGAACAAGAAAACGTAGATGACAGTGCTCTGGAACTTCTACCAGAACCTTCACACGACGGAGCACTAAAAGCCATTGTGTTATCCTTCAATGGTTGAGGGGCAAGACGAAGCACAAGTGGTTCAGCTACTTCAACTTCGATAGATAAAGGAGTTGTCTTGGCAAAAAAATGAAGAAAGCAAAGCAGACAAAGATTGATGATTTCTTCAAACGTACCTTAGCAAAATGTGTTTGTAAGGTTAAAAAATGTGCTCGCTTGTGAAAATAAATATATGTATGTACATACATGCATAAATGTGTACATTTATTTATTTTTTAATTAAATCTCGTTTATCCGAACCACCTTTCTTCCAATCAGTTTGGATAAACGAGGTTCTACGGTACGTCATTAATCATGTAATCAAATTCAACATAAATATATAACACTTTGACTGTTAAATAGTTTTAAACAGTGCACAAACAAGTATTTTAAATAAATACAAATTTTTTAATTCAGTACATAAAATGTAAAAAAGTACGAACCGCTACTGCACAAAAATATTAATTACACTGTTAAAAAAATAGGCAGAACTGATGAATGAAAATGAAGCTAAATTTGATAAAATTTATAAAAGATTGAAATAAACTAACACATTTGATTTTCCACATTTTGTTTATAATATATTAATATACTATATTAAAAAATTAACTAATAGCAAGGCCACAAACAGGTATAGGTTAACGACAAAACCGTTGCCGGTTTAACCAATCGGGTACCGGTTTATCACAGAGGTACCTGGCTTCCTGAAACAGGTACCACTTTTTTGGGTTACCGCAAACAAGAACCAGTTTTCCACAGATACCTGTTTGGTGTAAACTGGAACGTGTTTGAGCTAACACCCTATTATCGGTTATCTGTATACCATGTTATCTGTTAACTTTTGAATTTTTTCCCGCTTGTCCAAAAAACCGTATAGAGCAAACTTCGCCGACAATTGAGGTCAGTGGTTCACTGCCCAGTTAAATAAAATATTTTCCTTGTTTTTTTTTTTACAAATTTTTAATAGTTTTTTAAAACTTAGTTATTGTTTCACAGGTCCATGAATTTGTATCCGCTCAATAACATTTTGTTGCACCTTTTCACGTAATTTTACATTATTGTTTTGACGACGTTCATACTCTGATTAATAACATATTGAAAATGTAAACTTTCACCATTATCACACATAATAAAATACTTATCTTTTTTAGGTTTTTTTAATGGTGTATTTTAAATTATACAACACTCTCTACGGCGAAAGCTAACAATGAAAATGTCACCCAAAAAACAGATTTAACAAAATTTAATCAAGTTATGGTGTAAGTGTAAAGTGTAAAAACTTCAATTTCAAAACGATAGAAGCATTCATAAATATAAACATGACATTAAATAAAATAAACCAGTTAAATCTAACAATCTTTATCAATAAGTGCAAGTGTTATTAACAATGAGAAGCATAATTCAGAACGTTTTTTGTAATTTTTAATTTTAATCTTAATTTCAACTACTTATGTCAAATTATAGTGCTGTGGCAATTTAACATATAATTGGTAAAGCATTTGCTTCAAGGTCTAGGAAAAACACAGCAAAAAACCTAGACATACCAAAAGTTAAAAATTAAATCAAAATTAAGACGTATCATTGTGCTTTTTTTTTTTAATTATAAGATGCCAAAACCTATTTAAACGGAGATTTTCTTCTTGTCTATTAAAATTATTAGGGTGTTTATATATTTCAATAGCTTCACGTTGTAAACGAATATAATAATGAGTTTGTCTTGACAATATTTCCATATTGTCAAATTGAACGTCATGATTTAGATTATTCAAGCATAGTCAGCCACAGCAGACTTCTTTGGTTGACCTAATCTACAAAATCTCATATGTTCTTTACGTTTTGTATCAAAGCTACGTTTTGTGGTTCCGATGTATACTTTTCCACATGAACAAGATATGTTATACACTCCGGAAAATGATAAAGGGTTTGACACATCTTTAGGTGATCTTAAATGTTTTTTAATTTTTCTTGTAGGTTTAAAAATAATCCTAATGCCACATTTAATTAGGATTTTTTCAATTCTATCTGTAACATTAGCTACAAAAGGGAGAAAAACAGTACCAACATTAAGAACTGGTTTTTCTTTAAGGTTACGCCTAGAAGGTGTAATAACATTATTAATATCTGTAAGTGAATATTCATTATCTTGTAAAGATTTTGATAATATTTACATTCATACTTCAAAATTTAAGGGCACAAATTCGTTTTTACAAAAGTGCCTCTAAAAGAAACCATAGAATACATTGATCATCTTTTTCCAAAGGACACAAGCATTCTTTCTCATCACTGTCTTACTACAACTTATTTTCAGTGGAATAGTGAATTTTATGAACAGATTGAAGGTGTAGCAATGGGTAGTCCCCTTAGTCCTGTTATAGCTAATTTTTACATGAAAAAATTTGAAACATTAGCGTTACAAAATACACTTAAAAAACCTTCAGTTTGGTATAGATATGAAGATGACACATTTGTTATTTGGAGACATGGAAACGAAGCACTGTATAAGTTTTTAGTTTTTATAAATGGTATGCATCCTAGTATTCAGTTTACCATGGAAAAAGAAACTAATGGAAGTTTACCATTTCTTGACATATTAATATCTAGAAATAATACCTTCTAGGCGTAACCTTAAAGAAAAACCAGTTCTTAATGTTAGTACTGCTTTTCTTCCTTTTATAGCTAATGTTACAGATAGAATTGCAAAAATCCTAATTAAAAATGGCATTAGGACTATTTTTAAACCTACAAGAAAAATTAAAGAACATTTAAGATCACCTAAAGATGTGTCAAAACCTTTATCATCTTTCGGAGTGTATAAGATATTTTGTTCATGTGGAAAAGTATACATTGGAACCTTAAAACGTAGCTTTGATACAAGACGTAAAGAACATATGAAATTTTGTAGATTAGGTCAACCAGAGAAGTCTGCTGTGGCTGACCATGCCCTGAATAATCTAAATCATGACATTCGATTTGACAATATGGAAATATTGTCAAGACAAACTCATTATGTTCGTTTACAACGTGAAGCTATTGAAATAGATAGACACCCTAATAATTTTAATAGACAAGAAGAAAATCTATGTTTAAATAGGTTTTGGCATCTTATAATTTTAAAAAAATGCATAATTATACGTCCTAATTATGATTTTAATTTTAACTTTTGGTATGTCTAGGTTTTTTGCTGTGTTTTTCCTCGACCTTGAAGTAAATGCTTTACCAATTATAGTTAAATTACCACAGCACTATAATTTAACATAAGTAGTTGAAATTAAGATTAAAATTAAAAATTACAAAAAACGTTCTGAATTATGCTTTTCATGGTTAATAACACTTGCACTTAGTGATAAAGACACCTCTTTGTTAGACTTAACTGGATTATTTTATTAGATGTGATGTTTAAATTTGTGAATGCTTCTATCATTTTCAAATTGAAGTTTTCACAACTTTACACTTACATCATAACTTGATTAAATTTTGTTAAATGTGTTTTTTGGCTGACATTTTTCATTGTTAGCTTTCGCCGTAGAGAGTGTTCTGATTTGTCATCTTCAAGGCAGTTTAACAATATTTAATGACCTAGTTATTGTTTACTAAAATTCCAACTAAGTCAATGCAGGTAAGAATAAGTAGCAGATATAGTGTATTTTAGATTTCAATTAAAACCGTGTTAGTTTCTGTGAGTTTACTCATATCCCTCTTCAAAACTACTTTGTTTAAGATGCTGATCAAGCCGAAAACGGTTCGAATAGTAATGATTTGATGCCTTATTACGTTATAAATGAAATAGCATGCTCGATGGATAATGGCAACAGTCCGGAACTTGGGCAGCTTATTTGCCAAACTAATGAATATAAACATAATACGTGCACCGAATCAGGTAAGAAATTAGGTATTGTACTGGTAGTACATTTCAAAAAAGTAAATAATTATGTATGTGAATAGTCAAAAAGACTCTCCTTCTTAGTACGGCAATAAAAGCTTATTAAACTTTCAGACACAGTGACAGAATTAAGAAATGTGAATCTAAACGACTTAATTAGTGGTGTAGTGTAGAAGGTATGATATAAGAAAATATTGTTGGTATTTGAATTATTACTTACAAGTGCATATGGATTTTTTAGGTGACGAGAAATCTACATCATCTTTAGATGATCCTTTCTCGGACGATTCTGATCTAGATTATATAACTGAAAGGGAAAATGACAACCAAGAAGATGATAAAAGCAGAAGCTTTGAGGTCAAGCTGACCTAGAAGAAACAGGTAAAAAACAATCAAGGAAAAGAAAACTTAAGCCAGACACATGAAAAAGAAATGTCTTAATTATGATTTTAATTTTAACTTTTGGTATGTCTAGGTTTTTTGCTGTGTTTTTCCTCGACCTTGAAGTAAATGCTTTACCAATTATATGTTAAATTACCACAGCACTATAATTTAACATAAGTAGTTGAAATTAAGATTAAAATTAAAAATTACAAAAAACGTTCTGCATTATGCTTTTCATGGTTAATGACACTTGCACTTAGTGATAAAGATACCTCTTTGTTAGATTTAATTGGATTATTTTATTAGATGTGATGTTTAAATTTGTGAATGCTTCCATCATTTTCAAATTGAAGTTTTTCACAACTTTACACTTACATCATAACTTGATTAAATTTTGTTAAATGTGTTTTTTGGCTGACATTTTTCATTGTTAGCTTTCGCCGTAGAGAGTGTTCTGATTTGTCATCTTCAAGGCAGTTTAACAATATTTAATTTTTAATGACCTAGTTATTCTTTACTAAAATTTAGTTGGCTCTATACGTTTCTCAAACTGTTATATTAATAGCAGGCTGATGTTTATGTTTTAATTTTTCAACTTTGACAAAATTGTTTACATCTTTAACAGAATTACTACTGACGAAGATAACTGTAAGTGTTATCGAAACGTTTAGATTGTATAATTTAAAATACACCATTAAAAAAAACGCAAAAAAGATAAGTATTTTAATAACATATTGCATCACATAATTATTCTAAAAAACTTTACATTTCATATCATTTAATTTCTAGATTGGAAATCATGTGTTATTTCACACCAGATATTTAGAAATACAAAGTCAAAATTTACCAATTACGTAAACAGAAAGCAAGGCAATTTTGGTTAATGAATAAAAGGTGAATCCGTTTGCGTGCGTATAAGGAAGATTAAATTTTAATTATTGAAAAGGCGGATGTAGTATAAAAAATTGAATTTAGATACAATATACAAATAAATAAATAAATATGAGGTAATAACCATAAAATAACTATCAATATTTATAGGGCGAATCGGAAAATTGATACGAGTTAGAAACGGAATGTTCTCAAAATCGGATTTTTATGATAAACGATAATGTTACAGAAGGGCCCTCCTTTAATAGCTAAAATGGGCGACGAAAACACATAAATGGACCTTTTATCTGATCAACTGTCCGCTAAACAATAAAAAAAAAAGAAAACCTGGCAAGATTGTGCGAAATGTAAAATATTTAAACAAATTTTTTTTGTTTCGTACAAAAAGTTGAATATGAATCAGATTTTCAAGCTTGAGGTAATAAATATTTTTACGTTTAATTAGTTTAGGGTACAATCTATAACGAGATGGTAAAAAAGTAAAAGGAACGTTAAGTAAAAATAACTAAATAAAAGCTTATAAACCAGATACAAACACGAGAAGAATTTTTACTTGTTTGCAAACTTCGGCGAGATAGCTTAGCAGCTTTTCCAATTAAAATCCACATAAATACGATCCCAAGCCGAGATAAACCAAAAGGCAACATAATCCCTTGTTTTATTTTATTACTGGTTGCCAATTATCGTAAATTTGTATAAGGTATTTTAAGGGATTCTATGACCGTTTTACGATGGTATTGAATTGAAATAAACACAGCTTCGGTTTCATTTAAACAACATCGTTTCATATATCTTTTCATGTATTATTAGAGCCGTATTCTTTTCTGCTTCGTTGGATTCCCAATTTTCATTTCAATCATAAATTCCCATCCAATTTCGAGGATGAATGACAAATTTCGTATTGAAATGAATATTGCCGGCAGTCTATTGATTCTATATACACCCCTATTATTCATAAATTCTAAAACCTTTATTGGTAACTAAAATCCTTCAGACTCATTATCAAAAATATTCTTCCGTTTTATTTCTTTTCAATTGAACGTTCTATTATTGTCTACAACTCCAACAATGAAAGATCATAAATAAGTGTTTCAATACAAATAATATATTTATATTCAACACCTTCTGTGAGAAAAAGATTTCTTGTTTCATACTAAAACTGCTAGAGGCCACCACTTTGCAGGCTTTCAAGTAACTCCAGATCGTCGGTTTGGTGCAAGACTATCCTAAGTCCATAATTTGGCTAAAATGGGATATTTACGGTGCACGTTAGTTTATTACTTAAATTATAGTATCAAATGAACTAAAGTCCAAATTTTAAATTTCCCGCCTTAGTATTGCATGCAATGCAAACTATCCTAAAATTAACTCCATTTATTTCTGACGTAGCAAAGTATCGTATGTCCATGTCTGGGACTTAGGGTAACGTGCATACCAAATGTTTTGCATAAGTTGTACATAGACTAGTTTTCTGCCGGTTACCACGTGGACATTGACAGTCATCTACGATATAAAATTCTGTATCCGTCTGCTTTTAATATACGCTAAATAATCTTAACGTAAGTCGTCGCTTACCACATCACTCACAGTGCTTAGATGAATGTTTGGTTTGTGTTGATTAACTTCGTGAAAGGTTAAGAAGTATTTTTGTATAGTTTTATGCTATTTAGTTATTAAAACAGTGGAAAATGTTTACAATGGGAAAAAAAATTGTAAATATATTGCAAAACTGCACTATAGTAAGTTCCAACAAAGTCAATGCAGGTAAAAATAAGTAGCAGATATAGTGTATTTTAGATTTCAATTAAAACCGTGTTAAGTTTCTGTGAGTTTACTCATATCCCTCTTCAAAACTACTTTGTTTAAGATCAAGCCGAAAACGGTTCGAATAGTAATGATTTGATGCCTTATTACGTTATAAATGAAATAGCATGCTCGATGGATAATGGCAACAGTCCAGAACTTGGGCAGCTTATTTGCAAAGCTAATGAATATAAACATAACACGTATACCGAATCAGGTAAGAAATTAGGTATTGTACTGGTAGTACATTTCAAAAAAGTAAATAATTATGTATGTGAATAGTCAAAAAGGCTCTCCTTCTTAGTACGACAATAAAAGCTTATTAAACTTTCAGATACCGCCACACTGACAGAATTAAAAAATGTGAATCTAAACGACTTAATTAGTGGTGTAGTGTAGAAGGTATGATATAAGAAAATATTGTTGGTACTTGAATTATTACTTACAAGTGACAACCAAGAAGATGATAAAAGCAGAAGCTTTGAGGTCAGCTGACCTAGAAGAAACAGGTAAAAAACAATCAAGGAGAAGAAAACGTAAGCCAGACACATGAAAAAGAAATGTTATGACAAAAAAGAGGAATTTAGGCATGTCTTATATAAATACACAAGGCAAGTTGCTTCAGAACCAAAATCGAAAGAACCGTGTAAAAATACATGCAGATTAAAATGAACCAATAAGGTTTCTAAAGATAGACGAGTAGTTATATTTTCGGAATATTGGGCTTTAGGAGAAGTGAATCGCCAGCGTGATTTCATTTTCCGTTTTGTTGATTTTATGAAACAAGAAGCACCAGCATCTTCGTCAACAACACGCATTACAAGAATATCAAGATGGTAATAGTAGTAATGAAGAAGTTGTCGAAAACTTACTATTTCAATTCAGAAGACGGTACTAAAGAAAAAGTTTGTCAGACATTTTTTTAAACACTCTTTCCATAAGCCATCAAGTTGTCAAGACGATTGCAAAGAAACAAGGTATAATATCCTGAGCGAATAAGGTTACTATAGATAAAGACAGGAGGGGCAGAATTAGCGCAAAAAGTCGCATAAGTATTAAACACAAAAACGTTGTTAAGGACCACATCAACTCCTTTGATGTAGTCGAAAGTCACTATACAAGAAGAGACTTCTAAAAAATAGTTGCCTGCTTCCTTAAATATTTCAAATATGTACAGAATCTACATTGAGTACTGCAAAGAAAATAAATAAATACTGGTTGTTAGGGTAGAAAAGTGAAAGGGGGTCCTGCGGCATGTCAGCTGCTCTCGGTGGAATGGCAGTGAGTTCTCTCATGGGTAGACCATTTAAAAAAAGCAATTTCAGGAGGCGCCACTAACTTGTTGCATTTATTAGGCCGTAGAAGAATTCCTAGATGATAGACGAGGACCGTGAAAGAAAAGAAGCGTATGGGTAGAAAATAGGTATTTATTAAAATAAAAAACAGAGATAATAGTAAAAAAAGACGGTTAGGATTTATCGTAATCAAATAATTTAAAAAAAAGGTGGTTGGTATAACAAAAACAATATATGCATTAATAAAAATTAAAGTACTTGCCCCGAGATCTCGAGTTTACACTACACTTAAATAAATAAAATTAATTAATACTTTAGATTAAATAAACGCTTGCTTTAACAGTAATAGAAGATATTGAAGATACTTTGGTTACAAATTAATTAGTGGGTGGGTTCTTTTATGTAACAAATGAATAAATGTGTAGGTGACAAATGCGAAGGAATGATTTTTTTCCTTTTTTTTTATTAGGCGATGATGAAATGTCAGAAGGTTTATCTAGGTGGTAGATGATCTCAGTGGACGATGAGCGACGATCACGAGATAGAGATGAGTTGCAGGTTGCAGTCAAAGAGTACGAGAAAAAAGGCCCTGGAGAAGGAATAGATGTAATTTAAAATTATTAATAATTGGTTACTTGCAAGATGTTGGATGGCCTTGCAATAAACAATTGTAAGATTAAATAAATATGCTTACATCAACACATATGCTCGTTTCATTTTTTTTTTTTTTAATTCAGGTGTGCGAAATCTAAAAGGTTGTTAACGAAGGGATGTGGAAAATACTGTATTAAACCTACAAAGAAAAGTTGCTTGGAATTATGAACTAGTGATTAGGTCTAGCAGCGCCGTTGCCATGAAAATCCCAATTATGGATTGCTCTGGTCCTCAGAGGATAACAGTAGCACTTATAAGTAGCGGGTTGGAGGGTTAGATTCCAAATTTTGGAAAAAAGCTACAATAAACCAACTAATACCCCTCGAACTAGACTCGATATCAAAGACTGTTTAGGCAAATTATGTAAAATTCCATGAATTCCATGAGCGGGAAAAAATATCGAAGATTTTGAGAATGAGGAAATAATGACAAAATAATATAACAGTAGCGTAAATTTATTAAACCAATACCAGAAAATATAGGTCAATACGATGCAAGGGGTAAAATGCAAACATAAAACACGATAAAATTAGTAAGTTAATTAAAAGGCAGACACAAAAATATTAGGCGTGAGTTGGTATTTATTTGGAAAAAGAAGATTAGTACGCCTATGGCGAAATTTAATCAAAATAAAAGTAGCCAATGATAATTCGTAAATCACAATTCAATGTGAAAGCATTTAAACTATTTAAAATATAAACATAAATATAATCTACAATTTTGATTGGAACATCATTGGGTATTTTATTGATTAAAAGGGATCTTTAGAAAAATGATTTATGGGCCAAAGGATTATAAAGGTAGGGTATTAACAAAAGGACAAATATTAAGAATATATTATAATTTTAGGATGTACGTCAGGAGTTGAACAGAAGTAAGGGTGGGAAATATTAAGGAAGAAATGATTTGTAACATGGTTCGAGAGTCCATTTATCGCATGATATTTGTAAATGAGTTCAATTTTACCAAAAAAAAGATCAGTGCGATCTAGGTGTTAAATATCAAAATTCCAACGATATTGAGAAATTGGTTGAAGAATATGGGTTGCGTTCAGATACAAGGCAATACGATCCATACCTTCATCTTTTTAAAAATGGCTCAGAGGCATAGAAATATGTGAGCTATATCCATCCATGAAAAAAATTATAGATTTCGGAATTTTATTGCTCTTCAGACTCGGTAAAAAGACATTAGAATAACTCATGGGTCATCCACCCATTCTCACTTTTTCCTATGGCCCAGTTTTATGGAAACGACTGCGATTATTTGTGGAATACGAGTGTACCTATAGACAACCCAAGGAGGTGCTATCTGACTATCAGCATTTGCCGTTACCAGTACAGTTAAGTTCAACTTTTCATCGTTGTCTGAAGTAGTGTACACCGTTTTGCATCCTTTTTCTGCCAAAAGTTTGCGTGGTTTTGGGTTAAGAAAAACTCGAAAAACAGTGAACCATTTACGACCTGGAACTTCGTTTTCTCCAAACTCCACTTTCAATCCTTTGGACAATTTTCCCACGCTGTTTAGGAAGTGTACTCACTGGAACTCCAGCTATTGCCATACATTTTATCCATTCGATCAGTCGATTTTCCTGTTCCACAGAAAAAACCGGCCGCAGGACCCATTTTGGTTTTTATTCTTTTCCATTAATGTTATTCTCGGAACACCATACTTTCGTGTAGCTGCATTATAAGAAATTGCTCTATTGACATCTTCAATAGCAGCCAACATAGACTCTTCAGAATAATAAGTTTTCTTTTTGACATCTAAAAAAGAATGAACATGACCCAATTGTCGACACACACTGTTCTAATTCTCGACACCCCCTGTCGAATATAAGAGCGAAATTAAATATTCCGTTCTTTTTAACAGCATTATATTTGTTATGATCAATGTATTACCACAGAAGGAACCCATGCAGATACACATTGTTCCCATAGTTGACATCGCTGTCGACTATAGGAACATTGTTGTTTCACGTATCCTAAAGTCGACACCACGTGTTACGTGCATGTTTATAGTAAAAATAAGAAATATGATGTGTTTATAAGATAAACTAATTGCAATATACTTAGTGAAATATAACAATCGGTTAAAATATGAAGTAACTACATCTAAAAAAATTGTAAAAAAATACTCACTTATTTGTTTCCTTAAAGATCACTAACAAAATGTCGTTCACCAGCACAGCTCACCAAATATTATTGATTTAAGCAAGAAACCGTGGAAATGTCTGCCACACGCGACGTTTTTAGTTCGCTAAACGTTCACGACAAACCAACGGCGCATCCCGGGAACATTTAAATTCCTTATTCTTAAGGTTTACAATTTGCGTGTCGGCTAAATGAGCAGTGCCGGAGACTGGTACATTTAACTTAGTATTCAATTAGAACATTTCAAAACACTATAAATTGTATACTTCATTAAGCTGACATTTACATTGTGCCAGTAATATTTAATTTTTGATATTTGACAGGACCTACTATGGTATTACCTAGAAAAAATTCAGTAATTTGTTTAATATCATAGAAATGCAATTCTCAGTCATATAGAAATTTGAATTTCAAATTTGAAGCTTACAAGTACTTTAATACAACCTTTTAATTATACTAAGTGACATAGAAAGGAACACCCAGTAATACTGAATATTTTGTAAAAAATTTTGGGAATATGTTTGTTTATATCAAGATAAAAAAACGATCAATTTTTTATCCACATTACTCTAGCGGTTTTTGCGTTAACCTTTTACAAAAAATTAATGATCAGGTAGCCTTAAAGTCATTTGTAACTACAGTTGTCCTTTAACACGTGTACAACACATTACAAAAAGCTTCTTTAATTGAATCACGATGCCTCGAGCGCGAAGGCGCCAAAATTTTCGGCAGTTAAGCGAATTTGATAGGGGTCGAATTGTGGGCTTACGAGAGGTTGGTTTGTCTATGAGAGATATAGCCGATAGAACGCAATGTAGTTTAAACACTGTAGCAGTATGTGTTCGGGTATGGAACCAATAGGGTCGTACACGAAGAACGAGAGGTCCTCGAAGAACCACAGAAGCCGAAGATCGCCGTCTTAGAGCATTGGCTCTACGGGGCCGCTTCTCGTCTACACGGGCGATTGCGGACCAGTGGTTTGCAGAACAGGGAAGGGCGATTGGGATGCGAACTGTTTATCGCAGGATAAGAACCTTTGGACTCTTTTCATACCGTCCCCATTTTGTGCTACCACTGACTCCTGGGCACCGACGTAATCGTCTAGCGTGGTGTAGAGAACGGGCAAATTGGGACAAAGAATGGAATTGAATTGTCTTCGGTGATGAGTCCAGATTTTGTTTGGACATGTATGACGGTCGCGCAAGGGTGAGAAGACGGCGTGGTGAAAGACAAGATCCCAAATTTTCAGTGGAAAAGCATGTGCACCACACAGTTGGAGTTATGGTATGTAGGGCTATTGCTATTGGAAGTAGGTCACCTTTGGTCTTCATTAGAGGTAACATGACCGCTGCGCGCTACATCCAGGAGATCGTAGAACCCCATATTGCACCTTATGTTCAGACCATCCCCAACAGCACATTCCAACGCACGACCTCACGTTGCTAGGGCTTCATTGCCTAATTTTGAGGCCAATCAAGTTGCTTTGTTACCTTGGCCATCGAGATCTCCCGATCTTTCACCCATCGCGCACGCCTCCGCAAACTCTAGTGGCTCTGCAGCATGAGTTACAGATAGCATGGGATGAGATATCTCAGGAGGAAATCGATCACCTCATTAGAAGTATGCCCAGACGTGTTAATGAGTGCATAAAACATCGTGGTGGCGCAACACATTATTTTTTTTTTAAAGTTAACAGTTTAATTTTTATCAAATTTTGATCGTTTACTAGTCTAACTCGAATACACTTGTATACCAAAAATTATTCAAATAAATTGATTATTACTGGGTGTTCTTCTTTCTATGTCACTTAGTATATTTAAGAAAACAAAAATAATATTAAAATGTAACAACTTAAAATAAGTACATACACAAAAATAAAATTTATTTTACACTGTAGAATTCTTCATCCACGTCTTCTGAATCACGATTATTTACCGAAATTATTAATGGTTCTACCGTTACATTAAGAGTTTTTTCGCGAGACCACCACTTAGATATTATCTTTTCAGGATTCAAAATAATTTTTTCCCACACCTCTCTATCACATTTCTTCAACGACTCTTCCCACATTTGCAATACAGCGTCGTCGGAGTAACTATTTCCATCTATGCACTGATCATAGTATGACTTGCAAATTCCCCAAACCGCATTGAATTGACAGTGCTATGGCGCTAATCTACGTATGAAATGGCTGTGACGCGAATAATGTCGTCCACGACGTATTGCTTTTCACAGTTATGCTGTTTAGCAAGATTCAAATGATCTGCTGTAAAATGTGTGTCGCAAAAGTAATGTTTTTCATATTTAACCTCTTTTACAGCCTTTTCCAGACCAATTAAAGATTGTTCTTGTTGATTAGATAATAGCTGATCAAGTAGCCACCTCGCAAACGTTGCTGAATTCTTCTTATAGTGGTAATCAAACAATTTGGGGTGCGCGGCGAGTACTGAACTGCTATTTTCAATAAAACCATCTTGACTTCCGGTGTGTAATATGATGAACCTTTTACCACTAGAAGAATAATTTGCACTTTTTGGTGTATCTCCTTTCCAAGACTTCTTCTGTGATCCTCTCGAGAATATCCACGTTTTATCCTCCGCGAATACAACTGGTAGAGGTGATGACGATTGCATATTATGGACTTACTTTTTTAAAAACTATAATATTACAGATGCAACATCCGCTTTCTCGCACAGCGCTCAACGATTGCAAAATTATTATAATCCAGTATTATACATTTTGCTTACGGTTAGAAAAGATGCTAACAGTAATTATTTTCCTCCTAATGATTTCCTGAGTGTTTCTAATGTAACCATTTCCTTTTGAGCATATTTCTCATGAATGATACCTCATATAGTATGTTTTAGAGCTTCACGTGTGTCATCTGTCTTAAACTTCTTACGAGGTTTTGTATAATTTTAGGTAACGTAATGTAGGCACACTGATGTTTAAAGCATCGCCTCTTCTTCTTTGCACTGCGTATCACTTGGCTGTGATTTTATCGCATATTTGCCGTTTAGTTCGAAATTATAAATTATTTGTTAGTACCGTACATCTGAAATGTTGTATAAATTCATGCAATTGAACTTGATAACGCATAAATTTTTGGTAAGCTTTTCGATCGTAACGTTTCATTTTGTCTTTCATGTATCTGGAAGGTTTTCGAAATTTCTATAAATAGTAATCGCAAGTAGAATCCTTTTTCGGTTGTTTATCAAATTTAGATGGAAGTTTAAATTAAGAGTATTATCGAAACCCTCTTACCAATTTGAGAGGAAGAATTAGTTAGTTGTTTGTAAATAATAGTTATTTTCCTTATTGTAAGTTTTAGAAATTTTCGTTTGTTTAAAGGGAAATACGCTTTATAAAATTAAATTGAGTATAAATTGTTACTTGGTTTTTATATTCAATGCAAAAAGTATATCTCGCATTTTTTGAGACGTTGGAGGTGACGATTTGTGGGAGTATTTCGATAAGAATTGTGAGTTTAAACAAAGAGTTCAGCTTTAGGTACAAGACATTAAGGTCCAGCGTCGCTAAGAAATCTTTAATTTACAGGATATCGGTTACAGAGGTAAGGCCCGCGGTTACGCGCGGTTTTTTTTGTGATTTTGCAATTTTTCCAACGGTTTTCGAGCTTGAATCTTGAAGGCGGCTCATTGAAAATCAGATTTATTGAGTAAAGTAATGTAACGGCAGAAGGTGCCAGTTCGACATGCGGTCTACCACAGAGTATCTGGTTCGATATGCGGTCTATCATGTATAATGCGGTCTACCATAGAGTAGTTCGTCCAATATGCGGTCTATTATGTACAAAGCGGTTTACTATGATACATAGGCCCACATATAGGTAAAGTATGTTGTTCAATAAGCGATCCACACCTAAAATTGTGTGTGTGTTAATTACAGTTAATTATTCATACTTAAAAATAGAGGTTGAGTTACATGCCACTACACATAAGCATCCCTATAATGCCGTCGTTAAGGAAAGCAATAAACTAACTGTCAATCGGGTAATTAAGCACTTTCGCTGGGATGAGTACCATGCTAATGTAGCGTGGGGTAGGTATATGCCTATTATTCGACAATTTGTTGTATTTAAAATTGTTTATTAATTGTAGTTAATTATTCATACTTAAGAATAGTTCAATTCGAGGATCAATAATAAAAATATTTTGATGATAGATCGCTTATTGAGCCTCAATACTTTGCCTGTACAGAGGCTTACATATTATGTAGACCGCATATTGATTCAGGTACTCTGTGCTATACTGCATACGCTTATTGAATCACAATTCCTTTGTAATCCTGTATACTGTACAGACCGCATTAAACATAATAGACCGCATATTGAACCAGCTACTCTATAGTAGACCATATTATACATGGTAAACCGCATATCGAACTGGCACCCAACAGAATTATTGATTTTTTGATCAGATTGTTTTGCGGCATACAATTATTTTAAAAAGCGTGCGATATTATTTGTAGCCTTTCAGGTTAGCGAAGGTCTGCTGGTCACAGTGCGATTACGTTCAGGTAAGTGAGTTATTTGAGTATTTTGAGCAAGCTGTAAACTGGCGTAATTAGGCATTACAACCCCTATTGTGTCATTTCAAATACTCTGGCGCCCTTTACGGTTTTATGCCGATTTCAACCCCTATTTTGATGTACTTATTGTAACCTATCCTATTAAGCGCAAAATTTAGGATTTAACCTGTTATCCCGTTTTACTGCTAGTTTATACCGTAAGACAAAAATATACGTACACATTAAATACAAGCTGAAAAATGTTTCGGGCATTTTGATATTGAAAACACAAACGTACAGCCGCAACTAAATATAAATGCAATTCGTCAAAAATTTACATTGAATAGGTATTCCTTCCTTAATTATCCTCCAACAATATTAAAATCACGTTATTAAAGATCCTACCTAATTACAGACTTTGCATTTTATAATAATAAACCTATAATTAACAACATATTTAGGAGTACAAATGTGATTTTAGTAAAATTCTGATTTAGGAATTTTAATTACTTTATATTGATAACCATAATTTTTGTAAAGTTAAATTTCAAATTATGAATACACAATTTCTAGTTTTTTATTAGAGTTGATATTTTTTAAAAATCAAAAATCGATGATTTTTTTTTTAGTTTGGCTAATTTTTATTAATATACTATTTTCAAATAATTCTAACTGTTTATGTTTTGTTAAGCAAACAAATATTTGCAGGCAGTATGGTTGCAGCGATTAAACGTTTACAGTTACATGTATAAACGTCCTGGCATAGGTAAAATGTTGTAAGTTCGCGTTTAACCGTCAAAACCTTTTAATGTCAGCAATTTTTCAAGCCATACAATGGGAGTGTTAAACCCACTATCAAACTACTAGAACTGCAACAAACAAGATAAGATAAACAAACAGCATTTATTCATTGTGCTGATGTATTTTTATTTAGAATATAAATTATTAAATTAGAATAATCTTTATTATTTACACTTGAAATGGTGGTGATTCAAATAGTTATATTATATTTAGTTTAGCAGAAGTCTTTTTCTATAACCACCTTACAAATTTAGATCAGCTTTTCTATTTACTGCATACTGCATGTGGGGTCATAAATCTTATTGCTATTGAATATACAACAATGAAAATGTGTTTTTATTTCGAAGCATTTACTAGTTTAGGATAGAGTGTCACTTGTAATAAAAAACAATCATTTACGTAACTAAATACCTTTATATATCACGATTTTTGTAGATTTTATGCTTTTACTAGTCTTATCATCAGATATTAAAAACACTAGTAACCACGTGGGGTCTACGAGCACCGTTCAAATAAAATCTGCACGAAAGATGTAGCCATTCGGATAGAGGTACTAACACGTAATGTTTTCATTGGGGGGGGGGGGGGTCTGTCATACCCCCACGTGGTGTCTGCCGGGTTCAGAATCTCACAAATTTTTATTTGATGGGAGTTTAAATGCGGGTAACATGCTTAATATAATAAAATACTTATCTTTTTTGGGTTTTTTAATGGTGTATTTTAAATTATACAATCTAAACGTTTCGATAACACTTACAGTTATCTTCGTCAGTAGCAATATTTGTTAAAATTGTTAAAGATGCAAAAACTATTTTGTCAAAGTTGAAAAATTAAAACATAAACATCAGCCTGCTATCAACATAACAGTTTGAGAAACGTATAAAGCCGACTATAGAATTAAATTTTAGTAAAGAATAACTACGTCATTAAAAATTAAATATTGTTAAACTGTCTTAAAGATGACATCAGAACACTCTTTCGGCGAAAGCTAACAATGAAAAATGTCAGCCAAAAAACACATTTAACAAAATTTCAAATTAAAATCAAAATTAAAATTTTTATTTTAATTTTGACTTTTGGGATGTCTAGGTTTTTTGCTGTGTTTTTCCTAGACCTTGACACAAATGCTTTACCAATTATATAATTTAACATAAGTAGTTGAAATTAAGATTAGAATTAAAAAATTACAAACAACGTTCTGCATTATGCTTTTCATTGTTAATAACACTTGCACTTATTGATAAAGATATCACTTTGTTAGATTTTACTGGATTATTTTATTTGACGTCATGCTTATATTTGTGAATGCTTCCATCATTTTGAAATCGAAGTTTTCACAACTTTACACTTACATCATTACTTGATTAAATTTTGTTAAATGTGTTTTTTGGCTGACATTTTCATTGTTAGCTTTCGCCTTTAGAGAGTGTTCTGATTTGTCATCTTTAAGACAGTTTAGCAATATTTAATTTTCAATGACCTAGTTATTCTTGACTAAAATTTAATTCTATAGTTGGCTTTATACGTTTCTCAAACTGTTATGTTGATAGCAGGCTGATGTTAATGTTTTAATTTTTCAACTTTGACAAAATTGTTTACAACATCTTTCACAATTTTAACAGATAATACTACTGACGGAGATAACTGTAAGTGTTATCGAAATGTTTAGATTTTTTTATAATTTAAAATACACCATTAAAAAACCCAAAAAAGATAAGTATTTTATTATATGTGATAATGGTGAAAGTTTACATTTTCATGTTTAATATAAGTTTCTACTCGTTTAATAAAATCTATTTATTAAACTTTGCAATCCTAGCAGTCAGGAATAGTACAAAGCGGAAGCAAAACTCGACAAGTCTTAACGTGAAAATTTTGTTCACGCAGTTTTACGAGATTGGGGAATTGTTGAAATTTGTAAAAACTGGCAGAAAACGCTCAGCTATATAAATGACACGCATTATTCTAGTTATTAGTAATATTTTTGGTTCTGTGGGTAATCTAGCAAGACATTTGGAGTCATGACAAGCCGGGGCAGAAAGGAAACTAGTATTTGTCAACATTTTGTAAAAAGAAAGTGGTTGGCAAACTAGGTTGCAGAGCAGTGTGTAAAAAAAGTGGTAAAGAATTACAAGGTCTAGTGGACAGACTAAAAAGTAACTAGGAAATCTGTGAAAGTAAAACTAGCGATATCATTGATGTTGAAACTCTTCATGGTGATTGTCAGTCACAGTCTGGAACTAGCCAGAATGAAATTATCCAGTTGCAAAAGAAACAGAGAAGCGAGAACTGTGAAAAGGGAAGTGTAGGTGAAAATGAAAATAGTGAGTTCTTTTGTTGTGCGAACTGGACAAGATAAGAAGAAAGAATTGGACAGACAAATGGCCAAAACCGTTTACGCAACAAATTGCAGTTTTAGAGCGATAGAAAATAAGAAAATTCGAAAGTCCATAGATATGTTAAGACCCGGTTACGTTCCTCCATATAGATTTCAGTTATCGTCAACGCTCCTGAATGAAATATTTTGAGGAAGAAAAATCTAAATGTTTTATTTTATGGACCGTCGTTTTAAATGTCCTTAGATGTACATAATGAGCCGATAATCTTGATAGCAGAGGATGGAAACAGTGTTCTCTTGAAACCATAGATACATCCTGTCATCCCCATACAGCTGACTATCTTGCTGGGTTGGCTATAATATGTGTAAAAATGAATATAACTGGAAAGCTACCAGTCTTGTGACAGATAATGCGACCAACATGGTCAGTATGAACAAAAAAAATTCCGAGTCGGTCAGTTATGCTATAATTACATATGGTTGTTCGGCGTACTTGCCTAGTTTGCACTCCAAAGATTTAAAAGCATTGCAGGTAAAAGAGCAGATAGTATAAATTGTGAAATACTTCAGAAATGCCCATTTGCCAAATGCTTGGTATAAAAAAAAGGGGGCAAGCTCAAGATGTTCAAAGGAATTCACTTTCAAATTGTCTTGAGATCTATGTAAATGAATGGCCTAAATTGTTATTAATATGTGAAGAGCACAAAAGATGGCTGAAGAGTTTCTTTCTACAGTTGCTAAAACCAATTTCTAAAGCACTTGACGTAATACAACAAAAAGGTGCATTTTTATCTCGAGCAGTTTACACATGGAAAAAGTTAATGGGTATTTTTGACACTGACAGTTTTGTAGAAGAAAGAAGAGTGCGTCAGTATCAAATATTTAATAAAAAATATGTTCAAGCTCTAACCCCCTTTCACTTTTTCGCATATAATATGTTCAATCATACAATAAATATAAACAAATAATATCCATTACTAGCTGAAGAAAAGAGAGATGCTTTAGATATGGTTTCCCAATATTTTGCAGACACAGGTTTATTACCATTACTAATTAAGTTGGAAGCCAAGTCAGACCATTTTCACAAATCTATGTTTTCGGATGAAATAATAAAAAATGTAACAACAGTACAGTGGTGGAGACCCCAAGAATATTTTCCAAAAATTAAGCACGTGCTGCCTATAATGATTTCTGTTTTGTGTGCCTGTGCATCCTCTGCTGATATCAAGAGGATGTTTTCTACCTATGTATTCATACATTCTGATATACGAAATAGACGTTCAGCAATATTTAGTTTCTTTTTTTAAATACAGATCTCTTTTTTGTATTAACAACATTTTTTAATAGTTTTATTTTAAAAAGCAGCTGAATGCTGAATTTCTTTTCGATTATTATAATAGATAATAAATATTAGCACATAAAAATGCATCAAGGTTTGATTTTTTTATGAACAAACACATTTTTAAGTGTTCAAATTTGAGTCACCTTTTCTAAACTAAATTAATCATGATTTTAATCAACCGATTTAAATCATCTCAACCCTGGTTTTTTCAAAAGCAATTCACTAATTGAATACCATTCGTGCGAAGGAAATCATTCTTTAATTTCTCAAAAATGTCTAACACTTGTGCTTGATAAATCTCACAAAAAGTATTCGTGCGCGAGTCGACTTTATCAAGCACTTGTGATTAGACATTATATTATAATTTCTTTAATAATGTACTTGATAGAATTATAAACCGTTTAATATAATATTATAAATGCATTTGTACGGTTTTAAAAATAAACGTAGCTATCCGGGTGTCACAGCTTAACCATTTGAAGTGGAATTATTTTCAGTGCGCTGCGATATGACGTACCTAGGCCTATCTCTTTTTGTTACAGGTATAACTCAATTACAATGCCCCTAACGAAGAGTGTCTTTCTAACTTAAATGTCATATGTTAGAACGACAAAGACATATACTTTGTTGTGCAATGTAAATATAAGCGCTAAGTCCATATCAAAAATCATTCAGCTTAAAAACTATAGCTTGTAGCTAAAAAAAATCGAGTTATAATATATAATTTTTAACTTTCGAGCTTATAGTCAAAATTTGCTTAATTTTTGAGTTTGAAGTCGAAATTGGTAAATTACGCATTCGCTTTTCTTAGTAACCAGTCTGTCCAGAAACGAAGCGAAGGAATAAATTAAAATCGATCATTTATTTTACTAATAAGCGGTACACGATTTTGTATTAAGTACTTAATAGATTTCTTAAACTAGTTTTAGGATATACTGCTTCCATACTATAGCGTTACAACGTAAGTTATACATATACCAATAGCTGCTAATCCTTTTACAATGGGACGTAGCTGTTGTTGAGTTCTAAAGTAAAGATTATAGGCGTGTACAGGGTGGTTCATTTTCGATGTTTTCTTATGGAAAGTACCCTTTCTATTACAGATATACAAAAAGTAATATGGGACCCTTGTTCTCGATTTTAGTGTTAATCAAGATCCAATAGTCATAGTCAAGATATCTCTGACCGTCATTGCGCAATTAGCCAAAATCTTGATTAACTTTTTTATGTCTAAATGTATCGACAAACTGTAAAAACATTCTTAAGGCACTTTTTAAGTTAGTGCAATCACACGTTTAATACCCCGTTAATTAAAAAAGATATGACATAAAGTTGTATTTTTTTATATGGAAACCATATTTGGCTATGACATTTTTAAATGACATTTTTTTGTGTTTTTAACTTGAAAAAAATCAATTAAGTATTAAAATACAATAGAGGTGTTAATATTTTTTAAAAAGCACAAAAAAATGTCATAGCCAACTATGCTTTCCATATAAAAAAATACAACTTTATGTGTCATATCTTTTTAAATTAAGGAGGTATTAAAAATGTGAATGCACTAACGGATTCTACTTAAAAAAGTGCCTTAAGAATGTTTTTATAGTTTGTCGATACATTTAGAAATAAAAGTTCAGGTTTTTCAAAATCGCTATTTTATCAATTTTGGCAAATTAGGCAATAACGGTCAGAGATATCTTGATTATGACTATTCGATTTTAATGAACACCAAAATCGAGCACGAGGACCCCATATTACCTTTTGTCTATCTGTAATAGAAAGGGTACTTCCCATACGAAAACATCGAAAATGAACACCCTGTACCGGGTGGCCAGATAAGAATGCAAAGTGCTGTTTTTCGGAAACTATTCGTCGTAGAGAATCGCGGTAAAAAATTTTATTACTAAAGTAACCAAAGAAAGACCGTGGAAAATATTTTCAAATTTGCAAGATGACCGCCAGGGGGCATAACCGCCATCTTAAACTTTGAAGTGATTTATTACTGAAATCCACCTAGTAAATGTACCAAAAAATTATATGCTTTTTAAAGCTCAGCTCTATTCGAGTAATTTTTGTTTGACGTATCTATTAAAATAATAGTGTGTGTGTGTGTGGGGGGGGGGGGGATTCAGTGATTTTAAATAAACAGCTGTAACTCCTAAACGATTGAACTGATTTTAATAAACTTAGTCTCGTTAGAAAGAGCATTTATTGCTCCATCAAATCCATCTTACCTGTAATATTTCTAATTTTTAATGAAGCCGCTAGAGCGCGTTTTTTCATATAATATCAGAAAATTGCAAAATTCTCTAAAAAATTAAATGCAACAATATGACTTTTCTTTCATAAAAATGATATCAATAAATAGGTTAGTGAAAACCGTATCTCGATATCTTATTCATACTCTAAAATATCTAAGAAAGAAAATTTAGTTATTATAAAATTTGAAAAAGTCACTATTACACCGGTATTTATTTTTATTTATTTGTCTTTTTTCAAGATTCAATGAAAAATTTCATCATTTTATAGTTTTTAAATAATAAACGTTTTCATAATTTCAAAAAATAAAAAAAAAACATCAATGCATAAAATATGCAAGTGCAGAATAGGCAGAATATTAGGAGTAGGCCATTGAGAAAAAAACAAATACCTAAAATCAAATTATAAACAAATATTAAAATTTGACAGACAGTGTAATTTATGTTTTTTGGACAAGTAAGTCCTTAAAACTCCATATAATGTCTTTTACAAACGATGAAGCTTTTGATATGATTGCGGTATATTTTGAATGTCTTCAAAATGCGGCATTGGCTAAGAGAGTATACTCAGCTCGATATCCAGATCGGCGTCTACGCGATGCGAGAATTTTTCCGCGTTTAGTGCAAAATTTGCGTAATACTGGAAGCTTCCGACCAAGGTTGAGAAGAGATTCGGCTAGAAGAATGAAAGACAATGTTGTTAATGTCTTAGCATACGTGTTTGTAATTTCAAATATATAGAATGCACCCATATCATATGGTTTTACATCAAACCTTACATGACGAAGACTTTGACCAACGGATTATTGTCATTGGATGTTGGGCATGATCAGGGAAGATAGAGGATTTTTATCCGAAATTCTTTGGACGGATGAGACCACTTTTAAAAGTCATGGACACGTTAATTTGCATAATATGCAAGTAGTAGACGGGCACTTGTCGTCGCCATCTTAGATTTTCTGGGGAAAACCCACCTTTCACTTTTTTACATGCCCACGTGGGGATCGTATTTTTTCACCCCTATGGCTTCTTTTCGGAGGCCAATTTCAAACCCTGATGGAATTTTCGCCCTAATTAGAGCCCTTTTGGTTGTGTTAAGAACTTTTTGTCAGTTCACATATGGTTTCTTTTCGGTGGTCAAACCATTTTTTCGGCGTATACAACACTATATCGAAGATGCTGTCTTGTGTGTATTAGAAAACATGCTACTGATCCGGAGTTGGATAAAGAAAGATGTATGCGGTACAGCTTCAGGGGCAAAGAAGAATTGAAAGCCTATGTAGTATTTCAAGGTAGCGTGGGGAACTTAGCTAATTTTTTTAAGAATAATCCCATATCTGTGTAATACTAATGGTAAAATAAAATATTAGACATTAGCCCTTGCGTGTATTTAAAGTACAATTACTAACGGTTGAACATTATTATGAAGCAGCATCAGGGTATTAGATGTTTTTACTAGTTAATAAGCTATAATCGCTCAAGATGAAGCGGATGAAGAAAATGATTATTATTTCACCTAATACTGGACCTTAATGTTTTTTACAACAGCAAATTTTTAAATAATTTGTAAACACATTAATTAACACGACGCAACTTTCCAATCATAATGAAGTTGTATGTCTGTTAAATAACAAAATGCATTCCACAAAAGCAGTTTTATCATAGAGGTGAAATCTTACAAATGTATGTTGTAAATAACCATCGTTTTTGAATGTAAATTTCTACGTGCAATATAAATGCTAAATACGAGTTGCAGTAATCAGGTTTTGTGTATTACTTTCTAAATTAGATAATGATGGGAAAGCAATAGCCAGTTTATATCCAACCATTCATAAGTACAAAACGTGTTTAGTGAGGCTACATGTGGATACGTTATATAAAAAAAATATTTCAGTTCAACATATGGTTATAAGAAAAACACATCTGAAGGTATGCGTATTATTTTTTAATATATGCTTCACTTGATATTGCTAACAAAAATGTCGATAAGGATTTTTAAATATATTATTACTCTTATAGGTCTTATAGGATGACGTCATAAGATTAGATCTACAATAGCTGGTATGTATTCGTGGACTTTAAACTTGTAGTTATTGATTCGTATACAATGATAAACCATTAAAACCTTTTGTCTTTTATTTCCATTATATCAATTTGATATTTTTAAAACATGTTAATTTAATTCATATATATATATATATATATATATATATATATATATATATATATATATATATATACAGGGTGTCCAGTTTAAGATGAAATGCATGGGGATATTGGAAACCGTTAGAGATACGAAGATGGTTAAATGGAGAAAAGTTGCGTCATTATATGCCCAAGAAGTAACCATGGTTACATGTCAGAAAATCCTTCCATTTACTAGACACAGAGTGATAATTGAAAATATGCGTTTTCTAAAATCGCTATATCTTGTTTCTTGCAAGAGATACATCCACGATTTTTGCAGGATGGGGTAACAGGTAGCGAGGATTTAAAAATGATTTTGAAAAAAATCTAGGCCTACTAGATTTTGAGATAATGCACGCCATATTGGATTTTTGCATTTTTGAATTCTTCATAAAAAATGCTTTTCAACCATATATCATATGTTTATAATCTGCCAATGAGAAAGTGTCAAATTACACAATTAAATTTATATCAAAGCAACCTTGACATATTATCAAATGCTCGAATAAACCTTCATTCTCCTGCAAACACCATCTGCATCGAGTTAGCACTGCATCACAAGAGTTCCTTATCATCTCGCATTTTTGAATTCTTCATAAAAAATGCTTTTCAACCATATATCAGATGTTTATAATCTGCCAATGAGAAAGTGTCAAATTACACAATTAAATTTATATCAAACTAGGCCTTTGCCAATCAACCATCTATTCAATTATTGCAAGAGAATGGAGGTTTATTCGAGCATTTGATTAATTAATAGTAAAATTCAGTATAATATTAAATTTTATTTTTTGTTGTTTTTTGTCACTTTTATTATTATGATTTATGTTAATAATCAATAATATTGTTCTCAATAGTTAGTTTAATTTGTAGATTAATTTTCATTTAATTAAAATACATAATATGTCAAGGTTGCTTTGATATAAATTTAATTGTGTAATTTGACACTTTCTCATTGGCAGATTATAAACATATGGTATATGGTTGAAAAGCATTTTTTATGAAGAATTCAAAAATGCAAACATCCAATATGGCGTCCATAAGAAAATCGAAAGTTGCGTGCATTATCTCAAAATCTAGTAGGCCTAGATTTTTTTCAAAATCATTTTTGAAATCTTCGCTACCTGTTACCCCCATCCTGCAAAAATCGTGGATGTATCTCTTGCAAGAAACAAGATTTTAGAAAACGCATATTTTCAGTTATCACCCTGTGTCTAGTAAATGGAAGGGATTTTTTTGACATGTAACCATGGTTACTTCTTGGGCATATAATGACGCAATTTTTTCTCCATTTAACCATCTTCGTATCTCTAACGGTTTCCAATATCCCCATGCATTTCATCTTAAACTGGACACCCTATATATATATATATATATATATATATATATATATATATATATATATATATATATGTTACTATTACTTTCCAGTCCTTTTAACGAGGTTTTTGTAACTGTTAATGAACGCGTTTTGTATAGGTGGTGACTGTTTAGAAAGAGAATCTGTCTATATAAAAGCACCATTGCATTAGGGTAGTAATTATTTATTATTTCACGTAATATTTAATTTAGACTTTAATGTATTCAGTTTAGAACTGTAAGCTGGTTCCGCAAACTGTAAGACATGGTTTATTGATTTTGGTTGATTGATTGAGATTGATCTGATTGATTTGATCGAGCACGATTTGTTTGAGATTGATTGATTAATTAATTAATCGATTTGTTTGTGTGAGAAAGAGCCGAAAGAGAGAGAGAAACGGATAAACGAGAGAAAAGGACAGAGACGTGCATGATCAACTTTTATTACAGAAAATATTCATTAGTCTATACGCGACTAGGTGGCGCTAAAAATCAATTTTAACCCAAAGGGAGCCAGGGCTCAGACCCTGATACAAGCCCTGTCTTACAAGACTAGGGTCACCTTATTAGAATACAAATTTCTTATGACGGGAGGCGAAGGCCTACACCTGTCTTTACGTTAGAACCCATATACAATTGCACCAAGAGGGCCACGATAGGGGTCAAGTCCTGAGAGCTAGTTTTTGCACTTGTATATAAGGTTAGGGCCCCATAATATTTCCAATCAGGGGGTCAAGACAGGGGGCGAAGGCCCGAGAACAAGTTTTTAAGCTCTACACATGTCTTACAAGTTAGCATTAGGGTCTCTTATTAGAACATTGTATGAGCACGCTTTTGCCTACCTACCAGGGGCTAAACTACCAAAGAGGCCGTGATTAGGGTGAAAATTTCATCAAGGGGTTAAAAATGACCACCGAATAGAAACCATAGGTGTGCACTGACAAAAAGTTCTTAACACAACCAAAAGGGCTCTAATTCCATCAAGGGTTAAAAATGGCCTCCGAAAAGAAGCCATAGGGGTGAAAAAATACGATCCCCACGTGGGCATTTAAAAAAGTGAAAGGTGGGTTTTTCCCCAGAAAATCCAAGATGGCGGCGACAAGTGCCCGTCTACTACTTATCCATCATTGGCCTGACACCAATCCTCACTGGTTGCACTAGGTCCAACATCAAGGTCGTTGGAGTGTTAATGTGTGGTGTGGCATCCTGGACGGAACTATTATAGGTCCATATTTCTTTGATGAACCAATAAATGGTGCCGTGTTTCTTAATTTTCTGGTAAACCAATTGCCTATTTTATTAGAAGATGTGCCCTTGCAATTGTAACAACCTTTTTTGTGGTTGTATTAAAAAATACGCTAATCTAAGATCATTAATTTATTTGGCGTAAAATTAGAGGAGTTTTTAATTATTTACATGTAAAATTGAGAAAGGCAACTTAAATTGCATTTCATAGAACATATATTTTGGGTGTAATATTACATAAATAGTTATAGTTCCCTTTCTTTTAAAAATTGGACTCCGATCATTGTATTTCGCGCAATGCGTGACCACTTCTTGAGGGGGGGCACTTACAGAAGCGTTTCTGAAAGCCTCTATTTTTTACTTCACTTGCTGCTGAATGTTAAAGCAGAAGACATTGTTATAATGGTTTTTACTTAATTTTTATATTTGGTGCCATCAGAATTATGGTGGTAAGTTATTTTTTAATTCATTATATTTTAAGCTTAAGCATTTGCTTTTTCCAGGCACTCACGTACACTCAAGTACACTCATTATAGTACTTATATTATCCCCTTATACTCACTTAAGGCACTTATTTACCTACTTACTTACTCATACTTATATTTATATTTTAAATGGCTATTAAGTTACTTATTTACACAAGTTTCTCTTCATTCAAATAATATCATCTTAAAATGCAATTTTAATACAATAAAACATCAAGAATACAATAAGTTTAGTGGATCGGAAATCCCTTCAAATACATAATTGATCGCGTTGTTACAAGAATACGCAAGGAAGATGTAGAAACGCTTTCATACTGGTTGACCGTTCCGCATCCATAATTAAACACTGGAAGCTGTCTATAAGAAAATCATTATACTGAGGTATTTATGTGGTAATTTTATATTTTTTAAGCTTAGTTTTAAAACCTTTTCTTGCCTCTCCTTAACCATCCATATATTGGGTAAATAAACTTAATTGCACATTGTTAATTTTTGATATTTATAGAAAGTTTTTATTGTTCATTATTTAGGTTTTGTTATTCCTTGACAAAGATAACATGGCGCTCGAGAATACATTTAATTACATATTTTTTTATAATTTTTTACATTGTTTTTTTATTAATTGGAGAAAGGAAAATAATTAAGCAGGTGAGAAACAAGCCGCATTTCAGGTGTGTTAACAAGTCAATATAGTAGAACCCACCCTATATTTCATCTACCGATTGTGGACGAGACGGCATATAGTTAGTGGTGAAAGGTTAGTAATTCAATTTGTTAAATAATTTGTATTTAGAGATTACATTTGGCGTTTAATTAAATTACATCACCACTTTATTATTATTATTGTTATTATACAATTACGGCAAAATATGTTTTTACAACTAGATGGTTGCCCAGCACGTTTTTCAATAAATGTGCGAGAACACAAAAATTTAATATATCACCAGAGCACATTTTTCAATAAATGTGCGAGAACACTAAAATGTAATATATCACCAGAGGTGGGTTGTACAAGGAAGTCTATTTTCTTGGCCACCCCGATCCCCAGACTTAACCTGTCTGGACTTTTATCTAAGGGGTCGGTTAAAAGACTAGAGACGACATGAAAGTACGAATTCGAGAGGCCATTCGTAGCCTGTCAAGAGCAGAAGTTGAAGCTGCTGTAATGTCCACGCATGAGCGGCTCCAACAATGCATCGAAGTCGATGGGATACAATTCGAGCATTTAAGTAGGCATTAAGTAGGTCGTTGATGCCTACTTAATGCCTACTAAAGTAGGAATTATTGCACAATCGGTCCTTTTTAGGGCCATAAATAAAATTGATAATAAGAATTCCGCAAATTTGGAATAATACCTTTCAAAAATAAATATTATCGTATTATTATATTTAATATTTGAAATTATGAAAACTTTTATTATTTAAAAATTATAAAACGATGACATTTTTCATTGAATATTGAAAAAAGACAAATAAATAAGAATAAATACCGGTGTAATAATGACTTTTTCAAATTTTATAATAACAAAATTTTCTTTCTTCGATATTTTATGGTATGAATAAAATATCGAGATGCAGTTTTCATCAACCTACTTAGGGTTTTCATCTCACTTTTATGAAAAGAAAAGTCATATTGTTGCATTAGTTTTTTAGAGAATTTTGCAATTTTCTGATATATCAAAAAACGCGCTCTAGCGGCATCACTAAAAATTAGATATATAGATTTGGTAGAGCAATAAATGTTCTTTCAAACGAGACTAAGTTTATTAAAATCAGTTCAGTCGTTTAGGAGTTACAGTTGTTTATTTAAAAAATCACTGAATCACCCCCCCACCACCACTTTATTTCAATAGATACGTCAAACAAAAATTACTCGAATAAAGATGAGCTTTAAAAAGCATATAATTTTTTGGTACATTTACTAGGTGAATTTCAGTAAAAAATCACTTTAAAAGTTTTGGCCACTTTAGTAATAAAAAGTTTTTACCCTAACTTTCTGCGCCGAATAGTTTCCGAGAAACAACACTTTGCATTCTTATCTGGCCACCCGGTACATGGGTTTTGTAAACAAACAAATGACGATGTTTTATTGAAAACTTAACCATTCTGAAAACAGAAATTTTATATTACAAATAAATAATAGCCTCGTTCCTTTCCAACTTTTAATTAGTATTAATTCATTTCATTATGCCATATCTAATCAATATTACTTCAGTTTTATAAAACAACCTAACGCCACTGTAATCTGCCAAACATGTTCATTTATTCTTTCGCTTCGTTTCTGGACAGATTATAAAACTTTTACTAGCGTTGTTTAAAATAATCTGTGCCATTTATTTACGTTCTTACCAGTCACAACCAGTCAAAAATCAAATATTACGGCTATCAATTAAAAGGAAAGCTGTTCTCTATTTTTTTTTTAAATAAAAGCAAAATATTAAAGGAAGATTAGTTATTTCAAGTGATTATTAAACATGATGCACATTAAACTGGATTGAACGCCGCAATCATGCAGCGTGATAGTAACTGTCATAGCAAAGGATTAATCCACTAATTTTAACATTGTCTCTTTTTTTAATAATATAATTTAAATGCAATACTGAGTAATGTCTTAACGTCGCATAATTTAAAATAGATTACAAGAGGATGGTAAATTTACGTCAGAAATATTTTTGAATAGAATATGATTAATGATAGTAACCTAATCCACCCCGTAGCGCGGATTAGAGCCAACTATTTGTCTCAATTAGATCAAATGCATACTATATTAAACTTGATAGAGGGTCTATAATATTATGATATCATTCTATTTGCATGGAAATTCGTCAACATTCTATAAATTTATTCCCTGAGGCAATAAAATGAAACGGCCGTCCCAAATTCACCCCATTCACGCATAGCTGTATCGTTAGTATATTTTATTTCTTTCGT
Organism: Vesta saturnalis; assembly: GCA_036346205.1. Taxonomy (NCBI): domain Eukaryota; kingdom Metazoa; phylum Arthropoda; class Insecta; order Coleoptera; family Lampyridae; genus Vesta; species Vesta saturnalis. The sequence continues at coordinate 5,029,339 of JARFJB010001278.1, forward strand.
TATGATCCTTTAGGTTATTGATTTAAATAATTTATTAACTTCATTTTGTTAAGTTGTTTTCATATATAAATAAAAATTATTATTTAATTGAGAAAAAGAAAAATATTTATTTTTCGACCATGTTCGGATTTGAATTTCGTCTATAATGCTGAGATATGATTAAAGTTTTAAGCCCTTAATGGCAATTTTAAACTTTGTCTTGTTTCCTGAAGCTACTCATCCTGACCTGTTTTATGTTATCCTCCTTTTATTTTTGTTAAAACTTTGCTGCTTTACAGAAGTATTTCTTTTCAAGTATAAACCCTCTTTTTTATCATCCTACGTTATTAAAAAAAGTTTGTTCACCTTAGATAAGGGTTCCCGAAATAAGGAAAACAAGGGGAAATCTAATTTATGTAGATATACTTTGTTATTTTTATAAATTACGCTGACGGAAAACTTACTCCTAAAAGGTACCTTTTAAGATAAATGCGTTTTTTTTAGAAATTTTATTTTTTTTTAACGCCTAAACATGAATATATTAGTATAAATTCTATAAGTTATCGAATTATGAATAAACAAAAAAAAATGAAAATTAAGATTAAATGTGTTGCAGTGAACAAATTTCAAGCGATCCGTCATAAAAATTTCGTATTATGTCGTTACATTTTCTTCACATAGAA